>VXBW01005390.1:117630-164949 GCA_013400375.1 Thinocorus orbignyianus | reverse complement strand
CGCGCGTGAACGTGACGCTCCGCGCGCGCGGGGATGGGGTGGGGTGGGGATGGGGGGCGGCAGATTTTCACGTGGTTGCAGGGGTGTGTGTGTGCCCGTCGTTCCAGCCTGGCAACGAAATCTTTAAAAACTAGGGTTCCCTCCCTTTTGTTTTCTGGTATTTAAAGAGCCAATATGGCACATGGGTGACTTCGCTGCCCAGGATCTAGCCGAGACTCCGTTTTCAAAGTGTGCGACTTCATCCTAAATGGGCATCATCGTTTAAGCAGGCACCCTCTAGGCATATTGTTTTAGTTTTTTTGGGTTGCTTTGGGTCATAAACGACTGTTTTATGTTGGGTGGCAGTGGGAGTCTAATGCATAGGAATCATGCTCCTGACTTGAAACATTCTGACTGCTTTTCTGTAGTCTTCTCATCTGAATTCTGAATGTTACTCTGGGTGAGGGATTTAAAGACTTGCACAAATAAATAGGAGTAGTTCTGTAGGTTGTAAAACTTCTTTGTACATTTATGTGTAGGTACCAATTTATCTTTGAACGCACGTTCTTCAGTGAAGGAACAAACGCCTTAAGCTTCTGGCTTTTTTCCTCTCCTACAGTGGGTTTCTGTGGCAGTGTGTTTCTGCAGATTATTTAAAGTTGCACATTCCCCCTGATTGTGTTCGTTCTGTCTTTTTCTTTTGGCTTTGAGTGCCATCTTGTGTGGTGCCTTCTGTTGAGATTTAGTTTATCATTATTAGGTACCTTTATATGTTTGCTTATGTCTAATAGGGATGTTTCTTCTTTTTGTCTTCTTAGGTTTTGGTGACTTCAGAGTCATTTAGGGGTTTATTTCTGAGGAAGTAGAGACACGAGCATTGAGTCTATTTTACATAAAAAGCTACAGCTCTTCACCAGTACTCTCTTTCCTCCTTCCCAGCCCTCCTCCCCTGTAGGGGAGGACAATTTGGGAATTACCTTGACAGTCATTTACTCCCCCTTCCCCCCCTCAGAAGTCCGTCTTGGTCCCTAAGGCATCTGCTAGACATTGCCCGTATTAGTACCAGGAGAACATTATCGTCATTTCTCGTTTGCTTTGGGTGCTTCGGTAGTACCTTCCCCTCCTTTGGAGTGCAGTGCAGAGAAGCATCCAGGAGACTTCCTTGCCATCCTTTTTGGAGGATCCAGGAGAAGGGGTACCCAGCAAGCCACGTGACCGCATCAAGGGAGCGAGAACTGTAGCAGCACTTGGCACGCTGAAGGGAGCACCCATCTTTGGCATCCTTTTTTTTTTGTCTTCCACTCCTTCCTCACCAAATTTCTGGTAAGTCTCTTCAGCCCATTCATTCATACGGTGCATGTTTCCCTTCCCCCACTCCGGGCGCTGGGAGAAGCGTGCACAGAGACAGAGAGTGGGGTGGGGGAAGGGAGGAGGGAAAACTGTCCGTGTACACACAGATCGGGGGGGAGAGGGGTGTATTGTGCCCACATTGCAGGGAAACCTGGGCAGAAGAGGAAGAACCTTCAGAAAAGCGGCTGACGTGGGAGGAAATGTATATTTTATTTGCACGGGGGGCCGTGCGCGGGCAGGCAGAGTAGAGAGGGTGAAAAAGCTGAGAGCATGTTGTAGGAAAAAAATACTAAGACCGAAGTAGAAGGATAGCTGGTGCTGGCCAGCGTCGGGCTGGTGTTGCAGAGAGGGGAGAGAATAGATTATTCACTGAAGATGAGGAACTGGTGTGTGTGAATGAGGAATATCATCACCTACTTGAGAGCATGAACATAAAGGAGGAAAGACGTTGGGGTGTGGATGTCTGGCTTTTAGAGGTGGTTGTGCCGGGGAGGATTGCTGCTCCCGTCTTCAACGTTACTCAGTGCAAAGGTGGGGGCAAGCAGATGAAAGCCATGGCAGGGAGTGCATTTGCCTGTCTGCGGGGGTGGAGGGGCTGTACAGGAAAGGAATGAGAAGGATTAATATATTCCTATATCCTTTGACTGTTGCAGTCTACAGATCTCACAGGGAAAAGGAGGTGAATACCGTGATCTGCTTTCAAGGAGGTGCACTTGGGGTTCACCTACCTGCAGTGACTTTACATTCTGTGATGCTTGTGTAGAGGGTGGATGATAATGCTGCAGCACTGGACAGATTGCGCTGCAGCTGCTCAACATAGTATGTAGAATGTATTTAAATAAATATTACCAATTTTCAGGTTCTTCAGTTTTTGAAAATGTTTTCTTCCCAAAGATTCTCGAACAGTTACGTGATAGCCTTAATAAAACTAGTCTCTGGTATGTGAGAGAGGAATTTCTCTTGAGATTGTCCTTAAGCATCACCATGAAGCAGCAGTGTCAGGAATGATTTGATTTATGTTCGATTTATTTTTCTGAAGCAGTTTTAACAAGTGGTTCAGGGTGTCAGTTTTTATCTCAGTATATATCACCATGGTTTGTATTCATAATCCACACATATTTCCTTTAGGTTTTCTTTAGATGGTTATCATTCTGGTATCTTTGTGTGGAAAACAATTAATTATGCTTTATACTTGAAAAAACTGTGAACTGTTTCCAGATCTGTTCTCTGTATGACAGAGAGAGTCATATTTCTGGGATGTTTCAAATATTGCACCCTTCTCATTCAGAGGAGGCAGAGACTTCCATGGCAGCGTATGATAGATCATATGCTGGGTGGTGTACCAGATGACCCTTCGTTAACTGTTTAACCTGTCTGCTACCTAAGGTTGACTTTGTAGTTCAGATCTGCCTTGAGATACCTCCTAAAGGAGATAACTTAAGAAGCATCTGCCAACTGTTCTTAGGTTTTCAGTGTCTTGAGGTGCAGCTTCCAGAACAGCCTTCTAGAAACTGCTGTAGCAATAGAGACAATTGGTTTATTGTAAGTGTGCCCTCAGATTAGCTAAGAAACATATTAGAAAGTGAAATACCTTTTCCAACTTCAGTAACACTGCTCTGCAAACAAGTACTAAGGGATATGCATAAATGACAGATGTGAAGGTGCAGTGTTATTTGTAGTGAGGTGAGTATTTGGAGCTACATTTTTCTTAGTTCTCCATTTCCCATGGTACTTATGGCTGTCAGTCTCTTTCCTTTTCCCTTTTCACTTCCATGCGATTTTCATTGTCCTTATCGGAGCTGTCAGTAGAGCCAGAGGTAAGCTAAAACTAAGATCGGGTTTTACCTCTGTATTAACTGCTGAAATCCACAGAGTTGTGTTAGCTGTGTAGTGCTGTATTTGAGGATGAGAGTCAGAGCCAAGGTTTAAAAAAGAGGTGATTCTGGGAGGGGCTGATGGTAATAGCTGTTCCACGAACCTGTTTCCCAGATCTCGCTATAGTCAATGAGTGTGTGCTACAACTTCAGATCCTGAGTCATACAGTTGAGATAGCTAGATCTCATTGATTCCTAATGCTACAAAACATCTGGGATTCCATCTGTCATTCCCATAGGGAAGAAACAACATAGTTTTTTTAATTTACAAGAATATTGTGTAGTTATGTTCTAAATAGAAAGGATATAGAATGATCTTTTTGTGTACTAGATTATCTTTTGTGTCACTCATTTATCAATAATACATAAATTAATTAGTACCTCCTAGTAATTGGTTTCTTGTTTCAACTTAGGGGAAAATACATCATGATGAAAAAGAGGCTAGTCCAGTTTGTCCTGCTTTTGGGTGTTGAAGATGGACAAGGAATAAACAGACAGTGGAGGCCAATTTCCAGTTCCTGGGGGCAGGTCTCTAAGGAGGCAGGTCTCTTTTCTCTGTGAGGAGAAGATCCCTTCAAGGGAAAAAGGGGTGGCCTTCAGACAAGATTTCCAGATCTATCTAGCCAGCTGAATTCCCCAATATGTCAGTAAAACGTATTCATATATGATGTAAAGTAGAGAAGTAGCACAGTGAATGCTTTTGTTAGAACAGCTGTTAAAGGTGTATTACTGATTCAAGGAATGCAGGAGGAAATACGTTTGCATGCAATGGGGAGGGGAGGAAGCTGCTGTGTGAACGCCAGAATAAAGTGTAGCTTAAGCAATACAGGGATGCCACAGATCAAAGTTGAGGTGAGCATTCCATTCCCTCTATGCACTGCAAAGAATACGTTCCACACAGCGTCTTTTTGATGCAGATGCAGCAGTGACTGCTTGGCTGGCGTGACACAGTTTGATTTTTATCAAAGAGCTTTTACTTTGCCACCCTTTTACCTCTCCCAGCCTGTTCTGTGTAGTTCAGTTTATGATGCTTTTTTCATTTCATAAATCTTGTAGTTATTGAAAGATGGTACTTGTATTGACCGTAGTAGCTTTAAGCGTGTACTGCATTTTGGCTGGTCATCGTGAAGGCATTTTAACATCTGCTCTTCCCTTAACATATACTATACTTATTTTGCAATAGATGCTCTCATGGATTAGGAAGTATTCCATGCTCACCCAGCATTGTCTGAGGCTGTGTCTTTTTGATTGAAATGGGTGGAGTTGGTTTTCAGCGAAAAATTCTGGAAATCGTATCCAACTTTAGAACTTAATGCTGTTGTGCATCTGACTGCAAGGCGAGCTTTGCTTCTCCAGACCATTTTCTTGAGAATGTGGGAGGGATTGTTAAGATGTTTGGGTTAATAGGGTAAATTGCAGGCTCTGTGTTCTGTGAGACTTGCACAATCAAAGTAGAGATTATAAGAGATGCTGAAATGGGTATGTAGATTGTATTTTTAGGAGCAGAATGTTAGTGCAAAAAGGATATTTCTCTAGGTGTAAAAAATAAAAAGTAGTGGTATTGTGTTGGAGGTCAGGGAACCATTGCTTCTACCCCAGGCTTGTAGCTTGATCAGAAGTGAGTTTCTTAATCTTTACCTCCAAACTTGAGGTTGTTTGCCTGCTTCGTTATGAGTGTGAACCTTTGTATGTACATTTCTGAAACTTTTCAATATTTAGACGAAATGGGATGTAGTATCAGGAGGGAGATGAATCCAAGGTATATTTTATATGCTGGCTGGTTTAATAAGTAATTGAGATACCTGGATGGCCCTTCTTTAATGTTGGTGTAGCTCCTTTCAAAAATAAAAGAAAGATGGAAGAAAGGAAAGGATATACTTTTTTTTTTTTTCTTCAATCCTTTGCTGATTTTTAAGAAAGAAAGTGCTGAAATAGCAGTTGTGGAGAGATGATGACACAGTCTCTGCAGATTTAAGGGGGTGGAGGTGGGGCCATGTAGAAAAGACATTTGAGAAAGATGGGAGCAGATCCCTGTTGGCAAAGAAAACAAGGGTTAGTAGCAAGCAAACTGGGGAGAAGGCTGCCAAAGAGAAAATACTTGTATCTGTGCACTAGTGTTAGAACTNTTTATTTTTTTTTTTTTAATTATGATGAAGTCTGTCAAGTATTTTTTTTTTTTTTTTACATACTCGATATTCTATAGCTCATTTTTAAAATGAGGTAGGTTAGCCTTTTAGATAGAGCTGCTTTTCAAAAGAGGCGGTAGGTGGGGCTATTTGGTTTCCCCAGTCCTTCAAGCAAATAGCAGGAATAAAGATAAATTGACAAGAAGCCTTCTGAACTGTGCCATAGCAGTGACATTTCTGAAAAATACAGCTTGTCCCGATTATTAGCTGAAGATGTTGTCGAGGAAGTTTTCAGCAAACTACCATGTAGAGAAATCCATTGTTGAGAGAGCCAGAAGTGGGGCAGGATCTACCAGTTGTCAGCCATCGTAATCCCAGGCCTTAACACCTTGCCCTTTTCACTCTCAGCTACTTTGAAGAAAAAAGGATTTCTTTGAGATATCAAAAGAAATTCTTTATGACTTCCCCTACCCATTTTCCTGCAGGGAACAAGCATTCCTTATCCTGGTTTACCTTGAGCATCTTGACTGCTGTCAAGGGCAAGTCTACATCTGTGATTGGCTTTCCCTAGCTTCTGCTTGCTTTCAGTCTGTTAGTATGAAGAACTTTGGTCCTTGGCTTTATTGTTGCTCCTCATTTACCAAAGCAATGGGAAAAAAGTCACAGTCTTTGGTTGTTGTCATGTGGTTCTCAGTACCAGGAACAAAAATGGCCACTTAAATTTTATGTTCATGTGAGGAAAAACCTGTACTATTTGGCAAAAAAAAAAACTTCTTTAATTGCAAGAAATAAAAATAAAATCAGCTTGTTCTTATGGTTGTAACAAAACGATCCTTCAGTCCGAAGACCTGCTGCAGAAACTAAAATTCTTTGTAATGTTAAATGAAAGCAGCTGTATACCTGTGGTCTTTCTGCATTACACTTCCTGCTGACACTGGGTTCCATCATTAGTACTACCAGGCAAAACGCCTGTTTCTGTCCCAGAGTTCAATTCTGTTTGAAACTCATGTAAACCGTATTGATGAAAACAATGATTTCTCCCTCTATTTTAATGTGAAAGTTTAAAGTGTATCACCTCTGGTTTTCTCTAGAATTATTTGCCCTACACCATGCTGCTGCTTGTTTTTCTTGGGTGTATTCCATTAATGTACCTGTCACTGTTTTAAAACTTTTAAGATATTTTACTGTATAATCAAAAATAGTTCAAATCCTCAGCATTCAAAGCAAAAGGAGCAGTACCTTGCTGTTATCATATCTAACACCACTGGCATTCTTCAATTTGAACTATTTTTTCTGGTTTTGATGCTGAATTTATTAGCACTGTTTATGTCTAAAGGTGGTGGGTTTTGAAGTTTTTGTTTTTTTAAAATCTTGGAGCAAGAGATTCAAACCTTTATTTTGTTGTAGGTTACATTTATTAATGTTTGACATTCTTAACATTTTGCTGATGCTCCTTCTTCCATTGTTTTTTCCATGTTCTGGATAATACTAAATATATTTCTCGGTTGATACGAAGCATTAGTAAGAGCAAATAAGTCTTGAAATACTTACGTGGAAATTTCTGTTTGAATGGATTTCTTCCTTTGTTCTGGATTGCATTTTTAGCATAAAGAAGTTGGCATGTTCTGTTGTCTTCTGTATATGGTGGTGGAAAGGGATACACCAAGTCTGTCACCAATGTTTTAGCAGTACCTAGGAGAGGGGCCAGGTTAGTTCCAATTGCAAGGAGTTACCTAATTGTGAAGTTACAGTCCTGGCCTTTAGAGGTGGCAATTCGAGATGTTTTCAGTCCTTGACATGCTTCTATCAAGAAAGGGGGATGGTACTACCAGTGCCAGTAGTTACATTAAGTGTGCACTTGTGGATGGGGACTGTGACCTGATTTTTCACATTTACATTCCATTGAATGTAAGTGGATTTGTTTCTGTTGCTAGTTCTGTTGCAGATTAGGCATGGACATTTTTTTTCCCGCTTGAAGGTTGCAAGTTGTACTCCACTGAAAAGGACTGACTTTGCAGAGTGAGTAGGACTTAGTACAGTGGGGAACATGAAGATAGGAGCCTGTATACTCTAACAGAATCTCATCTTCTCCACCATCTAGAAGTTCCATTGAAAGGAAACCTTGGAGATTGCAAGACAGGTCCAAGATGTGCAGTTCAGTTGCTCCCAGGCTGTGGTTCTTAACAGACCGTCGCATCAGAGAAGATTACCCTCAGCAGGAGATCCTGAGAGCACTGAAGGCCAAGTGCTGTGAAGAGGAGCTGGATTTCCGGGCCCTGGTGATGGATGAAGTGGTGCTGACCATTGAGGATGGAAACCTTGGTGAGAATGAGCTGAGGCTGGGAATGTGCTGAAAGGGTGCTTGGAAAAAGACTGTAAAATGGAGCATCTATACTCTGCAATAATGACTTTAATTTGGCCAGACCCCACACATCATCTTAAGTCTTGTAGATATACATGATGTCTTGATTTTTAGCATTTATTGTGGTAATCAAATATAATTGTTAACTTTGCTAATTTGCGTTAGAACTGTTTTTACCTTCCCTCCATAGAACAGAGAGGATGGTTGCTTTAGTTTGTTGATCTCAGGATAAGGACCATAGGACCTCTGAATTAATAATGGAGTTTCATTATTTATATAGGTACTTGAAGTTTATGGGTTACATTTACGAGTTTCAAGGGGACTTCTTTCTTCTGTTTGTGTTCCGACTTGAAGATAGCAAACAGATTTGAAATAAACTAAAAGGAATTTTCAGTGGGTGGTACAAATTGTTGTGGAGCTAGAGGTAATAACATGACATAACTAAAACCTGCTGCCATATGGATGTGTAGTTGCATATATGCCAAAAAAGAATGGGGCTGATAAAATATGCACCTCAGAATACTTTGAACTGTTACTACAACTTAGTGTTTTAAACTAACATGTATGATTTCTGTCCTGTTTTCCTATTGGCTTTCTTCTCCTGTGGCGATTAGAAAGGAAAAGCAAGATGTTAAGGTGTTTTAGAGATGCTAAGTAAAATGATTCTGTGTTTCATAAGTTTATATTATAGGAAGAGTATTAGTACCACCAATGTCAAGCTTTGTAATATTTATTAGTACAGCTTCCTCCCCACCCTCCCCCCCTCCAACATTTTAACTTGGGCTTCCTAAAGGCTGCAATGTTTCTTTGTGCCTTCACCTCTTTACCATTTGTCTTCCTCATGTATCAGTCAAAAAATAACACTGGAGATCCAGGGAAGAATTACGTTTCTGAAAGTTGTATTAGAATAATTCTGTGTGGGAAGAAAATCTAAAAGTACTTTCAGCCCTGAAGCAAAGGCTGCCTTGTGAGCTTGTGCCTTATTCCTTATTGGGGAATCTATATAGGAGGGAAATCTTAAAACTGACTTTGGGGAAGAACTTTGGTCAGAATTTGTCTTAATTATAGCGTGTATCAATCAAGCATAAAACAAATGCATGGGAAAACAGGATTTTTGATTCTGGTATTACTAAACTTTTACTTACATATTTCGTCTTTTATTCTGAGATGTCTGTGATTTTTATCAGAGACATACAATTCTGTAGGATGTCTTCAAGAAAACTTCTCATCAGAAAGTCTGAACATACTGTTGGGCTGAGTGTGCCGTCCTTTGCATACCGCATTCTGCAAAGGCAGCTATCCTGGACTGTAGCTGCAGTGTCTGAGATGTATAACTGGTCCTTCAGCATTTCAGTATTTATTTCGTGATGTTTTCTTCTTTCCTGTCTTTTGCCTGTTTTGGGGGAATTAAATATGGCAAGCATGAATTGTTGACCTTTCTGCTGTCTTCTATTTAATGTTTCCTAATGCTGCATCTATTCCAAGAAGAAAAGATAAAATATGCAAGTTGGAAAACTAATACTGAGGGGTATGTAGTACAAGAATGAGAAAACTTCAGAAAATTACTAGAAAGAGAATGCAAAAAAGAAAGGGAAATTACTTTCATAGAAAGTGTTCCTTCAAAACTGTGTAAACAGCTGACCTTTTGAAAGGGAGCGAGATAAAAATGCTTAAAGGTTGTGGATAGAAATTTTTGTATAAATAATCTGGACTGGCTAATTTTTTCTTTTTTTTGATGGTTTTTGGGGGCGTGTGGGTTGATTGGGGAGTTGTCTTATATTGAAGAATTCTTACTCTTTGAGAGACATGAAAATTGTCCCTCTTAATTCTCCAGTTTTCTTTCTCCTAGTGTTTGCCCACGTGTTTTGATACAGATGTCTGGTGGAGGACACAAGCAAAAGTTTTGTGTTTCATTTGCTTTGTGAAGCCCTCGGTTGTGTGATTCTGTGAAAAGATGTCCTGGAAAAAAATCCAGGAGGTAGTGCATTCTGTACCCTTTCAGATAGCTGCTGTTGTGTGAGGGGTGCAGATGGAGTAAATTTTGTACAACATAGGGGATTTGATGAAGAGAATGTGTCTTTGGTGGTAATAACTTGCTTTTGCTTCAGCTTCTACCGGCTTAGCAATACAGAGGTCTGATGGCAGTACATGGATTTGGATTTTGGATTTGTTAGGTTTTCACATACTTGCACTTGTGACCTTTTTTTGTCCTTTAAAACCTAGGCAATTTCTTAAGTAAATTGTTAAAAGAATGTTAACTTTAGGAAGTCAAGTTGGAGGTTTCAGGGTGCTGTATAAAACTTTTAAAATGTGTCATTTCTGTAGATGATATGATCAGTGATACTTGTTTGTGAACTTGCTGACTGTCAAGAACATAGCTTAAGACTTCAGAGACCAAGAATTCAGTATAGAACATTAAAAAGCTTGTAATTATTTACTTCACAGAAGTAAAATAGAGTTGAAAAGACACTTGAGCAGAACAGTGGGATACATACCAAAATTAAAAATTTGCCTTTCACCAGTTACAGGTTGTGTGTTCTCATGGTAGAGCGCAGTGATGGGTCACTGAGGCCCAGAGTGAGTTTCAGATGTGGAAATCTTCTGCCATATTGAAACCCTTATAAGATCTGTATATTTCAGAGAATGCTAAGATTTGCCATGTACCTGATGTGGCCAAAGTGAGAGGGAGGAGTAGGGTTATTTCAGTAAGTGGACACAGCAGTAGTGACTCCTTGAGGCATCGCTCTTGCTGTACTGCAGGGCTGGATGGGAAGCATGGCTGGGTTCCCAGGCAAGCCAACAGTGTAGCCCCAGTAGTTCCTGCTGGTTATTTTTCTTCTGCGGCTGAAATCTGGAATGACCCAGCATCCCAAGCACACCCCCAGCCCCAGCATTACTGGCCATGTCATGAACCTGTGTGCATCTCAACATCTACGTTAGGTGCCTCAGCACAGCAGGAGTCCAAAAATGATTGTAAATGCCCTGAGATCTAAGAGATGTAGAATTAAATTTTTTCCTTTAAGTTTAGAAGGAAACTCTTAAACTGATTTATGCTTAAACTGTTTTGGAAGTAGTTTAATTTCAACAAATAGTTTTTGAAAGTAACTATGATTCATGCCTTATTTAAGTAAGTGCTGCTGCATGCCTGCTTACCCAAACCATGTATTCCTCTTTCCTACTCTGTAGATCCCCAAGGCAAAAACTGGTTAAAATCAGTGGAAAAGTCCATGAGTATTTTTCTGCTTCTTTGGTGAACTGAACCTGCTGAAATGGTTACTGAATCAGTAATGCACAACATGGGTGCATGGGAGTGCAGAGGAGTGCACGTGCAGAAAACAGTAGAGCTTGATACTGCAACTGTTCTGATTTAAACTGACTCAAACTATGTTGTAGCTGTAGCTTAACTATCTTAAGAGACCTAAATTATTGAAGCTAAACCAGTCTAGTATGATCTACTGCAGCATGGAGCAGCCGTGTTCCTCTTGTCCCTTTCCAGCCTTGTTATTGCTGTTTGCCTTGTCTAGGGACTTCAGGTCTCTCATGGGGGACTTCAAGTCTCTCGTGGCTTGTTTTCATGTTGTAGCTAAGCTAATCTAATTTAAAAAAAAGGTTGACCAAATTCTCTGCTCGTTTGTAAGAGCTGGTGTTAGTGTGAGTTGAGTTGGGTAATCCAATGGAGCACTAACTCTACCCAAATAAGTAACAGTTTCCTGTTGGAATAGCTTGCTGCATCAACTCATTTTGTGGTCTCACTTACTATTGCTAGCTCTAATACATGAAGGTAGGGGAGAATGGGGTTGCCCTTTCAGGGAATGGCTCATATTTATGTTGATTTAGTTGTAGCTTCAAGGTGTACTTTAGAAAGAATTTTCTTATGGTTGGGATGCTTCATATTTTCAGCTTTAGGATTTTCTGTGTGTGTGTGTTTCTTTGTTTCATGTGATCCTTCCTTCATTTGTAATTTGGTCTGAACTGGTAATAAATAGTTGTGATGTTTGATTTTTACTTTTTTTATCCTCACACCGGTTAAGATGGCATTGGGAATAAGGATGGAGGAATTAGGATATTTGAAAGATTTCTGTGAAGTATAGAAAGCTCAGGGAAATACAGTAAGTGTAAATAACAAATAGCTGTGGTTTTGGTGTAATAGCAAGAAAAGCACTCTATCAGCTAGATCCTTTATAAGAGAGTATAAGACTTATTTTGCATCTACAAAACTGTTGCTATGTAAAAATTTCAAAACTATTAATATTTTTGAATCATCATAAGTCACCTAAAGACTGTCTTCTGTCACACAAAAGGGAACATAATCACCTCCTCTTCCTGCTGGTTGTTTCCAGCAGTCCCCTGGCACTTGTTAGTCCAGCAGTGTACCTTACTGTAAGAGCTTTTCCTGTGGTGTGCTGCAAATGGCTCTGGGAGCAGTGGAGCAGAGGCGAGTGGCTTTGGCAAGGTGCCTTGTTGAGCACTGCAGAGTTGGCCTGTGTCCTGCTACTATCAACAGCCAGAGCAACCATTAATTCCACTGCAGAGATGGGAAATTGGTTTGTAATTCAATAGTGAGATCTGGAGAAGGAACTACATTTGAGCAAAGGACTGGGAGGCATTTAGACATGAAGTAAACTTTGTGTGGTTGACAGTGCTGTGCTCAGAACCACTTAAAACTGTTTCTGATGTTCTTTCATTGTGGAAACTGATCACTTGCTAGTATGATTGATGTTAAACCTTGTTTAGCCATAAGCATTACTACTTAGCCATAAACCGTAAGTAGGCAATTATGGATTATATAAAGGGTATTCTAGATTGGTAGCTGTGTTTAGAGGTATGTGACTGTGTCACCACCCCAACATTAGATACCTTGACAAATACATATCTGATAGGAAAAAAAAATTACTTTATTATTGTATAAACCGATTTTAATAATGGTGTATTTCAACAGATGCCACGTGTCTTAGGAAAAATCGTTTTCTTCAGAACTGTGACAGCAACTTTCTTGTGATTCGTATGGGAAGAGAGGATTTATATTCTGTGACCCTGGGTTATTCTGTGACCCTGGGTGTCCTTGCATTTTTCTTCCTTACTATCAGGGATTTCTGTACTTAAACAAACGTTCATCTGTTACCTCAGGCTGTTGCTTAATAATGAAGACTAACAGGGAATTTGATCTCGGAATCACTCTGTTTCTTCAGTAAATGTCAGTATGTCATCAGTGGTAGATATGGGCTCAGTCCAAAGCTACCTTTGCGAGGTGGAGAGGTAGGGATGTTTTTGTGTGGAAGTAATTTATTACAGTCATTTCAGAGGGCTGTGTTAAGGACTGAAGTTTTTCATTTGCATCTGTTCTAGAATAGTCAGCCAGGAAAATCAGGCTTGCAAGGTACATCATCTTTAACATATGAGCATGTCACCATATCTGAAAACGCCAGAAAAAATTTTAATTGTTGTAAGAATTCTCAAGAATGGCCATCCGGGGGAAAAACAATGTAAAAATGACAAAAGCGAGATAAAAGAGAGAACATACATCACAGCCAATATGAAATGAAAATTAGTCTAACGTTTCACAAGACAGTTGTTAACTGGCTGGGGAGGGGTTTGTGTCAGTTTTCCAGCAGTCCCTGTTCCAGTGCTCTGTCACCTAAGCAAGTTGTGCTGACAAAGTTGTCTGACCAGTTGCATTGTGAACCAGGTCTGCATACTGCTGTAGTTTTAAACTCTTCTTGGTGGAGGGCATTTTTTTGATGCTGCATCAGGCCTCCAAGGCAGGTGGTAGCATGACAGCACAAACAGTAGTGTGCTGCAGCATTTAAATCAGGAGGGCAAAATGCGTGTGTTGGGGTGTGAGAGATTAGGAGATACCACAGGTGTCAATACCAGAAGTATTAATGGGAAAAACTTAACCTTCTGAAACTGGCACCCATGCTTGCTTTACTAGATTTGTGATGAGAGAGGTATTCAATTACCTGTTCCTTAAGCAATGACAGGAGCTTAAGTTTTCTCCACCTTTTCTCCCAACCCTAGTAGTTACCCATTTGTGAATTATGAGCAATTGATTGATCTTCAGTGACTATAACTATGAGACTGGTACTGCTGGACTTTGTTCAGTGTTGAGACAGGTCTTCCAGTGTGCAGACTTGTGTTTTCACTCATACAGACTTCTAGGACTCTCAGTGACTGTGGACAAGTCCCTTTATTTTCTCATAATTTCTGTCTATAAAATGTGGTGAAATGCCAGTTTCAAGAGTTGCACTTTCCGTTGCTGCAGAATGGAAAAGACTAGAATGAAAAGGAGAACCCAAAAAAGTATCTTTTTTTTTTCCTTTATAGTGAAAATAATTAACATTGTGATGGTGTCCTTTTAATGATTGTTCTTTGAATGGAAGAGCTTACATTATTTCTATATCTGTTTAAAGGTCCAGTCCATTTTAGGATTAAAGGCATGATACTGAATTTTAAAATACCTTTGTAATTGTCAAAAAAGTTCAAGCAAGCTTTAGTAAGCATATTGGGTTATATGTGCTCAGCTGTGAGCAGAATAGCTGAGAAGAGAGTTGCTGTCAGGTATTCTGCTCACGTTGTCAGAGAAACCCTGCTAGAATTATACTAATTAACTGCTTAACTGCTTTAACTGATAGAAGGCTTTTCCTGTCGTACAGAAAGGTTTTCTTGCTCTGTACTTTCATGTAGTGTGCAAGTATTGAACTGAGGACTGTCTTTGTGCTTGTTACTCATCTCAACACATCTGCGAGTAAATTGCAGATTTTATTTTATTTTTTTTACTGAAAGGGCATATTTTTGTTTGTTTGGGAGTTTTGTTACTATTTTTGTTTGGTTGGTTGTTGTTTCCTTTCAGTGAAATTGTACCAGTGAAAAATTTTTCTTCCAGACTCTAGGAATGTATTTTCGTGAAAGAAGGGAGTGAGGCATGTGTTCCTTTCTAAAGTAAAGCTAAAAAAAAAAGAAAGTTCCTTTCTAAGCTAAAGTAAAAAAAGTAATCCAATATGAAGACTTACATTGTGCATGCTTAACGTGAAGAAAGTTCTATATTTCAGACACATGATGTTGCATGATGCAGGTAGAAATACCGGAGAATTGAACATGCCCATTATGACAATAGTGGAAGAACAGATATTGGAAGAGACAGACTAGTGATTTGATCCTTTTTGGCAAGGGGTGAGGTAAGAAGGCTAAATATGCTAGTGTTCTCCTGGATCTTTTAGCTGACAAGGCAGTTGGGCTGTACTGACAAAATGAAAAACTTAGGTGATTTTGTTTACAGTAATAGTTATAATGTAAATCACTGAAATAATATGCTCAAAATCCATGCTGTCAAATCATGTTTCTTTGCAGTTTCTATCTGAAGATGGTAGGGAAATATATAGCAGTTAGAATATCAGTAAATATCTCCCTTGAGTTCTAAGAACTTGATTTGAAAGTTTCCTCTATGTATCTAGCCTGTTGTCTTGTGTTGGTACAATGCTGTGGAACTTTGAGGGGGAGGGCAATATCCTGTTAATTTAAGGTTTTGCAAGGAAAAAGTTGTATAAGTGTTCTCTTTAGTTCCTCAGAGTAGAAAACTTTATTGTTTGAAAAGTAGTTTAGGGATAGAAGTAAGTAGCATAGAGCTGTTTGATCAAAATGTGAATGTGGGTCTCAGTACAGGTCTTGATGTACTCGCCATCACAATTCTGGGCATCCCCATTTGCTAGGAAGGCGTAAGGAGGTTTAAGCCAGCTCAGGCCCTTTGCTCTCTTCAGAGCTCTTTTGGGTAGTCGTTCAGATTTTATACTCTGGGTTGGGCTGAGACCTATGTACAGTCACTCATGCTGGTCTGCTTATCTCAGGAAGGCATTCGTGTTCTTGCTGCTCTTCTGGACAGACATCTACACAACAAGTTGATATGCTCAACTGAGAGACAGCTGATATCCCTAGATGTTATAATCCTTTATCTTAAAAGCCACCTTCCAGTCCTCTTTGTCATAGTATGAGGTCAGCTTTCTTCGCTACAGGTGTGGTCAGCCACTCCCCATGTTCCTTCCAGAGCACATCACCCTGCCCGTCTCTATCGAGCCTTCTCAGGAGTTTATTGATCCATTGCATAGAGCGTATTGCTGGCAGCATGTAGAATCCTGAGGTTTGGGTATTTGCCTGGGTGTAAGAGACTTCTATTTCAGCTTCTGTTTTAGGTGGAGGAAGTAATGGGATGTAAGGGTGGGTTTTTTTTACCAGGTTCATGCCCTGACCTTAGAGACGTAGTATTTTTATCTTTGACTTGGTACATACTTACTTTATGTAGCATAAAACAGTGATAAGAGACCAATTTAGAAGACTGTGTAGTCTGAACCTGATGATTGTGTCAATATTTAGGTTCCATATCAAAGTCACTCTCTTTAATGAGGTAAGAGTATCTCTACTACCACCAAGTGCTTATTGTGAAAAGTGCCAAAATCTTTTGTGAACGCAGTGTGAAAAGCCAAACTGCTGCTTCATAGTTTCTTTTTATGCCCCAAATAGTACTGTGAAGGTCTAGAATTAATTAATTTATTCTCTTGCTTTCCCCTACCCCCAATAAAAATTACTGACTTCATTTATCAATTAGCTTTTGAGGCTGCTTAGACCATCCAATTGAGAATCCTCTGGGGATTTAATTTTTGGTAAAAACATTACTTAGATTAAAACAAATTAAATTTGGCACTCAAGGGAATCATGGCATTTAATCTTTTTGTTAGGGGTTTTTTTTTCTTTTTCTATATTGGGACTCCTTGTTCAAACAGTATGTAGTGACAGTACCATATATCATGATGGAACATAAATGTGTATGTTATTTCAGTGCAGAAGAGCCTGACTATCAGTAGTAGATAGTTTTTGGAGATTGTGTAACCTTTTCACTCAGCAGTCCCCAAATAATCTGAAAAATATAAGGCGTTTTCATAATGCAAATCAAATAGTAATGTTCTTGTAGTAGATGTGCAATGGTTTGCCACGTTTAGCAATGCAGAAGTAATATACAGGGAAGTTGAGATGGCAGTGTAGTAAGTGGACAGTTTAATTCAGACCTGTCTGCTTGCTTCTGGGTACTAAGACCACTGTTTCTAATTTTATTTGCTTGTTTTATGCTTTGACGTCTGAATGGGTGACCTGTCTGTTGAAATTGCTGCTGTACTAACAATGTTTAGTTCCTCTGAAAGCCAGAGGGTTTATTTAAAAGTATGATTTCATGCACTTGAGATGGTAGATGGATGAAATGTCATAATCTGTAATGCCTTCCTCCCCAGTTTCCAGTAAGGAGAGTGTATTGCTTGCTTTCTTGCTTATGTCTGAAACAGAACAAAAACATGGTGTCGTCAGTTGGGCCAAGCAGGTGTCACTGATACAAAACTAATACTTTGCATGGTTTGGTCCAGGGTCTTGCGTTCTAGTACTGATTCTGTTCTTAAGCAACATACTGTATGTAATGAAACATTGTATGGGGTGTCTTTTGACATTACAGATGGGTCTCATATCACCCATCTTAACATTACAATGGAACTGAAAACCAGTGGGTATGTGGGTTGTATGTTGAAACTTCTTTGGGAAGAGAAGCAAACTGAACAAGGAGCCTCAAATGGAAAACAATTCTGAAGGCAAGGCAAAAAGCTGAGTGGTTTGGGTGGTATTCAGAATTCTAGGCAAAGAAGCTACTTGCCAGTAGGAAAAATCTGTAGTTTTGAAATTAACTGGAAAAATAAAGAAACTAGAATGAAGATGGAATGGAGAGGAAGTGGAAACACAGGTGTTGCTTTTAGAGGGATGAATCCTATGGAGGTGGGGAAGTGAGGAGTGAGAAATTAGGGCAAAGCAAACTACCTGCAGTGGTTTCTGACTTTGAATTCCTGGAGTGGAATCAGACATTCCAGAGCTTTTCTCTTCTGCAGATGAAAATTCCTCTGCCCGTTTGTTACACAAGTATTTGGTGACAGTGGAACCCATTACCCTTACGTGCTGGTCCACACAGAGGTTGCTGACTCAGTGCATCTGACACTTGGCTGTCAGCTCAAGTGTCAGAGGTCTGTACGGTAGAGGAAATCATTCTAAGCCTTGTGCTGTATTCCACCAGTGTCATGCACGTGTTTCCTGGATGCCAAATGATAAAGTTTACTTTTTTATTATCTCCAAAAATAAAGACAAAATACTATTAAGAGTAGCAACACCAAATCCCCCCCAAGTTAGAAATTGGCAAAAAAAAATGTGCATTCTTAGGTCCTTTGTGCATTTATTTTCAGAGAGTATGTTTTAAATTATTTGGTCACATGCTACTTTTTCACCAGCGTCATTAACATACAGAGTGTTTTGCTCTAGGCCTGTAACTTGAAGCGTAGAGAAGGAGAGGACAGTTTGTAGGATGCCACGTTTATGGTTATAGGAATCAGAAACAATTGAAGCAGAACATTGCTGGAATACAACTGTTCATCTGGTGATTTGAGTTGGACTCTTAATAAATTGCCTTTAATTGCATGTTTTTCCATTTTCTGAGTGCCCAAACTTCGCATATTAGGATCAGCTTTGTAAAAGTGCTGAATACTTCCATGCATGCAAAAAGATTGTGAAGCACTCAGATGTTACTGTGATAAACACAATAGGGAAAACTCATGAAGTAATTAATAATAATGTGCTTCAAGCAAGGATTTCTATACACCAATCCATGAACTATGCTGAACAATAAAAAGAAAATACAGTGCTGAGTAGCTGCTTGTTAAGTGAGTGCTGTACCTCCTGTGTATGGCAGAAAAATAATATTTCTTCGTGTAATTGAAGATATTATGTTGGTGAGGTTGCAAATCCGTTGATGTGCAGACATGTCCTTGTGGCTTTTTCTAACCTTTATGTGCTTGACTTTGTGGATTCAAGAGTTTTCTCTTAGTGTAGCTTTTTAATGTAATATTATATACACACATTCTTTGTAAATACTGTACGTTCAGTTACATAAGGGCTGTGCTGGATGCATCAAAACTGTTTGCAGGCCAGGCTTTGGAAAATGTGGATGTAGAGAAAAACAGGAATAGTGCAATGATAACCTGTTACTTGGGTAGCTGTCTTTGAGTAGTAGTCCACGAATATATTTACGTTCAAGACACATATGTCACTGAGAATGAGGAATTACTCTACCTGTCTAAATACCCAGGGAGATTGTGCTTGTGCCATGCTGTCTTTCATACTTGTTTCATGAACATGTAAGTTGGCGTGTCTGCATTGTTACTGCACTTTTCAACTGCTTTGGAAAGTGGCTTATTCCATTCCTGAATTCTTTTTGTATGGGCTCTTTTGACAGCACTGCTTTGAGTGCTTGAATTTCATATTTTATGAGGTCCCTTGCAGGCTGTTTTTCATGATTAAGAACATCTTCATATATATATATATAAAGCAATTTATTACTTTGGATATTAGCATGAAGTATTGGACCTTCTGTTTCTGGATGGGAAAGAGAGCCACAGGGTGAGTTGCATTCTTAGTTCTGTGGCCAGGCAGGATGTTGTGCTTTGAGTTAAGTTTTTTCTTAATATGAAACAGGAAGGGAGCACTGGTGAACCTGACTGAGCCTGCCATGGTAGAGGCAGTTGGTTGTTACGATTCTAGAAATTATTTTTTAGGAGTTCCAGGATCTCCTGAAGCAACCACATGTATCTTTTAGCTCACTGTTCTAGGAGGCAGAACCATCCAAATCTTACCTTTTAATGTTGTTGAGGGGTGGCTTTCATTCCTGTATCACGCCTTTTCCTTCTCAATGAGGAAAGCTTATATTAGCTACAAGAGAGACCATATCCAGTTCTCCTGCTAGTGTTACTGGGTGTCCCTGCTTCCCTAACTCAGATGATATTTGTGGATATCCTGTAGACTCAGATTAAAGTTTTAGTTCTCCTGTGCTTGGGTTGCAATCCATGTCTGCATATTCCCAGTGAGATAGTTTTGGTAGCTGTACCTTAAAAGTTCTTTAAAGGTTTGAAGTAGCTCTTGTTCCACAAAACTAGATTCAAACTCAGCTCAGGACGTAAAGGGGATGACTTTCTCCATCTGCCTCTTTCTATAAAGGCCTGTATTTTTGCATTATTTCTTCTGTCAGCAGGATGGAGTGGTGGTGAGCAAGACCTGTTTTCAGTTGTTTAATTATAATTTAACAGTAAAAGCTTCACATTGTTATTTCCCTCCTTCGTTATTTTGCTTTCCAGATAGGTTTTGCCTTTACAATATGCTGAATTTCTTAAATATCTTTCCAAGTTTCATTGTGGTCAGGGAATAAGGCTGTGGTTCCCCCCCCAGCTGTGACTCAGACCTGTAGAGGCACTTTGAACTTTTGGCATGAATAACTTTATTCTTTTAATGACTGTAAGAACTTGTCAGATGATCATGGTTGTACAAAAGAAAGAAAGGACACTTCCCAATGAACCCACAAATCTAGTTTGATTTGGAGCATTCATTCTACTCTTGCAGCCACATAACAGGCCAAGCGTGCTGCGGGAGAATGCTACAGAGAATCATAGAATAATTGAGATTGAAAGGGACATTTAAAAGTCATCTGGACCAACTTTCTGCCAGGCAGCACCAGCTCTTAAGTTAGATCACATTGCTTGGGACATACTCAGCTGGGTTTTGAGTATCTCCAAGGACGAAGCTTCTGCAGCTTCTCAGGGAAATCTGTCATGAAGTTTGACCTACATCACAGAGAGGGTTAAGAATGGAGATACATAGTCACAACTGTGTTTGCAAGTGGTGTCAGTTGCTGGTCCCTTGACTAGCTCTGTACTCCAGAAAAAACTGCACATATGTGGTCCATTCCTTTGTGTGGAGCATAAACTCTTCTCACTTCCACAGCCTGTCCTTCTGAAAGAGCTTTTATCCATTCAGCACAGCACTCCAGGCATACGACCTATCCAGCTGCTAATGAGGAGCGATTACAGGTGTAGCTCCGTAGAAGGGTAGAGAGGTAAAAAGTTACTAAGTGATGACTGGAAGTATTTGAGATGTACATGTTCATATCCTGCTTCCTTTTGTTTTTCTGTCAATCTTCCCAGGATCATTCTGGCCTAAGACTGAAATGGTTCTTTGTGCACTCCTCCTTACATGCTTGGGACTAAAGGTGAGGCAGGATCCTGAAAGTGCATGCCCTTTGTGGATGCTTTGAGGTGAATAAGGACTGTGGCTGCAGGTGAAAGGGATGCTGTACCTGTAAACTGCATGTCTTAATGCTTGTAATTGTTTGTCATGCTCGAATAAGGCTGGTGGCTGGGCCTTTATAGCAATTTTGCTGCAAATTTTTCTTACCTGGCAGAGTGGGAGCCACTGGAGAATGTATTATCTGCATAGAGCAGGATCGCAAGAATTGCAGACAAACTTGTTGCTACGAAGTTGGAAGCTGGGCTAGCATAGTGATGATAGAGGTGTAAATGCAGGAATTAAAAAAAAAAAATCACTATAGACAATATTACAGTCTAAAAATGGCACTATCTTGACAATTTAAGCTGTTCAGATCATTGCTGTCATTGCTATGATCCACCCTCCTCTGTTGGAGCTGACACCTAGATTGATCAGATCCTACGGTGAGTTGGTTCAGAAAGCAAATTGCACAAAACAGCAGAGGAGTTTTCTGCTTGTGTAGAAAGTTTACCTGCTCACCAGTGAGGCTGGTCAGCACCAGCGTGAGTGATAGGGAGTAGGTGGTATCACTGTAGGATTGCATGGGGCTGCAGAGCAAAATTGTTGCAGCAGCATGACTTAAATTGTCCTAGAACCAACTTTGTGTCGGTGCCTCATGTGCCCAACACGGGGATTTCTGAATTTCATTTCTTCACCTTTCTTGCTTGGGTCTTCCAAAATGCATAACATGCAGTTAGACTTTTTCCTCTAAGAGTTTTTAATCCTTTAAAATTGTTAGAGGCAGAGTCTAGGAGTGAATGTAAATTACAGTTCTGTTACTGAGAACAGATCCAGAATGACATTTGGTAATGAGTTTTCTATGACTGTTGCTGTAAAGTGAAAGAACTTGAAGAAAAATGTTACCTGCAGATGTTTAACAGAGATTCTTAGAGGAATCTATGAGGAGAGAGATAAATGAGCTAAGAAGACTTGTCGTACCTGATGCTTGTAAAAAAGCTTCTGTTTCCCATCTCTGCCAGTGATTTGTTGGTGATGACATCAGTGGTCCCTCAGTGCTTTTTGTTTCTTTGGAAATTGGGCAGATGCTTATTTCAGAAAAGACAAAACAGAGCTTTAGAGCTTGTGGTGCAGATCAAATGCATATAAAGATATTTATCAATTTGTAGGGATTGGTAAACTCAGGACTGTATTTACAATCTAGAGATTAGTGGTAAAATAACTGATCTCTTAAATGTATCCTTTTGACCTTTTGCATCCAAAGGTCAAAACAAGCTGACAGTGAGGGATGTCCCTTCTGCTTGCTTTAGTCTGCTGTCTATTAGTATTGCATGATTTTTTTATTTGACTGGTCTGATTGGAAGGATTACCTGTGTAATTCTGAGGAGCACTTTCTTTCAAGAAGATAGTTACAGATACTATGGAGTGTCTTAATTAGGGAGCATACTTAGCTAATGTCTTAATTAGTTAATATCTTTTTGGACCTAGGTGGAAGCTTCTGCCTCCAGAACTGGTGAGAAATAACGCTGTGGTGTTACACTTCTATTTTCATTACAGTACAGGCATGGAGCACATTCTGTACCTACTGCAGTGTAGTTTTAACCCTCTAAAGCTGGGAAGAGGAAACGAGCCCAGTGAGTGAGCTCAGAAGTGTGACAAAAATAGAATTCTTCCTCCTCTAACTTTGCTTTGTGTATGACTTTACATTAACGTCTGTCAAAAGTAAGAAAGTTTGGGTTCTGTCTTTCGGTCTGGAACAAATTTGTTTTTGTGTAGGAAAACACTGTATCTCTGAAGAGACATGGAACTGTTCTCTAGTGTGTATCTGAGTAAATCAAGTTTTTCTCTGACACACTAAAAAAACCCAAAACCAAAGAGATACAGAATCTCCCTGGAGATTGGAGTTGATGTTGTCTCTGCAAGCTTTAGAGTCAGTTTTAATTGAAAATTTTCCTGAAATATCATGGTTAAATTCTTTCGTTTAAGAAGGATATATTTGTCTCCAAAATAAATGTCTCCAATCCATAAATTTAATGCAATTTTGACTAGAAGATCCTTGGACTGAAATGATGGTTCAAACAGTAAGCTGAGGGGATCCTTCCATTGCCCAGAATTCAGGTTTGATTAAACGTGTAGGTACACTTGGAAAGGACAGGTAGTTAGATATTATGTATTAAAAGTTTCTGACAATGTAGAAGTGCTTCTAGATCTCTTTTCTGATATGGGAGACAAATAGGAAGGACACGTGTCTTCGTTACAAATTGAAAACTCACATGGGATGCTTCTCTATTCAGCAGTTTGCTTAGGTAAATAAAAGGGTGAATTGCTGAGATGAAAGAAGGTATTGTTTGGTATTGGAGAGATAAAAAGTGCCTAAGTTATGCATTTTGAAGGTAGATTTTTGGCATTGCAGGAAAAGTTTTAAATTGGTCTCAGACGGGAGTAGAACTATCTACCATTCTGAGTCTTCCTCTGGATTTCTTTTTGCTTTTGGGAGTGCTCATCTGTGTTTTCAGAATATTCATAGATTGTTAAAACATTGAGTTTCTGAGGCCATTGCAATTGTGTACCAAGTATGTATCATAAATATTAACTTTGAAACAGTTTTGGTATCATTTTGAAATGTTTCCATTTTCAGTGTGTGTTCAGGGTTTTTCCTGCGTGTCAGTACTGTTCATGAGAGATATCAACAGCTTTGGTTCACACAATGTTCAGCTGTCAGTATATCATATTAATTTGACATCCATATTCACTGCAAATTATCTTAATATCTTTCTAATTTTATTAACTTATCTAAAAACCATAACACACAAGACAAAACATAATCTAAAGTAGTACAGAATCCTCTGCAAATAAAAAAGTAAATAAAATCCTTAGACACAGGGTTGTATTCCTGGCCACTCTCACTGCTTTCTGTTACTGTTTCTGACAAGACTTGTTCAGTGCTCTCCTGCTCTGCACAATACATATTCTCAGTAGATAGAGGCAAGTGCCTGCTTAGTTGTCACACTGGTTCCACACTTGGCTCGTTTTTTTATGACTGTTACACAAACCAAACTTAGAAATTGCTCTGAGGTAAAAAAAAATAAAATTGTTGTTGGTTTGGTAGTAACTAAACTGCACATTTTATTTGAACAGCTTTATTTTCTGGAGTCTTATTCATGTTTTAAGAGGTCTGCCTTCATAAGAAGGTTTCTGTGTTACCTTTAGGGAAGACCAACACCTTACAGCACATTCTGGACATTTCTGGAGAAACGGCGTTACCCTCCCTAAATTCACTGGCGTTGCTTCACACTGTGAGGTTACTGAAGCTATGACACAGCATTTCTCCTCCTGTGATGTACACAGTCAGCCTTTGGATCAGCACATTAGCAATGAAATGGTCTTACTGCTACTGATGTACAAGCTTTCTCTGGTTGTAGATACTACTGTTCTCAATCTGTGTTACTGTCAACCTTGGGAATTGTAATCATTCATCAAAAAGGCATTACTTGTTTTAATAAATGTGTACTGTTAATATATTGAAGGAATGACCCAAAACCTTTCTCCTAACAAACGTTTTGGAATTATGTTGCAGCCTTTAACACCATTGGTCGTTAAGAAGAACACAAGAAATTGAAAAAGCAGATAGGAAACATGCTATGTTAGAAGCTCTTTTAATTGCCTTTTGAGAGCTTCTTTTAACATAGAGTTTCTTACATGTTGCTTTTTCCCTGTTACTTTTTTCTGTTTTGTGTTTGTAGTTCTCTTTTCTTCTGGCCAAGATTTTTTTTCCTTTCCTTTTAGAGAAGAAGCTAAAAAATAATAAAGCATATTAAGTGCTTTCGGTTATATGTTTTTTTACTTCTTGCTAATGCTAGATTGTCTTGGGTTTGACTGTTTTTGACTGAGATTCCTTCAAGAAAGCTATAGTTACTTTAAGTGTGCTGCAACAAACTTGGTAGTAGCGGTGGCTAATGAACCTGTTGTTGCTGATCCTACATAATAATAATCTCTAAAATCCAGGTCTGCTTCAGAAGTCAGCTGAAAGATTTTAAGATGGAGAAGATTTTAAGATGACACTGACACTGAAAGAAGTAGAGGAAAGCCTTCCCTATTATTCTTACGTACGCTTTTTTTCTTCTGTGCTGCCTTCTCTTTCCTTTGGATTCAGGTCATCATGTAGGTATGCAAATATTTTGCAGGTGAAATGGAGAGGCACCATGGGATTTGGAAGCAGCAGCTGCAATAGCAAAGGAGCAGGACTGTTTCTTTTGGTGATGGTGCTGACTTGTTCTGGTTTATGGTGTCTCAGATGTTAGAACTGATGGGAATTTCACTGCCCAAAGAGCAGTTTGTCTTATCCTCGGCTCTCCTTGTCTGTGCGTACCCACCCTTTGCTCTTGCACTATGTGATGTGGTTAATGGAGATCTCCCTCACAAATGTCTCAGGTAAGTAACTGAGCACAAAAACTCCTGAATGGTTCTCTGGAAATGTACCTAACTGACTGAACTCATTGAGAGGATGAGGCAAGTGCTAGAAGTGGAGCAAAGGAGAGTGGAACTGTATCTTCAGAATAGGGCAGCAAGACTGCCTCATTCGGTTTTGGCATTAAGTTTGTTTTTTCAGCTATCTTGTGAAACCTCCGCCAAAGTTTTTGACTTTTTTTTTTTTTTTTTTTGCTTATCCTGATTTATTACTTGGTGTATAAGTTCTGTTCTCCCTCTCATCATGTCTTACTTGTTTTTTCACGATGTTGATAGTAACAACTGTGAAGCTACGTAAGCTGTAAATTTCATATTTTCCCATCCCCTTAAACTGGCTTCCTCTTGGTCACTGACACCTGGATAAAGGGCAAATGATGGGGGCACGTTGCTGGTAGTGTGGTAAAAAAAGATTGTCCCCATGTATGTCAGTTCTGGCTTAGATCAGCTTACACTGGTGATAAACCCCAAGGTTTTTGGGCTTTTATATGTGAAAACAAGAAAGAAAGTATTTATGGTACAGTCGCTAGAAAGAAATCTTTAAGGCACGTAATGAGTGAGGGCAGGATACATAAATCCTATTTGTGAGCCTGTGAGCTTTCTCCTAATTATTATATTAATTGAGACATTTGATAGGATATCTAACAGACAAAAGACAGTTTTTTTTTTTGACTGTATAGCGTGTGTGCAAGCATATACCTGTATAAGAATTGGGGGACCTTTTTGCAACATTCAAGTCAAAGACATCTCCTTCAGTCAGAGTCATTATGTTGAACTATGAGAGACTTTGCTTTGTTATAATTCAAATAATTTTTAAAAATTATCAACAGCTATGCTTAATTTTTAATTTCAGCAAATTTAAATGTATCTTTTTCTTGGAGTTTTGCTATGAAAAATATTTAAAATTCCTCTATTTTTTTCCAGGACAAAATTATAAAAGCAGATGTATGATGAGAACTTTAAAAAAACTCAGTGGGCAAAGCAGAAATTGATATTTCAAAGTGCTTGAAGTCACATCTTTTCCAACACTGTTTTGTTGTGTTTAATGAATCTTTTGATTCCCCTTTTGTATAACTTTTCTGTTAATTGTTCCTAAGTTCTTCCACTCTCTTGGCAGAATGTATTTTTGAAGTCTGCTGAGTTCTAAAAATTTAAGAGATCTAGTTCTGTTTCTTGGGTTTGGTTTTATGATCTGCCAATAAACCTGTGTTAAAGTTTGGGGCATTTCCCTTTTCAGCTTCAAGCGTGCTTTTATGTGGCAGTTAGGAAGAAACACATTTCATGCTTTGCACATAAACTTTGGAGAACAGACGTGAGTTCTAGGTTTGTAGAGAAAATAATCAGTCATTTCTGTTATAGCAACTGATTAATTTGGAAAACTGAGTAGCAGAATGTGATGTCCTCAAAATACAAGGAAAGATTAGTGTCCTGGAAGGGTGAGCCTGTTTCTCTCAACTGGACTAAGTTGAATTCATTATAGACCGCTTGCTGAGTGACTGTTCATTTGGGAAGTGTTAGCTGCTCCATGGATGGATAGACAAATAAATTGGCATAATGAAGTTGAGGTAGCTGGAGACTTTCAGGGTAGTGTACTCATCTCTGAGGAGAAACCTGAGTAAAATTTTTAGAAGTTCTTAGTCCATGTTAGCTCCTGTTGGGATGAGATGGGAGGTGGTGTATGTTTAGTGCTTTTGCCACATGCACAATGACCATGCATTATTCCATCTGTGTGCTCTGCCTGTTGGAATTGTGCTTCATATACTGGATCTGTCTGAATGCTGCAACGCTTTTGTGCTGCTTCGTTTTCCTTACATATTTCAGAGGAATTGGCATTTATTAGGGATTTTGCCAAAGAAAGGCAGTTACTGAACATGAATTATTCTTCTGAGAAGTGGCTGCTTGTGACAGTGGTAGCCACAGAGATGA
This sequence comes from Thinocorus orbignyianus, assembly GCA_013400375.1. Lineage (NCBI taxonomy): Eukaryota > Metazoa > Chordata > Aves > Ciconiiformes > Thinocoridae > Thinocorus > Thinocorus orbignyianus. The sequence continues at coordinate 137,746 of VXBW01005390.1, read as the reverse complement.
AGATTTCTTTTGTAGCTACCCATGCTCTACAGGGAACACTTTTAACTTTGTTGTCACATTTGGCCACTTCTCATAGTCATGCACTTCTCAGAGAGATCCAAATGTGTACGTATGGAAGTCAGTTTGAAAGAAGACTCAGTGACTATAATGTTTTGTGTTGCTGGATTCATGACAACACTTCTGCATACCTATCTCTTGTGAATCATTCCTATTGTTTTGATCCATTTGGTCAGTCATGTGATATAATATGTCATGAACTTCTATGGGTAGCAAGGCAGTTACCAGTTCTCTTCAGGAACAGATTGAAAGGCTTGGTGTTTTTCATCATGGAAACCTATTTACTCATTTAGGTATTTCTAATGTACACATAAAAATAAATGTAGTATTTCTTACTGAGAAAGTTTCTTCTTCATTACTCTATGTCAGTGTCCCATGGGTTTCTTCCCCATGCCACAGGTTCTGATGTTTCCAGCTACCTTAATCTTTTCATCTATCATAAAATGCCAATCAATAATTTTGATTCAAATTGCATAAAAATAGAAACCTTGGTATCAGTAACTTGATTTACATGTAAGCCTACCTCAGTCCTCTCCTGCTTGTGTATTAAGAGCTTAGCTTTGTATCATACCATTTCATTGAAGAAGTTGGCTGTGATTCTTGCGGTCACATACTGTACTTGGAGCCCTAAATTTGAGTCCTAAGTGCTTCCTGGTCTTGGTGACTCAGTTTGCTTTTCTTTTTGACCATTTTCTAAAATTATAATTTGGAATGAAAATGCTTTTATGAACTTCCTTGATATCACTGAGATTTATTTTTTGTTAAAAATGCCTGATGTTTGTTATAATGAGAGTGATGGAAGCTCTGTAATTAATTTTGATGTCCTTGCAAATCTCTGAGGCTTTAGACCCATCTCCTGAAAACATGTTCCTTCTTGGAAAACATTTGCATTGTTTCAGCGTAAAGAACAATTGTTCATGACAAGCAAACTGGACATGAGATACTGCTTTGCAGTAGCTATTAATCTGCTGATGAGCTGATTCTTTAAGAGGTTGGAAGGCATTTGTGTACAAACTGAATAGAACGAGTTTCAAAAATGTCTAGCAATTTAAAATGCTGCTTGGGTGTGAATTAAGATGTTTAGAAGTCACAGAATGCTGTCAGTGCAGAAGTGGTGCTTAGAGTTTCTAAGGCACAAGAAAGTAGAATAACTGGGTAGGTGAGGTACCACTCCTTAAGGATTGTAATAGGCGGGAGGCTGCAGTTTAAGGATTTATGGCCGTGGATGTGATTGACTTGCAGAAGTGTGCTTAGCCTCCAGGCTTTATGGGGTACTGTTACAATGCCTGTGTTTGGACGCTTTGCTTGTCCCAGGTTCGTTGTTGTAGAATCCCTTCATAGAGGCTTTTGATCAAGCTTTTTGCCTTGTGTTTTGCTGTAGGGCGGGAACAAGCATATAGTCAGCTTAGGAGTCTTACCTGACAGGCAGCAACTCAACTCAGTTTTGTTTGTATGTCTTGTTTTGAGGAATTCCATTTGGAATGTGTGCCACCTAAATGATAACTCTCTTTGGTTGTCCCTTTGACTTAGGTTTTTTAACTGAGAAATTGTGGTCATTAAATAAATTTGTTATAGGGAAGAAGGTACTAAAAAACCCCACGTGTATGAATGAGGGCTGGGAGGTTCCAGAATTTGAGGTTGTTTCCGAAGTATGTGTATTGACCCCAAAATTGTACTGAATCAGTTTATTGAGAGGTAGCTGTCTTCCTGAGTATCTTGCTGTGCAAATGGGCTCTACCATGTTAGTTACTGTCTCAAGAACTTTTCTTAGAGTATAGATAGGTATCTTGTGATCCCACTGGTAACAGCAGTAGAAGTTTCTACCTCTTTCTTCTGTCTGCACTAGAGTTTAATGCTGCATCCATTTTCTGTGGACTTCACAGGTTCATGTGATGGCTTCTAATCTGTTTGGGTCAAAATAAGTCTTTTTAGCAGAGGTCAGAGCACACCTACTGGAAATGACAAGCAGCAGGACCGGGTGGGTTGAACAATCAGGAGTCGTGCATTTACCCACTGATTTCTGTCATGTGCTTCTTTGAGCTGTCCTTGAGATAAACTTGAGACTTTTCAGCTTTATTTGAGGGATGTGGTGTAACTGATCAAATTCATTCCCAGATAATTACAGTTTGCATTGCAAAACGTCTTTCAACGCTTATACTTTGCTGTATAATGTTAATGGACTACCATGTTTTGGTTTGGAGAGTTCCATCTTGCAGAGGAAGAGCAAAGAAAGCTGGTACTAAGTAAAACAAGTCTTGTTCAAGTGTGAGATTTACATCTGTTTTTATAGTGTGATGTTCCGATTCAGAGGTCTTTATGTAACGGGGCCAAAGAATCCCCAGAAGTTTTATGATAACCTAAGAACTTGTTCCCCAGGTACTGGTAAAATGGTTGTTATATGTTGAAAAAGTTCATAGTATTTAGAGAAGCCTGAAATCTCCCTTTTATGGCTTTCAGTATTGGTACTTTAGAGGACTCTGTAGCTGTCTGTTTGCCATTTGTGTGACACCACGAGTGTGTTTTGAGAAAGCCAACAAGAACTAACTTGTTGCCAATGTATTTATGATATGAATCATTGTCTATTATCTGAACATCTGCCTTATGTCTGTTTGAGGTTGGTTCATTGTCTACAGGCCACTGTGAATGTAACTTGCTACTACTGTTCTGGGGCCAGGATGGTACAATTACTGCAAAGGAAAAGAGGTTTCCTGTCCATTTTCAAAAAAGTTTGATTGATTATCTCTTAACCATTCTTTGAGTAATATCACTGTAACATCTGGGTTTTTTTCCTTTCTCCCTCTTTACATTTGTGAATTGGTTCTTTGGGAAAAAAAATATATGAATTTCTTTGTTACTGCTTTTAGCACACTATAGTGAATAAATATTATTTTATCAGCCTGCTTAGCAATAGTGACCATTAATTTGATTGTAAACTGTGGGGTCTCAGGTGGAATGCAGAACACAGGTTTGCTCCAAAGTGGCAGAATCTAGATTCCTCCTACTGTAGTAAAGCTTCTTCTGTTTGCAGCTCTGTGTTGCTGGGAGACTGTAGCTAATTTTTATGGCGCATGTCAGGAGTAGTGATTCAAATTACACCATTTCATTGAGTAGCTCTTTTCTTTGTTTGTAAATAGTCTCTATGAGGGGAGAGATTCTTACTTATTTTTTTTGTTCTGGGGAGTACAGTGTCCAGACCAGAGAAAATGGTTGAATCTGGAACAAAAGCTCAGATTGTTCTGTTGATGACATCATTGTACTTCCAAAGTCAGTTTCAGGGGAGACGGTGGCCTGTGCTGAATTAACATCAGTCTAATAGTTAAGTCTAATGCAGATATTTAGGAGAATTCCAGATAAGGCATATACATTTTCTTAGACCTGTGTTTTTTCTTTTTCAGACTGCGTGATGCAAAGCTTCAGCATGTGGTGTGACTTTAAAGGAAAACAACAAAATAGACTCTGAGAATTAGAAATGAATAGGAGTTAGAAAAGTGTGTAGTTTTGGTTCGCAGCAAAGATATAGTGGCAGTTTGGGGCTCTGTAGAAAATGCAGTCCATTTTTACAATTATTGTTAACGCAGCTTACGTGCGATTCAGGACGCGAATGCAATTACAGTGACAAAAAGTGGGTGTAACTGGGCATGCACCTAAATGGAAAATACATGTCTAAGGTGGAAACTGCCTAACGAGTTAAAAATGCTGTGCTTGCTGAATCTATATGCCTTTTCTGGCTAAAGGAGGTAGTTGTCTGTTTCCTGATGTTTGCATTCTGCTTAGGTTTTTAATAGTGTCTTGCTTGAGATGTCTTTATAAAATGGTATGTGTGTGTGTGTGTGTGTGAAGCCTGCTTGCTTAAACACGCAAGTCATATCAGCTGCAATGCGGCAGCGCTTGGTGCTAATGAGGTGAGCAGCCAGAGCACCCGTCTGCTTATGTTTTCTCATCTCTGTACAATCATGGCAATGGGGATTGAAAAAAGGGATTTGTGTTGGATATGGCTGTATTTTGGCCTTTCCAGACTGTGGCTCTGTGTCCTCCTGAGGCCTGGGCAGCATATTTCTGTTTTCGGTTTGGGAGATAGGTGGTGGCTTCACTGTATTTAAGGGAAGCTCTGAAATACATCCTCATTGGGAGAAGAAAGGAAAACAGGAAGTGTAGAGAGGGGGACCCCCTCCAATTAATTCAAAAGCACCTTGAAATGAAATAAATTGCCTGGCATTACTTCACTACAGATTAAGGATATGTATGTCTACATTTGAAAAGTGTCTTTGGAATAGAACTAATCAGGTAATTAATTTGGGCTAGATCTGAGTAGATACAGCTGGCCTTTTATAGGCACAGAAATGGAGATGCACTGTGATTTCTCAGCTCTTATTCTTTCTCCTTTTTAACTGTTAAGGTGCTGACAGCATTGTGAGCTGTATATTTTGCACTAAAGTTAGAAAGTTTTACTTTGAAGACAAGGCATATAAAATGAGTATCAAATCCTATTTGTCTTTTCATATTTGTCTTTTCCCATCCTCGGATGTCAGACTGTCTTCATCAAGCTTGATGCCTTCCTATCCATTCCTGTCATATGCCCGTTTCTCTAGTCTGTCTTTCAGTGTTTTATTTTTCAGAGACATAGTAAAAGTGTAAATCTGTAAAAACTTGACTTCTGTAGTAATACATTGGTCTCGGTAGCAAAACTGGTTTTCCTTCTAGTTCTTGCCTTAATGTCATGGGCTGCTGCTCTTTTAGCCTAAAAGTTATTTCTGAGTACTTACGTAGTATAAATCAGATGATTGAAATTATTGGTGTTTAAAATACTGCTGTGTTTTGGTTGTGTTTTTTTTTTAAGGGTCATGTCTAATCTCTGTTACTTTGGCGATATGTTGTGTAATATGATAGTACAGAGGGATTACTACAGCTAGGTCTGGGAAAGGTATGAACTGTATCATGCAGGCAAGAACCATCAGTGGGAGGGAAGAACCTTATGAGTTGTTGGTATTGCTGATGTGAATGTAGTGTGCAGCTAACACCCAGAGAGAGGATGACGTATCAACCTATAAAAAAAGTCCTTCATCCTGGGAGGTAGCCCAAGATTGTGTGCCCTAATACAGTCTGTTCTTTGCCTAGTCCTAATTTTAAGTGAGTTAAGAGTGACATGTATGAAACAGCATGACTGACAAGAAGCATTTTCGGGAGAGTTGCGCTGTTTTAGCACTCACTGTTCAAGTCTGGTATCTCTTTTGTGTTCACACATAGTGCAGTATTTCTTTGTCTGTTTACCCTCTCCTGACGACCTTGTAGTTTACTGGAATGGTTTTCTCTTCCTTCTTTAGGTCTCCGGGTGAATGGGGAGCTCATTACTGCTTACCCCCAAGTGGTGGTTGTGCGTGTACCAACACCGTGGGTCCAGAGTGACAGTGATATCACAGTCCTTCGCCACTTAGAGAAGATGGGCTGTCGGCTGATGAATCGTCCCCAAGCCATCCTCAACTGTGTCAACAAGTTCTGGACATTTCAAGAGCTTGCTGGTCATGGTGTACCTCTTCCAGACACTTTTTCATATGGTAAGGCTTTTGGATCAGAAGAATAGCACGGTGGCCTACAATAATTTCAACTTTTGCAGTGCAAAAGTTGTTGTGTAAGTTTTGGAAATCTGTAGAATTAAGTAGCATGATTAACACTCAGATTCTGTGTTTGGCTTTGATTAGCTATGTTGCTTTGGGAAGAGTACTTTGCTTGGGAGGCTAAATTACAATTAGCTAACTTTGTTACTTCTAAAAACACTTTGAACTCTTTTTCAATTCACTGAAACAACAGAAAAGAACTTGGGGAACGCAGTACTACAGGATACTGTAAAGATCTAGATTTTGGTAAAATCTGAAAGCAGATTAAAATTCTATATGAATAAAAATATCTGTTATTTGTTACTGTGAAAGGACCGAAAACCTCTCATGTTTAGCTTTTTTAACAATTGTTTGGGATTTTTTTCCCGCCAGAACGGTTAATTGTCAATGTTTCGTGTGCTTGCTGTGCTTACTCTGGACACTGGTTCCTGATAGTGTGCTGGATTAGGGGAACCATTTATCTGGGCTACTCTAATGCTATCTCTGCTTTTAATGACAATATATTAGGGAATAAAAGATACCTCTCAGCTTTTTTTTTCCTTTTTGGGAAGTATTAGTGCTTTCCTTCCCTCTCTTGGGGTTGCACTGATAGGCTTTTGTAATGAGAACTTTTCAAAAACACGAACTGGACAAAAGTATGGGTCATATATTTCCGTCAATTACTAACAAAATACATCTGAGAAGAAACATAATCTTTCTTTTGAGATGTGGTTTTTCTGGCTCTGAGAAGGGAATGAGTTTTTAATTTCTTGGGGGAAGGGGAGACCACAGCTGATAGGGTAATTGGAGAACATCTCTGTTCATAACTCCCTATCGCTTGTTTTAGTGCCTGCCTCTGGAATTTGACAGAAGCATGACTTTTTAATTTATTTTTATTTTTAACACAAGCATCAAGTTATCAGTGAGATCTGGCTTTGCCATAAAAAACCCCAGGATGTGCTAAATGACATGTTATTCTAGACACGCATTAAAATCCATGTTAGGGTAGTGATGGCCGCTGCCAGCTTTGTGACCAATGTCTTGGCTTGTCTTCTGTGCTTTACTGCACATGCTGTTAGAAGAGTCTCACCCCTTTGCTGACTTTCTCCTGTATTTCTTACACTGTGGTCAGCCTTCTGTGAATTGAACTGAACTCAAATAATCTTGAAGTGTAAACTGTAATCATGTGAACGGTCATTGAAAGCTACTCTAAGGTCCTTACAGATTCAATGAGATGAAAAGGTTGAAGTACTACTTCAGGATAGAGGGAGAGTGAGATGCAGGATACATAAGCCCTGGAAAGGGAGAGGCAGAGGGACAAGATTTGGGTTGTTGCTGCTCTCTGGATTATGCCTTCTCTTTGTATTTCGTGTTACTTTCCTAGTTAGTAGTTTGGATGGAATTGTTACTGGTCTTATGTCTGTGTTATTTTCCAACTAGACATTTGAAAAGGTGGGAGTTGATAAAGTAAAAAGGATAAACTAGAACAAGATGGTAGAATTTGGAAGATTGGATTGAGCCTTTTGGGGTTGTGATCAAGAGGGTTTTATCAACTTGTGTCTTCCATTTCAAAGGAAGTAGGAGTTAGTATCCCACAGATTACAAACACCTCCTAAGTCTGATCATGCTCCATGACCAACTTCCTCTTGACTGATGGGTTTTTATGCATTATCTAAGCTGTAAGGGTAGGAGGAATGTATAGCAATTACATCCCCAATTTGGCCACACCAGATTGGTGGCACATAATGTTTCTGGTTTTCTTTTTGCCAGGTGGTCATGAGAATTTTGCCAAAATGATTGATGAGGCGGAAGTGCTGGAGTTCCCTATGGTGGTGAAGAACACACGGGGTCACCGAGGTGGGTGTGAGGTCAGGGGTGAGGGAAGGAGTGTTCTGAGGAGCACTCTTGAGATTTTTGTCTTGTCAAGGGATAATAGTTAAGAAGGTCTAATAGGTGCTGGACTTCTTTGTGGTACATCTAAATTCTGCAACCCTCCATTGTTGAGTATGCTGCAATACTGGGAATTAGTTTTAGTAGAACTTAGTCTTGCAGTAGCAGGGGGGATAGGGGTTCAAAATTGTGGTGCACTGGTGACTTCTGTGAGGAAAGCTTCAAACTGGAATAATAGAAGGTCTGGCCTTAGGGAAGTAGAGAGAAGCCTACATAGATTTTAGAGATGTTCCTAAATAGGCATAAAAATGAAATCTTATTTCATTCAGTCTTAATTTCACTTTTTTTCTGCTTGACTTTCTCTATAATTGGGATCCTGATTTAAATAAAATCCCATATGTTGTTTGTCAAACCGGATCTCTGTTTTTCAGAGAAATATCTCTGACAGTGCCGATGATAATACGGAAGGTTTCAGATTAGATTGTTCTCTTAGCAGTCTTTTGTTTGAAGTGCTGATTATGAAAAAATATATCGATGTAGTTTTGTGTTAGACAGTGAACTACTAAAGATATGTGTATTTAAAATGAAATTCAGTGGTTATTTGCACAGGAGATTCCATGTTCTTCAAGCAGTGTTCTCTGTTATGGAGACCTTAAATCCTGAGGAAGAAGAGACTGCTTCAGTTGGGCTTTGGAACATTCGATTGAATTCCTTTTTTTTAATCTTGCATGTTATTTCTCTTAGTTCTGCTACTGCTACATTTCTGTTCCTGTAGTTAAGATTTATCAATTGGTTTTTGTACTGTGTTAATACTGTAGCTTGATTGAGTTATGATTCTGCTCCAAAACGTTTGTGCAGCCTTATTGCAAAACATAAATCTAATATGACATATAAGAGTGCTTAAGGAAGAGGGATAGGATTTGGGAAATGTAGCTAAAGATGGAAAGAGATGCCTTCTTGTGAGAGTGGAAAAGAGGTAGAAAGTGGTAGAGTCTGTTTCAGGAGTGACTTTCATCAGTATTTTAAAACTGGAAAGGAACAAAGTCATCTTTGGTGTGCTCTAGAATGAAATAACATGTTTTAGGTTAAACAAAACAAGTCCTTGAGATGTTTGCTTTCAGAAAAGCCAGTGATTTCTAAAGAAGTTTGTGTTTGTTTGGAGTACAATCCATTTGTTTTGTGGAATCCTCTGTTGAATTTATCTTGAATACTGTGAATTCTAGTGTTTTCCTCTGAACATCATTGCTCCACTGCAAGGCCTCATTCTGGAGTTGTGAGCTCTTGACAACTTCCCAGTAGTGAAGCAGTTCTGCCGAGGCACAATACTGACTTCAGTATTCTTAGTTGCCTGGTGTTTAACAGCTTTGTGTCATTGATCTCTGTGTGTCAAAGCTGCAGGCTGCAGGTCCAGTCATCTTGGATGGACGAATCTGTACTATTAATTCCATGTCTGCTGCTCTTTAAGTATTTCCTTCTTTTTTTTTGCCTCTCACTAAGGCCTTGTACCGAAAGGAGTTGAAATGACAAGAACCTCTCCTATATTGAAAGCATTTTACTTTTTTTTTTAACTCCTCATGGCTCCTCAAGTGCATCAGTACTTGAACACTTACAAGCACTGAAGCAGTGGACACTGATGTCCACAGAAGAATTTGTAAATAGGTATAAGCTACAGATGAGGCCTGTGAGCAGAGGTTTTGCTTTTATGTTCTGAATCATTGATGTAGCTCAAATCATAGCTTTTTCCAATCTTCTGATGTTCTTCTCTTCATGCAGGTAAAGCTGTGTTCCTGGCACGAGACAAGCACCATTTGGCAGACCTAAGCCATTTGATCCGTCATGATGCCCCTTACTTATTTCAAAAATATGTTAAAGAGTCCCATGGCAAGGATGTACGTGTCATCGTAGTAGGAGGCCGCGTGGTGGGCACCATGCTCCGCTGCTCAACAGATGGGAGGATGCAGAGTAACTGCTCACTTGGTAGGTAAAGCATTGTTCAGAGTTCTGATCAGAATTTTTTAACCCAGTTGAAAAATCACAAACCCAACTGAAATAAACTGCAGATTTTATTTTGTATTAATTGTGCTTACTTTTGGGGTTTACAGAGGAAGACATGGGCATGAGGGTTAAATGAGGTGTGTGTTGAGCAAACATGGAAGGAGGGATAATCTCTGGTCAAAGTATTAGATGGATAGGATGGATGAAAAGGAGGGGAAAGGTCTAGGAACACAAACAGAGCAACTGATGTGGCAGTGTAATGCTAATGCCACATCATCGTTCGTTTCATCCTGTTAAGAGAAACAGAAAAAAAGGAAGACAGAAGACTTGAGGGAGGTGGAAGAGACAGCCACTTGGCAAGAGTGTAGGAGAGAGTGTTAAGAGAGGAAGCTGTTGAAGGCAATGAACAGTTGGATTGCATTGTACAGCTGCTGTGCTGCCTTAAGTCTGTCAAACTCCTCCTCCCTGCAAACATTTCCCCCTCAAAGACGGTGTCTGGGGGGGAAGAAGAAAGTTACTGCATTGGTAGTAGCATACTCAGAACTGAGCTTCTGCATGGTATTGGATGTAGGACAAGGAGGGTTTTGAGGGTAAAAGGAGGAAGGAGGATTGAGGTTGCCTGGCTGAAATGGTACTGAAACTGAGCAGGGATGGGATAAAGTGTGCTGATGTGTACTACAGTTTTGGTTAGTTAAAATGCTCAAAATGCCTGAAAGGTTTTAGTTACTACTTGATGCTGAGGAAATAAAGCCTGAAAGATTTTTCTGCTAAATGTTTTTTTGTTGTTGTTTTCTACTGTTTGGGGTTTTTTGTGATAGATGAAGTCTGAGTCGGTTAATGGTGGACTATGAACTGGACCATCTGAAGTTCAGACACAAATGTTCCCTAGCTTTTGCTTTAGAGACAATAACCTAGCAAGCTGAGAGAGACATAAGTAGATGACAATGTCTTAACCCCCTTCCCCCTCAATTATATCTGTTAGAGCTGCAGTTTTATCAGGAACATTTGGTTTAATTTTGCTGAAAGGTTTCTTGTAATAACTTAAAAATACATATGAAAAGCCTCTACTTGAGAAAGAACAAGGGTGGTTTGTTAAGTCATCTTTTTAATATCCCAAGGTCATAAAAATCTGTGGTATCTTTCTTGACTAAAAAGTCAGCACTTACTGTTTTTTAAGGAAGTCATTATCTTGCCCTGCCTTGGGCAGGTCAGAATCTTTTAAAATCCTGCTGTGGCTTCAAGTTCATTAGCAGTCACTGTGGAAAGGAGGTTGTTTTCCGAGTCGTCAGCAGTATCCTTACAGGCTTGCTTTGGAACTTCCCAACCAAAAAGCATCAACGAACTGAGAAGGATGTCAAGTCACCTGTGACCAGACTACAGACAGCACTTTTTTTTCCACTTTTTCCAGGTGGTGTAGGGATGATGTGCTCACTGAGTGAACAAGGCAAGCAGTTGGCCGTCCAGGTGTCAAACATCCTGGGGATGGACGTGTGCGGCATTGACCTGCTGATGAAGGACGACGGTTCATTCTACGTCTGCGAGGCCAATGCAAATGTAGGTTTCATTGCCTTTGACAAGGCTTGCAATCTAGACGTAGCTGGTATCATAGCGGACTATGCCGCTTCCCTCCTCACCCCCGGTCGCTTGACGCGGCGCATGTCCTTGCTCTCCGTGGTGTCCACGGCAAGCGAGACTAGCGAGCCAGAGCTGGGCCCTCCAGCTAGTGCCGCTGTCGACAATATGAGTGCTAGCTCCAGCTCTGTCGACAGCGACCCTGAGACCACGGAGAGAGAGTTGCTCACCAAGCTCCCGGGGGCTCTGTTCAACATGAACCAGCTATTAGCCAATGAGATCAAACTTCTTGTGGAGTGATGCCACCTGTAAATAGATGACCGACAGAACTCTCTCTTGTACATTTTTTTTTTATTTTATTTTTTTTTTTAAACCAACTTGCAATGCTGTTTATCAGACAGACTCAGAGGACTGAGGAAAGGGGCGGGGGTGTCGATCAAGAGAGCAGAGTAAAAGGCATGCGTGCTGTGATTGCTGCCCCTACTTTTTTGCCTAATGTAAAATTGTGTTCATTCTTCAGCATCGTTTTTTTAACGCAGATACTCAGTTCACAAACTTAAGTGGGAATTTTATTTGGATGCTACTTTGGTCCCCGGACATATTGCAGTTCATGTGTGTTCATAGGAAAGCATTGGTGCGTGATTTCTGAAGGTTTTCAGAAAGCTGTCTGGCAGCTCTCTAGAAATGTCTGTGAATTACTGCACCTGTTAAGTCTCCTCTACCTCTGTGAGGCTTGATCCTGCAAATTGCTGAGTGCCTCAGATTCTCAATTTGAATTGAAGATGTTAAATACCAGGCATTTTAAAGTTTCTGGACATCTACTGTTAGTACTCTTGTAGATGGGAGTAAGTTCAGGATCCTTTTAAAGCCATCACTTTCTGACCTTGCAGGATGTGGCCTTTCAAATGATGAGGCTGAGAGAAGTGTCAGTTGACTTAATATGAGCTTTCTTTACAAATCTGTAATTTGTGCCATCTTGGTATTAATTGACAGCTTTGTGTCTATATTTCTTTATGAAACTTTTGGAGGAGGATTTAGTACTTGTGCTTTTCTCATTTCAGAAGCTGATTTTGGAAGGTATGTAGGGGAATTGGACAATACTCTATTTGTCCGGAAGTGGCACGTTTTGACTGTTTTTTGCTTGATTGGAGAAGATAAACAGCACTGTAATGTTTGGTATACAAAATAATGTTTAAGCCAATGTGAAAAAGAATTACACACTAGTTTAAGGCAAACGTGCATCGACTTGTATTTGTTAGTGTTTTAGTCTTTTTGAGAGAGATCTGCTATGTTAAAATGTTCCTTTTTTTTAATACATGCTAGTCCAACACTCCCTTCTCTATGCCTGCATCTTTAAAAGTGGCCAAAGTGAAAACACTGCAGACTATTTGTTAAGAAAACACCGAGTTAAAGCCTGTACATTGGCGTGTGGGGCTTTGTTTGTTTGTTTTTATTTTTTGCTTTTCTTGGTGGAGGGGGAACATGGTAAGATTTGGAGGAGGGAAAAGTCAGTTAAGAGTGATGAGACATCCAGGGTACTTTAGAGTAAAGCTGCAGTTCATACAATACTTGCCAGGCTTACTTTTTCCCCACTGAACATAAAAGCTGATGTTGGCAGAAATCCAAAGAGGGGAGAAATGCTCAGTGCTTAGCTTTGGGAAATGTGTAGCAGATTTAACAAAGAAAAATTAATAAACAAAAAAAAAGAAAAAGAAAAGAAAAAAGAAAAGAAAAAAAAAAAAGAGAACTCAGCCAGAATTAAAAATAAAAACAACATAGGTCCACAAGCAATTAACAGATTGATCCTGGACCCTTATGAGTGTGTGGCGTGAGCACACACTTGTGTGTGTTTGTGTGTGTGCATTTGCTTTGCTTTATTTCTTTTTGGGTTTTGGCTGTTTAGCTCCTAAATTTTTCCAGGTGTCCAGTTTTCCTTGGTCCTTCTGGCTGTGCATTTTCTCATCAGTCTTGAGCTGTTTTGGAAAACAGATAACCAAAACAGACACTGAGTCCATTTTTCAGTCCCTATATTCCCCCTCCTTTTCCTTGTCTCTCTCCTCCCTCCCTTTTCATTCCTTTCTCTGGGTTCACAAAGCCCTGGAACTATATATAAAGATATATATATATAAAGATAAGCCTCTTTTTTTTTAAAAAACAAAAAGTAAAATGTTTACAATTGAAAAATAATCTTGTGAAAATAGGATTTGTTGGAGGGGGGTTGTGTGTGTGCAATGCTGCTGTTTTCTGGATACTTTAATGGAGCATGTCCCATGTACCCTCTGAGGCTCTGCACTGCCCACCTCTGTGGCCCCTCCTCACCTCTCTGCTGCTCTGCTGTTTTATCTTCACTTGGACCTTAAACACAACTCACGGACACTATGCAGAGAGTCTTCAAGAGGCAATAAACAGAACAGTATTAACCTGCTTTATGGAGGTTTGATCATGCTTCTTTGTACAGTTTGTTTTTTTTTATTTTATTTTAAAAGGAATGTAATAAAATGATTTTTTTTTTGTAGAATTAAATATTATTATTAAAATCAAGTGAAAGATTGACTGTTGGTGTTAAGCAGGAGAATGGACCATCAGGTCCAGCAACAAAAGAAGCTTCAGTAGTAAAGGTATTTTCAAATCTTTTCTTCCTGAGCCTTCCGAGTGCACAGGTTATACCTGAAGAATATAAAGGTCTTTAACTTCCATGAAGAATTGCAGAAACACAGAACATGAAAGAAACCTAATTTTCTAGTCTCTTCCAGAGACTCATCTTCCCCTGCTTGTTCATCTAAGGGGAATTTGGGCGGTGTGTGCTTGTGGTGTTTTGGTTGGATTTTTTTCCCTTTTTCTTTTTTCTTAGGTGACTGAACTCCTTGAGAGGCTGATAGGGTCAATTTTTCCCTTTTCAGCTGTGGCACGCATTGAGCACATGTGAAATAACAGTAGGGAGTAAACTCTGTGCTAGCTGACACAGTAGGTCCTCTGTATTTCTGTCACAGGAAACAACTTTTAAAGGAAGGAGCCTGGTAACTGAACATTCTGGAATGCTTTTTGAGTCTCTGTAGTTATTTTTCAGAGAAAGGCTATGGCTCACAGGAACTTTACATTTCTATCACCCTCTCAGAATGTCCAGGTTACACCTCACAGCACTAAAATCTGTGAAGTAAACATGAGATTTTTTGAAAGACGAAAGAGTGGATTGAGAGACTTGAAGTTTGGCTCCCTTGGGATAAGATACTCCTCTGTGGTTGGTGTTTCCATTGCTAGCTTGGAAATAATTATAGTGGTGAGGGAGGAAGACAGGATTTGAAACATCATGTACGCTTGTTTGGACATTGGGTATTGATACTGCTTATGAAAACCTTGCTTGAGGGTTCATTGGTACAAATGGGCACAGTTGTCTCATGTATTTACTCCCTACTTACCCATTGCTCCTGAAATAGTGAAGTGTGTAGATTGGGTTGGGGGTCTGAGGGGGTTGTCTTGTTTTTACTTAAAGAAAATAAACACCAGCAAGTCTAGCCTGTGGTAACGAGGCAGTGTCTCCCATTGAAGGTGAACTCTACAGACATGAGCTTTATACACCATATTTCCTTCAGTTTCACATGGTGAAAAACACATGCTAAACCTTTATACAGTTGCACTAACACTACTTCCATATGTAGGTTTGGAAGCATGTACTGAAAAAATGAGTCAAAGGTAGTGCTGGATTACAATAGTGTTAATACAGCAGATGGTGACACAACTGGTTTTGTATATTCTAATGCTTGGAAGAGCCACGTAGAAGCTCTTGTTGGCAAGAATAAGTTACTTAAACATCTGATGAAATTTTCTTCTTTGTAACACTGGAGATACTCTTCTGTTCAATTTACTGTGCTTATAATTGATGTCTTGCTGTGCCAATGTACAGATTGTACCTTAAGCCTTGTATTTAATGCTTTAATGTGTTTTATAAAATATTTTACTGGAATGTTACAACACTTTAACAGTGTCAATAGTTGATGGACATGTGGACTGTTAACATTTTTGTTCTGAGCTGATGGTCACTCTTGGAGCATTTTCTCTCACTTTGTGGGGTATCTTTCATGTGTGATACTTACTCAGGAAATAACCTCTGGAACATCTGTGTATGTCCAACACAAAGGAGATACATCTACAGATGTTATAACGGGCTTCAAAATCCACCAAAAGAAACCAGTGACGTTTGCTAAATCTTTTCTCCCCCTCACTGTAAAAATCTGTCAGTTAAATGCTTCAGGGACCTTAAGGGCTTAGAGGGACTTTGAAAACAAATCGCATGTACAGTATCTTTCTCATGGATCACTCTTTTTGAGAAGGTTTATGGGCTTTATGGCTGGTGTGAGACACGACCCACTCCTGTTCTCTCTATGGAATTGTAGGTGCTCGGACAGGTAACTTCTGTTGCTACTGTCTTTTCATTTTTAATTTTTTCACTGTTCTAGGAATTGTTTTAAACTGAACACTGCAAGGTTTATAACAAGATCTTTGCTGCCTTTTCCTTTGTTTTGTTTACTTAAGTCTTTTTTAACCTTTGAGGGTGACTTTTGGAGCATTCTGATGGCCAGTCTTGGCCTGCTGTTGGAAGTCTAAAAGCCTCTCATATTTGGAATTTGAGTTGAAAAGATTTTGTTTTGATTATTTGTTTAAACCAATGACACAAACTAGATGCGCGGATTTTGGGTGGGACTTGTTGTTGCTCTACTTTGTGTGACTTATTTTCCCTTTTTTTACAGAAATGTGTTCTAACAGTTCACACTTTGTTACTGTTCTTTGCAAAACTTTTCAGGAGCCAAAAAAGTCAAACAATCCAGAGAAAACCTTCCCTTCTCCCCTTTCCGATGGCGAGAGTGAGAACTTATGAAAAGTCCTTGAGAATGTTCCTTCCTAAACTTTTCCCCCCAGTAATGCAAGCGGGTAAAATGGTAAACGCAGCAGTTTGGTGACATCCAAAACCGACCTGTTGTCAGGTAAATTGACTCTTTTCTGCTCTTACTGTAACCTTCATGAGTTTGCTAACTTTTCTACCTTCTTCTTCTTCCCATCAGTTCATTGTGGTGAAATTATTGAATGATTTCTTTAAGAGTGATATTTAGAGAAAATCCTGTTTTACTTCATTTCCTTTCCTTATACATGTTGACCTATAAGAAAACTGTCATTGTTCTTTGCTTTACTCAGGTGAGACAAAAGTGGGTCCCCTCATGTAAGTATGTGAGGGATAGTTTTATACTATGTTAATTCCACCTTCTTATTATTGCCTCAGGGTAGTTAGCCTTCAAGTGTACAATTTTGGCTTATGTTTTTGAAAGATTTGATGTTTTCCATCGAAGTGGACATAAAATGTATGCATCAGTTAGGAGTTGATAGCTATGAAAAGCTAGTACAAAGAATGATAAATTATTGAAGTTCAATAGAGCAGGATCCTGTAAGGAGGACAGATAGGAGAATATGTAAGCTAAAGAAAAAGACTGTGGGACTGATTATTCATGTTTGTCAAATATGGTATGACCCATTTTATGTTGCCCTTACTGCTGTACCTAAGTACTTGTATACTTTATTGTTCTTTGGTAACTCCCTCCCTTAATCTCAAACCACTTAAAAGTACTGGGTTACAACACTTTCTTTTCAGTTTTGTCTGTGGAGGAGAATCTGTATTTCAGTCACAGAGGTAAATATCAGACAACTGGAATACCATTCAAAGCAAAAGAATATGAGCCTTCAGACAGGCTTCCAAGTTTCCTGATGTAGTGTTTTATTTCCCATGACATCTGTGAAGAATTAGCACTTGTTTCAGGTTTTTTTCTTCTTCTGTGTACTCTTCTGTACTTCTTCTGTAACTCTTCTGTATCATCATAAAACAGTCTACTGTTAGTCTTCTCAATTTATATTTTGCTGAACACAGCAAATTTATCAACAATACCATAAATTGCAGCTGAAAACTAAGGTGGAGGTAATAATTGTAGGGCTAAATTTTCCTCTCAATTACACTGAGACAAACCTGGGATCACTCTGTGAAAGTCAGTGGAGTGATACCCAATTGCACAGGTATAATCAAGTGTATAATTTGTGTCTTTAATTTTACTTGCAAGATAATTTTACAGACCTGTTATACTTATGTTTCCAATGCTTTTGCCTTTCAGACACACCCACTTCTTACATCTCAGCACTGGGCAGGCCTATTCCTTTATTTGTGTATATTTTTGTGCATCAGCTGCCATAGGACTCGGGTGTAACACTTTCAGGCATGTGGTTGGGTGTCTTTTGGTGGAGAAATTGTGGTTCTACTATCTGAAAAAAAAATCCCTCAAATTTTTGAACAAATTCAAGTTGGCTGACAGTTTTGCATCTCTAACCTGATGTTACATATATATATTATGTGAAGATTTTCTTGAACGAAGGACAGTACTGGTTCTTTGCAGTGTCTGCAAGTGGTCTTTGGTGGGGAGAGATGATAAAAATTTACTGCATTCTGCAGAAGTTAATGTCTTAATGTTGTTTGAAAGGTGGTTTTACAGATCATGCTTCTTTCTCTGTATGGAATGGCTTTCAAAGCCTTGTATTGATCTTGGTTGTGCCCAGTGCTTTGCCTAGTGTAGGGGTAAATGTAGAACTTGAATAAACCGTGATGTTTTAGACAAAGGGGATGATTATATGCATGCTGAACAAGAACTTCTTCTATATGCCCTTCTGCTGCAACAGAGTAATAAAACTGGTAGGTGGCAGCAGTAGCAGAAGAAACTCGTGTGACTGTGATCTGGGAAACCTACAGTACTGGGAGAAATGGATTGCAAAATATTAACTGAAGTAAGGGGGACGAAGGAGAGAGTCCCTGAACTATCCCTTTGAATGGTGAGTCAAATTTGCAGAATTCTAACCATCAAAAGACTAGTTGTAGCACAGTAGACACATTGATCTATGCAATTTGGTGTTTTGTTACCTGATGTCCTAATTCTGATCTTTGATTCAACATTCCAGTTTCCCTGTTGCCTCTATAAAGCACAGTATATGCCTTAAAAAATTAAACTTCACCAAGTTGCCACATTTTAGGAGTACTGGAAAATAAAGTGTGAAGGTATTTCTCTAGTCTGTCCATGTCTTTGCCAAACGAGGAAGATCAGTCATAGTTATGGCATTGGTAACAAGTTTATTTTAACCTGCTTTACAAATCAAGGAATAAATGAGGAAGATACTGCAGACTGTACCTATGGAAATTTATTTTATGAAGGTAAAAACCATCCTTAATGTTGGCCAGTGGTCAGCTTCATGGTCTATGAGCCTCTCTGCTTTTTTTGCTTCTTCCTTTTTTGACCATTTGCTATCTAAGGCAACTTTTGGGGTGTTTATCTTACGTACTTTTGTACATAGAGGTGTCTTTGAACTGTTCACAATGCTACTTAATGATAACTGAAATTACATGTGTGTGTATATATGCATGTAATACACATATAAATACATGTAATGTACATATATTTAACATTTTACATGAAATGTTGGTTCCTTTGAATCTAAAACCTGGTCCCCCTTTGAGTGTGGAGAACTTCTATCATTGTATGGTCAATATGCGTTATTTTGTGCAATGAGCATAGTTTACAAATTCATAGAATATGCAACCAGCTTCATGCTGTAATAACAGTTTAAGAAATCGGAATTTTCATGTGGAATGTGATAGTCGCTTGAGATTTAGGGACAACAGAAAGGATTGACTTATAGCAAATACATAGGTTTGGCATCAAGTCTGAATTGTGTCCTTGAACCATTCTGGTTTTGTCCAGTAGGGTGCAGTGGTGCACAGTTACTCAAATGAATCTATATGAATTTTTCAAAATTTTCATATGCAGTTTCCTAAGTAAAAAAAGCCTCTTTGAGACTTTCCTCTCTGTTTCTGCATCCTGGCTTTTTTTTTGTTTTGTTAGTTTAACTAGTCATATCACTAAATCCGAGCCAGTAAGTAGAGAAGATAAATTACTTGTTGGGTTCATATCAGTCATTAGCTCATTGCGATATAATGAAGATAATTTAAAGACTTCTAATTAATTGAAATGCTCAAATGTCTTTAGTTAAGAAAAAATTGTTTATACACAATTAAGATTTTTATGTAAGGGGTAAGATATTGATAAAGGAAAAAAGTGAAAGTGAAAAATATTTTCAGGCACCTGAGAGAGTCCTGAACTTGGAAATACTAAGTAGAAGCTGTAAACCAGGAAAAGCCAAAACCCAGATCCATTATTCTCTTCTGTGAAACTTTTGTAGGTATCAATTAGTATTTATAGAGCACCATATAGATTAAATTATAGATGTCTAAAACACACCATGTTAGTAGAGTACAGCATTCTTTATGGAGACTTCGTATATCTCAAGATAGAAAAAAAGTTCAAAGCACCAACAGTTAAAATTCTTTTTGAAAGTGGGAAATGCAAGGTATATAATATTTCTGACTTAATGGCTAACAGCTAGTACTTTCAGCCACCTCTTTAGTTCCAGACCAGTGGTCTCTAAAACTTTTTGATTGCACATCCCTATCAATAAAAAAGATTTTGAGCATGTACCCCCATATATGGTTATTTATAAGTTATATACATATACTGCTATGTACGTTATAAAATATACACAAACCCAGAAATTAAAAAAAAATGGAATAAAGATTAAATGAACACTATTTTAAACATTGATTTCCTTGTATTTGTTAATGGTGTAACGAATATTTTCTTCCTGCAGCCTTATGGATTGTCTTATGTATCCCTCTGGGGAATCAACTTTGGAGACCACTGATCTTGACATCATCAAGGAATTATTTTTATTAGTATTTTCCGTCATAACAATGCCTCCATTTTAAGTAAGTCTCCTACTGGAGATTAAAATGCTGACCTCTGGTAAGATGATTCTGTTTCTGAAAAGAAAGTAAAAGAGGAGGAAAAAGCAGGATATGGAGGCACTGATGAATTGTCAGGCAGAGGGGAAGTTTGAGTCTGGATGAGTTGAAAATGCAGAGAAATGCTTACATG
>VXBW01005390.1:31826-117580 GCA_013400375.1 Thinocorus orbignyianus | reverse complement strand
TTGGGATCAGAATATATACTAATATGCAGAACACAACAGTAGCTTTTGTACCTTGACAGATGTTTTTAGTTCACTTACAGCTGAGTAGTTACAGCTAATTACTGGGCTGTATATTTTTATTACAGTATATTCAGTAGCAGCAGAAGTCTTTGTCAATATTATCCTCTATAGCTATCACTAGAAAGTGCAGTTGCTTTTGATCAACAGTTTCCCTTACGTAGTGCTTTGCATTTTCCCAAGTAATGTGGTTTAATGTAATGAGATATATGCAGTTTTCCAGGACTAAATTTTTGTCTTGGAAAAACAGCAATACAATTGAGGTATTTTAATACAGGAATGGAAAAGAAACCAAGTTTTATTAGAGATCATTGGAAATTTTTTCCAATAAAGTATTGTAATCAGAAAAAAATAATTTATCACGTTCATAAATTTTCAGGGATATACGTTAATTTCCAGAATATATTGGGATGTTCTCCCTTGTACAAAACAGCATTTGTTGTTAGAGAGGGAGAAAAATCCGTAGGAGGAAGAATTAGCCAGTAACCCAGTAATTGCTACCTCTTTGGCCAGTCACTGATTTTTTCCTGTGCAGATTTCCTGTTTATGGTGGAAGCAGTGACACTACTAAGCTTGCTTGATGCTTAGTTTGTCTGTCTTGTCAAATACATACATTTTGGGGAGAAAGGAACTGAAGAGGTGAAAATTGTACACAGTGTTACAGGGACTAAACGGGAAGGTGCCACGAAGCAGGGAAAGAAGAGTAGTAGCAGAAAGAGTAGTAGAAGTCTACTGTAGAACTTCTACTAGTAGACTTCTACTAGTAGAAGACTGTGGCTAGTAGCTGTATACACAGGTATCCTTTCAACTCTGTTTTATCAGTGTAGTGGGAGGCCAGGAGTTAAGCTGACTGTTTCAGTTACACCATGATGAGAAATGGGAATGTCGCATTGACTGTGCACCTGTAAATATAGCTTAACTGGTATTACAATAATTGTAAGAATTGTTAAAACCTCACAAGAAGTGTGGTTTCCCAAGGAGTTTCCCAAGCAGTTTCTCTTCTTCACTGCTACTGTGCAAACACTGTCTGCTGGTATTTATTATTCTTTGGATTCTGTCTGTTCACTGGTATTGTGTATTAAGCGTGAAACTTGTGCAGTATTTAATGAGTTTCGGGAGGAAGCTTGGTATGCTTGTGTGTATATTTTCCCATCCGTCTAACAAAGGGAAGGCCAACAGAAACAACACAAATGTTATGGTTACGCTCCCCACCCATCTTTACAACAGTGCATTGGAGGAGTAGTGCAAGTGTAATGTGATGCAGGAATGCTTGTCCGTGCTGGAATGGAAATGTTTGTTTACTGGATTGCAAATACTAAAGCTTTATCAGGCAGGAAGAGGCTGCAGTTTGACTTTGCTAAACTTTTACACAGTTTTTCCTCCACATGAAATATTTCCACAGGAATATAATGCATGTGAAAGATGCTGGAGCAACAGTTGCAGAGATTGAACTCCTCTACCCACAGGAAAGGTAACAGGAATTAGATTTTACCCTTAGAACACAGCCCGCACTGCATCTCACTCCTTGATCTGGAAAGGCCATTTCCAAGGTCAAAAGAGGTACCCATGTCTCAGTCCTTGGTGCAATGCAACTGTCAAGGAAACCAGATAGATGCCAGTTACAGAGATTTTTTTTAATGATGTCTGCTTGAATATCTGATATTAATATTTTTGGGGAAAAAACCCTAACTCTTTCAATGGTTTGTTTCTAGGTTTTTCTACACCAGCAGGAAGTCTTTCCTCTTGTGGGGACACTTATCTCTTGATAATGCCCCCTTCACAATGAAGGGAAGATAGGATGGACCGGCAGCAATGTGGAATGGGGTGATGTCCACACTTGGTGTCATAATGAACACTGTCCTACTAACATGGAGAACTGAATAAAAGAGTCGTGAATTCTAACTCATGAGAGTGTGAGGTTCTTTTTGGTATCATGTGCACCAATTCCCCTTTCATGAAATGCTGGTTACTTTCACAAATCTGTTATCTTGCAGCTTTGATACAGCCATGCCAGAAAAGTAAAACCTGTTGGATATTATTCACCATATTAAGCCTGGTTTGGGTTTTATTTCCCCCCTGTAATTGCTTACCTAAGAAATCTAAAATGCTTTATATTGACATGAACAATTTTCCTGAATGCCTCAGAAATCTTGGGCCTTGGGTATTGCCAGTCATGTTACGAGTTCACCTAAGTAACTGAGAATACAAATCTCTTGAGTTTTTAAAGGAAAATCATATTATACTGATCATGTTCTGCTGATAGCTTTGGTGGCTG
Source organism: Thinocorus orbignyianus (assembly GCA_013400375.1). NCBI lineage: Eukaryota > Metazoa > Chordata > Aves > Ciconiiformes > Thinocoridae > Thinocorus > Thinocorus orbignyianus. Next base: position 115,248 of record VXBW01005390.1, on the reverse strand, counting down.
TTAGAGAGAAACAAAACTACAATCCTGTTAACCTATTAGAGAGTCCTTAAACTACTGTTAATGTGCCTTTGGATCTTGAGGCCACAGCAGCAGGACTTGTTATAGACATGGTCATGTAAATTCTTACTATATATTGTTTCTGAAGAGAGCTAATCTTTAAGACTTTAAGGTTATAGATTTTGCAAATACCTCTTTTGGTTTGTTGTTAGTGAAACATCGTAAAGAGTTAGAGACGTATTGATGCTATTTCTATAATGTGCCTACTTGAAATTTGTATTATAAAAGTGAAGAAAAAAAGGGAAGTAAGCACATTATGAGGAAAAAAAAAAGAGAATTTGGTACATTGTCAGTAAACACCTCTTATTATTGACAAGGTGGAATGTTCAGTTGCCTTGTAATCTTTTCCTTCTGTCCTTGAAATCCTGGCTGCATCCTTCGGAGGGCTGTGATAATGCATTATAAGGCTTGGCCAAATTAAATTCTAAAACAAAGAATTGATGAAATCATAGTGGAAAATGCAGCCAAATTTAAACCCTTTAGCTAATTGGTAATTGCAAAAGGGAGCATAAGGAAATAAAAGGGTAGTATCCCCTTGGATATTTTTAAGCTAGATCGCATCCCACCAGGCTGAAAGCTAGCACAGTTGGGTAAAATTAGTACAGTCCGCTTTGTGCAGGCAGTGCCCTTAGGTGAGAAGATGAATGAAAGAATTTGTTTCAAGGTGCTCTGTAGGCCAAGAGTTTAGCAAGAGCGAGGTAATTGTTTTAGTTTTATAAGCACTTAACATGACTGATCTCTACATGGTGACTGAACCACCAGTGTGTTATAGCAATGAGAAAGGCAAACGATTTAATGTTCAGATGTTTCTAGAGGGGTATTCCAGTCAAAGAGGGAGAGAGCCATTCAGTGCAAGGTCAGGCAGAGACATCACCTCTAATGCTGTAAACAATTCTGGTTTGAAATGGGATTCCCTGCTCTGAGGCATGTCTTCTTGGATAATAAGTTCTTCATTCCATAATGTAACAAACAAAATAAAGGAACTTCTTTTCTGAAACCTGTGGAAGAGTGAGGGCCGCTGCTGAAGAAGATTCCATGTGGTGGTATGGATGTTTTCATTCCTGTTTTCTGTATGCTTGTTATGTGTTGGTGGAAACTAGGTGTGTAACTGGTACTCTTGTCTGCAGCTATGCCCTTCCTCCGATAGCTGCAGTTGGTGGGTGGTTGTTTTTCAGATCTGTGTGTCAAAATCCTACCTCTGGTAGCACTTGGGTACCTCTGTAGGCAGGTAAAATGGCTGCCTCTTGCAGACTTGTGGCCATTTTATCTCTTGTGGTTCAGTACTTCGGAGTATGCTGGTGCATATGTCAGTGGTTCCGCAAGTTCTTTTCTATAATTTTCTGTAATACTTAATGTTAAAAAAGTGGAACAACTGAGAACCTTCTAAATTCCTTTTTAATTTCATATATCCTGCCTTGCTAAGCTAGTTCCAGGCTGGTACCTGTATTTCAGTTCTCTTTTATTTCTTTTGCAAGTGTTCAGCAATGTTTTTGCTGTTCTACTGCCTGAAGTTCACAGATTTCCTTTTGCTCCTCTTGCCTTCAGAGTCTAGAATGTCTTTTTTTTTTTTTCTTTTTCTTTTTCTTTTTTCTTTTATATTTTTCCCTTGCAGATGCGCCTGCCTCCTTGTCATAGCAAAAGACCTGCTTGTTCCTACTCCTAACCACTGGCCCTACTTGTTCTTGGCCTTGGCCCAGGCACACACACAGTAGCTTAAGAATATTTCTCACTCAATGTATATTACAGAAAAAACATTCTTTGATGTTTGCGTGACTTACCCTAAAAGTGCTTTTTTCCTTTTTTAGGGGGAGAAAGACAGGTTTTGTTACTACGCATTTTGTTTTGGTGTTTCACAGCCCAAAATGCATTAGAAGTTAAATAGGAGTTAATGAAAATAGGGATGTCTGAAATGTCTTGGTGAGTGAGACTGAGCAAACTGCAATACCAAGAAGATGAGTACGTCCCTGGCTGTTGCACTTAGTTAACTGTCTTTGATTAGAGGGATTGGTCTTCTTGCAATCCATTTGTTCATGTACCTCACTTAAAAACTCCCAGGAGTTATGGTCAAGAATGTTAGTAACTTGTGAAGTTATACTTTTCTTTGTCTTTAGTTCCTTTGAGTATGAATACTAGATACTAATAATTAAATAATAATTGTGTATTCATCATACAATATTTTATATTGTACAGTACAGTGAAAACAGTAAAAATAGATCTGTAGTAATAATACTGGTCTGCCCTGTTAGGGGAACCTGGTGTAAACAGTTCCCTTTGCACTTCTGCATTTCCCCTTAATTAGACTTAGCTTTTGTGCTGGCTACAGGAACGGGGTACTTTTAAAACTCTGGTTTGCTTCGTATAGTGAGATATTGGGGTGGAGTATATTTGTACTGAAGCCAAACTGGCACAGAGGTTGTAATTTTGTTTAGTATAAGATCTGGAAAACCTCTGTAACTTGGCTGGCCTACGTTCCCAGTTGTGCATGACATAAGCAGCCAGCTGTGTTTTGACCACTGTCTCTCTTATTTTTCTGGGTCACTCTCCTTATTGTGCCTTATCACTTTGGTTCCTTCTCCAACCTGCTCTTTCCGTGTCTGAACAAATTGGCTTGTCACTGTACATTTACCTCTTGGTGGTCTGCAAAATTGCTTGGAACTAGTCATCTTCTCTGTTACTCTCTCATCCCATGCTGTCATCACTTCAACAGTTTTCCAGACGTGGTGCTTTGGGGGGCTTCCTCTGTTGAGGTGGTAATGTTTGGGAAAAGAGAGCATGCGATGCAGTGATGAGATTGCCTCTCAAAAGCCTGAAGGGAGGAATCAGTGGGAGAGAGGCCGCTGCTCTGTACTTCACCGACCACCTCCAATTTAACTGTAGGCATACAGGCTTGTAAGCAAAGCACGAGCTAGCAAACAGCCCTACACTGATTATTGGTTTATGCACTTAATCTTGGACATTGGCATGCTTCAGTGGTTGAGATAAACACCACTTCTCCTTGCCAGCTGGTGAAGTCAGTGGTTACTGCATCAATATTGCTGTGTTCTTTCTTGCTTTGCAAATACCTGATCCCAAGATTCAGGCAAGTTCCTCAGTCTCCAGCATATTTCCCATGGTCTGCTGTGGATCTGCTATCCCAGTTTATAGTTCTGCCCATCTTTTCCTTCCCAGAGAGAGCACACAGCAGCTGTCAGAACTGTCCATAGTGTTACTTACTGCTTCTTTCTTACAGCCCTTAAGATCCAGAATGAAGAGATACAAAAGAAAATAGCAGTGAACTTCCAAGAGAAAAGAATTGGATGTTGCTTTCTAGCATCCCTGATAATTATCTGTGTTCAGCTGCTTAGTGGTATTTCTGTAAGAATGTGAAATTATTTGGGCTTTTGGAGAAATGGCAGAGCAATTTCCACAGTTTTCTACTTAGTCCTTAGAAGCTTTGTTACAGTGAAGAACATCACCTTAGTCTTCCCTATAACATCACACCACACAGCTTTGTGTGGTCCTATGTGCAAGGTAAGCCTCTGATGGAAGAACTCCACAAAAATAGTTCAAAGTGTTCTCTGCAGCCTGAATACTTCCATGGATTGGATTGGTGATCTTCATCTGAGCCCAATTTTAGTAATATAGCTCACATGTTAGCTAATAATTAATAATTATTCATTAATTAATAGTAATATTAGCTCACATATTTTGACAACAGCTGAATTTTTGAGCAGAGAATGGAAATGAAAAATTGTAGCCCAGTTGTAGCGTAGTCCAGAGGCTATTCTGGAACGAGCCAACCCTGCAATGGGAGAAGAGGCACAGTAGAGGGAAGGAAAGAAAGCAAGAGTATTGTTGGTATCTCAGTTTTCAGATCTTGTTGGGGTGTGTTTGTAACTTTCTGTTACAACATGCCTGGTTCTGATTTCATCAGCTGTCCAATTAAGTCGGTTTGCTTGGATGGGAGACATTAAAGCAGGATGGCTTTGTTACTCTGCTCAGCATAGTGATGACATAGCAGAAAGATAAGAGGGATTCCTAGAGGTGCTTTCTTCTCTGAATTGTATTCCTCCCTTTGTACTGAGGCACCGTTTTGCAGAGACATTTGGTAGTTGGCTTTTTTGCTTTAATTTCAAAGGTCAACAGTTAACTATTCCAGGTTCCTTTTTTTGCAATGTAGCTAAGGTCCTCTGGCACTTCTTACCAGGCTGGTCATTAATTTCAAAAATCTACATTTCTTTCACCTTGCCTGAGATGTGTGTGTGTGTAATACTGAATTACACTCCTCGGCTTTAAGAGATTGTGGTTAATATCCCTTTGTACAAGACTTTTCTGTGTCATCACTCTTGTGGACTTCCTGCGGGTTCTTATACCAGCTGAGTTAGCTGTGTGTCTTTAGAAGTTTAGTTACTACCAAAGACATGAGATGAAAGTGGCATTGAAGGCATGTTGTTTGAGACTGTACAAAAAGATGAACCTACTCTGGAAAGCCTGCAGTCAAAGCAGATGACAAGGTGGAAGGACACAGGGAAACAGCCTGTCGATAATTAGTATTTAGTAGTTACAACACATCTTGTGGTGCAATGACAGCTACTCGTTCTACTTTAGGATCATTTGCATTGGAAAAAGAACTACCAGGAACCTGTCTGTTGGCTGTCTGCTATGCTTGGCGTGCGTCCTGTTTTTCACCCTTGTATAGGGAATTCCTGCCGGATTCATGCTGCCTTTACAGGTAGAAGCTGTGGATGTCTGTTCTTGAGCAGGTAATGCATTTTGTAGCCTGCATACTGACGGTGGTGACCCTCCTTTCCAGACTGAGTTGCCACAGTTTTCTTTGTCACATAGGGAGCTCCTGGTAGGCTGCATTGAGCTGGAGATGCCAGCAACAAAAGCGAGTGTGCAGTCACAGGAATTTAACATTAAGGACACTGTGCAGACCCGCTTGAGATGACCAAAACTCACAAAACACATCGTGTCTCATACCGTGGCATTGAGCTCTTCTGCATGGTGGGGGCAGGAGTACAGTGTGTGTCAGGGGAATGCATTTGTGGTGCTCTGTGGGAAATGATTCAAACTGCTTGATTTCATCGGTGCTTCCTGACTCCAGAGAATCTCTGGGTAAATCAGTCAGTTTCGAAGGATGTGATGGGTGAAAAACATCTCTGAGTTAGTTTTCTTGAGGATGTGTTTCCCTCTGCTGGCATGTACTTAATACTGCCGACTTTTACTTTGTTTCTCAAAATGAAGCTTTGGAAGCTGCTGCTTTCATGTAATCCCGAGAAAGTTTTCAGCTGTCCTCTCTGTTAACCAAATACAACATATTTATCAAAATAAAGCTAAGAAAGAAACAGCAGCACTGCTAACAGGAGACCCAATCTAAATTTAAAGTTGGCTCTGCTTTGAGCAGAACATTGGACTAGAATGACTTGCCAGTTTTTCTGAGTGTGGTATGTGTGCTGCCTTTTTTGAGGAGAGAACGAGTTGGACTGAAGAGGCAAAATGACAGTTTTCAGAGTCTCCTATTTTTATTCATCTAGAGTAATAAGTAACTTTCCAAACCCTCAAACTATTATTTTTGAAAATTCATACTGCTGTCTGGCATGATTAGCTAATCTAGGTTACATGGAAGTTATAAAATTCATCTGGACATTTTTTGCTTACCCACTTTTGTGGCCTAGTCTGGCTGTTCACAATCCCTGCTCTCAGGCTATCCTCTAGTAATCCCCGTTATATACCTCAGGATAGTGATTTTGCCATTTCTGAGGTTTGCCTTTCATGTGCTGTCTGCATGGCAATGTGGAGAAGGAGTACATGAGTGTTCAGAGCAGGCAAAGCCAACGCCTTGCTCAGCACAAGCATTTGCTTCTTGCTGTTGAAGTTATATCTATTGCTACTTTTGGAGCACTGAAAAGGAATTTGCTAAGTTGCTCTATGGAAATGGTATATGAACCATCTGACCAACCCAGTTAGCGCTAGCAGAGAGGCTTCAGCAAGCTGTTAAGCTCCAACATGTCCTGGTTGGGCCTGTGCTCATTTCTAAGCTGCCATTCCTATTTGAGTTATAAGGAAGGTATAAAGAGAACATGTTTGCCTGAAGGAATGTGACCATGTCGGTCACATTCCTTCACTCCAGAAAGCAGATGTTTCTTAGGGAGCAAACTGTTTAGTGGTTCCTGGTTATCCACAGTTGAGAATTTGAGTGGAGCCAGCTCTGGGCAGAGGTACTGACTGCTAGGTATTTTGCTTTAGGCTGTAGACAAGGAGAAAGAGGATTGTAAAAACCCAGTAAAGAATTCTGTGGTAAAGGGCTCCCTTTTTATTATCTGATGTGGTTCCCTGACTTCAAAACATCTTTTATTCTTGCTAATTGATTCAGTTTCTGAATCCATTATTTGTCTGCAGCTGATTCATTTTGCCTTGAGGCAGAGAAATGCTTTGCCTTCAAATTTGTCTGTCTTCCAAATCTATTGTATGCCTTTGTAGTTCTTAAATCCTAACAAAAGTGAAACCGTAAAATTATCCGTAGTTAGTTTCAGGCAAAGCCTTGAATGAGAAGCGTTAGAACAAACCGCCCAGGGAAGGCGGTAGGGTCACCATCCCTGGAGGTATTTAAACGATGGGGAGATGTAGTTCTGAGAGACATGGTTTAGTGGAAACTTGAAAGTGTTAACAGTTGGACTTGGCGATTTTAAAGGTCTCTTCCAACTGAAATGATTTTATGATTCTGTGATTAGGTGGGAGTAGTTGGTGAGTGAAGAGGAAAAGGTCTCATATAGTGGATTGCAAGCTTTTTTTATTGCTTTTTTTGCTTATTTTTGTTGGTTGGGAGGAGGGAAGGGGGGGAAGTTTTGTCTTCCTGTACGCTTTCCAGTAAGAATGTAGAATTTTATATTCCAAAAGTATGTGTTCACTTACAGCAGGCCTGTGTTTTAGTGGCCCTTAGTAATCCCCACACCAGAATGCAGAAATCATGAAGGGCCAGCAGGCAGAGGCTAAAATTCCCTTGTCTTGAGGATGGAAAAAAGATTCTTCTGTTTTGGGATGCTAGTTTAGAAATGGAGTTCCCAGGCTCCACTTGGGTACCACATTGATTTCACACGACAGTAAATGCTGTGTACTGAATAATTAGATTATAAACTTTTTGGCCATTCAGCACAGAGCGGAACTTGTCCTGAAGGTTGAAGGTGTTTTACTTTTCTTTTTGATAAAGGAAAGTTTCCTAGCAGGGTTCATGTCTGATCAGGCATCATCTGCAGTCCCACGGATCAGGGGGGAACCTAGGTTTGCTCAATAGAATTGCAACTCCCCCTTTATCTGGATCACATGCATAATTACAAATAATTTGTCAGTGCCCCAGGTTGGTACTAGTATTGATGGAACTATGGTTTTAGCCAAACTTTTATCAATAGCATCCTCTCAACAGGGGAAACCTTGAATTTCTAGATCAAAGAGGAAAGAAGAGAGAAACTTTTGGGCATGCTGTGGAGGAAGAAGGGTGTGAAACATGCTAAACTGAATGCTGGGCCCTCACAGGTAGTTAACTGCTGTCCTTTAGAAATGTACTAAAAGCAGCAGTATCATGTACATTGTGAACTGCAGCTACTTAACTCCCGAGTGTGTATCTGGGCCAGAAATCAGGGGGCTGAATTAAGTCCATTTTATGTCTGCAATGGCTCTCTATGCTTGCAGAGACATCTGTAGCTAGCGTGGACAGATAACATGGCAGGGCAACCACTTTTTCCATGGTTTTGGCAGCCCATACAGAAAAATGGACATTTATTGCGCAGAGAATTATTGCCCAGGTTTGGCAGAGCTGACCTGCTATACTAAAGAGCTTTTCAGCAGCAGGTGTTACCTATGAATTGCAACAATTGCAATAGACAATTTTCTAGTCTACAAGAAAAAGGACAAACAGATGATGGCAGTGCAGCATTTGTTTTCAAACATCCAGGGAGGAGAGAGAATTATTTCAGAATGAGGGTATTCAAATGATCGTGTGTTCACTTCCTTTCAGCTGTTTTGCTGGCACAACAGCTGGTGGAGACTTACAGGCATCTGTCAGCCTTGCAGTGGGGCTCAGACCTTCCTTGAACTCTTCCTATGGTGCTTGGGATACTTCTCAGAAATCACCCTACATATACCTAAAGACAGGAAAAGGCAGAACATGCTGGTATGGGTCGATTAAAACATAGAAATGGAGCTTAGTTCTGAAAATTATGTTCAAATGTTCATTAGCTGTGGGTAAAGTGTGTTGAAAGACGGCCTTCCTAGTCATTAACATTTTGATTTCCAGACGTTTGTGACTGGAAGATTGCAGAAGTGGCAGTTTATGGTTACAGTACTGTGGAAATATGAAGAAGACTTAACCCCCCCCCCAAATCAAAGGAAATCACAGGTCTAGACATAAGGGTACACTCAGCATGCAGAGCAAGGGGGGCACAAACAACTTTAGTTGGAATCCTGGAGCTCCAAGGCTACTGCAATAAATACCAGCATGCAGGTGAATGGGAATTGACCTGCATGTGTCAATCAAACAGCATTTGACTTTTACTTTCTTAATCTCATCAAGCAGTCAGTCTTTGAAAATTTCTATCTGTAGATAATCTTCAGAAAAAGGTACCCACCAGCTTTCTGTACCAGGGTGTTACAATCAGGGCTCTGCTCTGCGGGGAGGTTCTTGGAATGTTGCAGAGCAGTGTGTCTTCGTTGGCCAAACTGGCCACCAGTAGAGCCTCATCCCAGGCTCCCTGCAGGCGAGTGTCAGAGATGCTAAGTCTGAGTTCCTATATGAAAGAAACTCTCCACAAATGTGCATGCTAACCAGCTGCTATGTTGCCTTTTGAAAGAGGAGCAGTTCTGTAGTAGTTTGCAATTAGAAGCAAATATTGGAAACCTGCTTAGTCCTGTGTGAAGCCTTGTCATCAGCATCGTAAAAAGCAGAATTACCTTGGCCCTGGATTTTAGTAAAGAAATCACACTTGAAATCAAACAGTTCATACCTCTGCTGTTACTTCAGCTTGTTTCTAAAACAATTGTACTAGCCTACTCAACAGTTAAATGCAGACTTGTTCAGTTTATAAGCACCAATCTTAAGTGGCTTCTAAGAAGCATCATCTCAGGCATCTCCCCATGAAGTTCAGTAAGGACTGATCAAGAACACTTTACTGAACTCACCACCTTTGTTGCCCTGGATTCTAAATGCCATGGTGCACTCTTGCCTGTCTTACAAATGGTAGAAACTCACCTGGCAACTGCCTGTCATCTATCAGAGATCATCATCTTGTATAGTGTTAGTTGTATCCAAGCTGTTCAAGTAATCTTTGCCTGAAAGACATCTTCCTCGTTTCATCAAATCTAGAAAACTCTGCTTTTCTATTTGTAGTTGGTGTTTCACTGGGGGGGACTTCTGAGGAGTTGGGGTTTTTTGTAAGTTCTTTTTTTCTTTTTACTGCTGCATGGCCTATTCAGAATAGCTTCCCCAGTACCCAGTACTCCAACTACACTTGAAGGCATGGCTTAATTTTAATTGTTGGAAAATTATGTACCCACATTCTTTCCAGTGAAGGTCGAAAAATATAATTATTGAAAGAAATATTTGAGTAACATCTTTTTGCAAGACTCTATGCCTTTTGTGCAATTTGCAAGACAAAACTGTTACTATTTATTGAATCATAATAATGCTTTGAAAGATAATGTGAAGTAGAGGATACTTAAGCTGCTTCCTGGAAACAAATCCAGTCTCTCACCTCTTTCAGGCTGCTAATAAGTTCATGTTTTGGGGACTATATGTACTTCCTTTCCTCCTTCAGCATTTCTCTTCAGCCTATATTCTCATATTCTTTTTGTGTATTTCTTGTTAGTCTGTATCCTCAGGACTGTTATGCCCTCAGGTCTTCTGAGAACAGAAGCATGATGCCCCTGGGAATGCCCTTAAAGGACATCTCCAGTTTTAGAGTATCGGCTGAGTAGGGGTGGAGTGGACTGACTCTGTGCCAGATGGTTATGCTCACCAACATTTTACTTGCTTTTTGCCACTGCAGTACAGTCTCAAACTGTCATTCTGGACAGCATTTTTGTCCCTTTGAATGATGAGATGGGGAATGTAAAGGAGAAAATGTGGGAGGATAGTATGACAAAATGTTAACATGAAACTTAGATTTGGCTTACACGGGGTGGCAGCTCTCTGCTTTTAATCTTTTGAACATTTTATTCTTTAGGATCTACAAATCCAGCATTCCTAAGCAGCAGCAGGAATTCATAATCAAACCCAGGTAAAGCCTCATATCCTTTCTTTAGACTTACCTTTGAAGATAACCCAGCTCAGACTCAGTTCTAGCCTGGAGCTGGATGACTTCGAAGGACTGCCAGCCCCTGAAGCTTACATGGTGGCACTCAGTGCCAGCTCAGCTTCTTCCTTTTGACCCAAAGAACCACTCCATGAAATCAGGTGAGTCCCTAGAAAATAGTTTGAGATCTGCACAAAAATACATGGAGTGTCTGCCAGCAAAATGAAAGAAAGCAGTTTGAGCTGACTTTTCCAATGTGGATGTCTGGTATCTTCTGCAGATTGATGGAATGTAAATAACAGTGGCAGCAAATTTGGAGGAAATGGTCCTCAGCTGGCTGGTTTTAATCCTCTCAAGGTTTGCCAATGGGGAGCTGAACCCTCATGACTACGAGGTCTTGATTACTGCAATAACTGTTCCCTGACCCCTTTTGCCATCCAGTGAGTTTTATGAAGAAAGGTTTCAGGGAGCTAATAAGAAATTTGTCTTGTTTTTCCTTCTAGTGGAGCTGAAGTTGACTAACTATGAGATGCCTTTGTTTTCCATTATTTCTCCTCCAAACTAAAGGATAAAGTAGAAAGTTTTTTGTGTGTCTGCATTGGACAGGGGCTGACCTATGACCAGGCTGGCAAGCTGTCTGCTGGACAGTATGATTTTTTTGAACTCTGAAGTAGTCATCAACTGGAGGGTCACCTGGAATTCTCCCTTGTCCTGCTAAGGGACAAAAGCATGAGAGAATAAACTAGACTTGAAAAGTCTCCTTCATCTCACTGGAGATGCTTTCTGCCTGTTTGGAGCCTTGTCCCGGTTTCCAGGTGGACAGGAAAGAAACATTGCTCAGCTCTGAGGGTAGTTGTCTCCTCTCAGACTCATCCTAAGATTTTCTTTGATGAACTTGTGCATAGTCGTCTTAGGTATTTTTCTACAGGTCATATTTAGAGACTGCTAAAGTTTTACCACACAAGAATTGGCTCTGTGTAGTTGAAAAAGCAAGCTAGTCTTGTGGGGTTCCAGCCGTATCAATGCATAAATCCAGTCTGTTTCTCAGGCTGCCAACATTTACAAAGAAATGGCTTATTTGAAGAATTCTGGTTATGAGTACTCTTAAAGTTGCTGATATCTTTGTTTTATGTGTCCCATAACCCAACCTGCTAAATTTTTGCAATGGTATGCTACAACTTGTGTAGCTAAATGCAGTGTAGCTTTTCAGGTCTTGCTGGTGTGTAACAACGGCTGTATGTTGCCTCTGAAAATAGATTAATAACACAAGCCGTGGCAGAAATTGAAAAGAAAATGTAAACAAATAAGGGACATTTATGCTTTAATCCCCTCAGGAGCCATTTCTTCCTGGTTCTGGCAGCTGGTGTCACCATGAAAACAATTTGTACAGATGTGCTGCAGATATTTACCTGTTGCTGTATATGCTATATTACTTTATAACATGTAACATATAATTAATATTAGATGTCAAGAAAAGAAAGGTCTAAAAAGATCAAACTTACTTTAGGAGTATATAATGTATGCACTTTGTGTTCCCCGTAGACCTAAAGATCAAAGATAAGCCACCGCTGGATGTGTGTCTGACTGGATCTGGAGGACTGACTTCGGACTTGAGTCATCTCACCCTGGAAATATTCCATGTGTCTCTCTCCCCACTAATTTTAAAGGGAACCTAAGGGATTAGTTCAGATGAATATACTTAAAGGTGGCAAGTTACTTCCAGGCATAGTAACTAGCTGTGAACTTTGCACTTATTTTTTAAATATCCCCTAGTGCTTTGGTTTGCTGCTTCAGTTCTTACTGTCTGATCTCACTGTATTTTTCCCGCCACTAGGAGGGTACAAAAGGATGAAGATTTTCAGAGGGGAGTTTTCAGCTGAACCTGCCCTCTGATTCTTTTCCAGGTGATGGGAGTGACAGGCTTGTCAGAAGCACATTGACCTCAAGAAGGATGTTGGAAGTACAAGAAGTTGCTTCCAAAGTAAAGGCGGCTGTGCCCTGTTGGATGCAAGGACACCTCAGAATTAGAGGGAGTAACTGGGGAAGGCATGTCTTGGTGGGCTGGGAAGGATTCTGTCTCTAGAGGGGAGTAGTGTTAGATCTGGTTGATTAGGCTCTCACTTCCTCCTCTTTTTTTCTAGGTCTGAAGGTTTCTTTCTCCATTCCTTTCCCATCCTGCTCCTCCACTGCTCCCAGCCCCTCACTGGTGGCGCACACCATGTTCCCTGGTGGAGGCCTTGTTGCTGACAGCAGAATTCAGGTTTTCCCTGTAATCAGGTGAGGCATACTCTGAATCAGACTTGAAGAATAAGAGAGGTGCAGGAAGAAATAATAAAACATTATCTGGCTTGCATTGCACAGAAAGCTCTGCTGAAGCAGTGGAAGAGCTACAGCCAGGATACTACCTGTGACCTCTGGCTGGTTTCTCTTTCCAATACCTTCTCTGTTTGCCTCTGCTCCCAGGCCACTTTCTCCCTGTTGGAGCCTGCTGCTGTAGGTCACATTGGGGTTTCACAACAGCAAGATCTGCCAGTGAGTCTTCAGCTGAGAGCAGCTTCCAGCTAGCTGTGTGTGGTGCATGGTGCTGTGGACTAGGGTATGATGCTCCCAAGGCCAGAGACACCAGAGCTTTGCAGCAGCCACCTGAGTGGCTTACTGTGACCGGCAGCAAGGCAGATGAATAGGGAGGAAAGACAGAAAAGCCGTGTTGAATTGTAGAAGAAGCTGAGCTGGTGAATGGGCAGCAGGTCATTGGGACCTGATGAAATGCATCTGTGGGTCCGAGGGAGCTGCTGGATTAAGTTGCTAAACCACTTTCTATTATATTTGAAAGTCCAGTAAAGTTCCCACTGACTGGAAAAGGGGAAACAGAACCCCTGTTTTCATGAAAAAAGGAAGATCCAGGGAACTGTAGGCCAGTCAGTCTCGCCTCTGTGCCCAGCAAGATCATGGAGCAGATCCTCCTGGGATTGCTGCTAAGGCACATGGAAAATAAGGAAGTGATTGGTGATAGTCAGCACAGCTTCACCAGCAGTAAGTCATACCTGACAAATTTGGTGTCCTTCTATGATGGTGCTACAGCATTGGTCGATAAGGGGAGAGCAATACATGTTACCTACCTGGACTTACGCAAAGCATTTGATACTGTGCCATGTGACATCCTGGTCTCTGAACTGGATAGACACAGATTTGATGGATGAACCACTCAGTGGATCAAGAACTGGCTAGATAGCCACACTTAAAGGGTTGCGGTCAATGGCTCAATGTCCAAGTTGAAGCCAGTGACAAGTGGAATTTCTCAGGGGTCAGTACTGGGACAAGTGCTGTTCAACATCTTTGTCAGAGATATGGACAGTGGGATTGAGTGCACCCTCAACAAGTTTGCCAGGGACACCAAGCTGTGTGGCACAACTGAGACACTGGAGGGAAGGGGTACCATCCAGAGGGCCCTGGACAGGCTTGAGAGGTGGGCCTGTATGAACCTCATGAAGTTCAGCCAAGCCAAGTGCAAGGTCCTACACTGGGTTCATGGCAATCCAAAGAACAAATACAGACTGGGTGGAGACTGGATTGAGAACAGCCCAGAAGAGAAGGACTTGGTGGTGGTGGTGGGTGAGAAACTCAACATGAGCCAGCGGTGTGTGCCAGCAGCCCGGAAAGCCAGCCACATCCTGAGACCATCAAAATAGTGTGGTGATTCTGCCCATCTACTCTGCTCTTGTGAGACTCCACCTGGAGTACTTCATTCAGCTGTGGAGTTGCCAGCACAGGAAGGACCTGTTGGAACGGGTCCAGAAGAGGGCCATGAAAATGATCGGAGGGCTGGAGCACCTCTTCTATGATAACAGGTTGAGAGAGTTGGGGTTGTTCAGCCTGGAGAAGAGAAAGATCCAGGGAGGTCTTATAGCGGCCTTCCAGTATCTAAAGGGGACCTACAGGAGAGCTGGAGAGAGACTCTTTATACGGCAGTGTAGTGATGAGATGATGGTAAGGTAATGGTTTTAAACTGTAAGAGGGTAGATTTATATTAGGTATTAGGAAGAAATTCTTTCCTGTGAGGGAGTTGAGGCACTGGAACAGGTTGCCCAGAGAAGCTGTGGATGCCCCATCCCCGGAGGTGTTCAAGGCCAGGCTGGATGGGGCTGTGAGCAAGTTGTTCTATTGAGAGGTGTCCCTGCCCATGGCAGGGGGGTTGGAACTCCATGATCCCTTCCAACTGGATCCATTCTATGATTCGGGTCCTGTGCTGGGAAAAGAGCTGCAGTGAGAACGGCAATGTTTCTGAGATCAACTGACGCACATTGTAGTGCTATAAATTATTTACATAATAAATTTAAATGAACAAACAAGAAACCTTTGTTTAAACTATTTCATCTTCTTTTAGGCTGGTAACCAGTATAGTCTGAACAAATACTTTCTACACTGCCTTCTAAACCTATTATTGCTCTCCATAAATGTGTGCTATGGTTGTGCATGTTTGATCAGCCCTGTCAGGTTAATAGTTTAGAGGCTTCACTTTTATCGGTGTTTCAGGATGAGAATAAGTATCAAGTTTTGTTTCTCAATTCATTCCAGGATAGCTTCACTGAAGTTGGCATTCAATTAATGCACAAATTCCTCAGCACTTAAAGTTTGTCATTAAATAAAGCCACCTTAGGTGTTTGGATTCATGGAAAGTAAGCTTGTCTAAACATATTTGACATTTACATGGATTCAATTTAAACAAAGCAAGATTTATCTCTCAAAAAATAATTAACTGATTGATTCCTCCCCCCACCCCCTTCTTCTGGTCACTGTGTTCCTCAGTGTTTCAGAAATCACAGAGCTCAGCTCCTCACAGCTAGTTCCTATTTACAGATGTGGATGGCAAAAGCAATCTCCACACTTCTGCAGTCCCTAAAGGCTCTTTCAGTTTGAATAAGCTAGTCATTACTTTGAACCAGGTGAATAAACAGGGAAGAAAAAAAAAATAAAATTCTGTGGAGACATGAACAGAGAGCGCTTGTCAAAAACTGGCTGAACACCTTTGTAAACTGTTTTCTGGACATTCACTAGTGACTTATACTTACTCAGTAATCTACATTTAAAACATTGTAGGAAACATGTAGGGCTCTATTAATTTTTTTATTTTAATTACTTGGCTGTATTCTAAGAGGATATTCATAACTCAGCATATGCATGTTATGATTTTAAACTGACTTCTCTTATTTTTAAGCCAAGCTGTTAAATAAGCAGCAAAATTTAAGAAATCTTGACTTCTTAGGGATTTGTATCCTATTTGTCTACACCTTTCTCCTTCATTGTAACATTCCCTGTTAATGTGATCCCGACTTCCTCACCCTTGTGACCCCATTTTCCTGTGCTCCTACATTTCTGGCTGGGGCAAGAGGCAATGCATGGTCTGGCTGGTTGAGAACTATTTGTTTGCTCTCTGGACTAACTGGTACCCATCTACTGACAGGCTGGCCATGTAGCTGCTGTACAGCACAGATCACTGCTGTTCTTAAAAAGTGTGCCTCTTCTCAGTGGGAGATAAGAAATCTGGTCTCTCTTACCTTTATTTAAAGTTTAAAAAAATATTTTAGGGGAAGAGATGCAAACACTCTGCCTTTCCACAGACTTTGAAGAATTCAAGAAATCTGCTGAGCCATGATTAGATGACACTAAAATTCCGCATTTTAAGAATGGATGATCTTGATTAAATTTTCTCCTACAGCAACTCTTTTTTGAGTCACTAAACCAAGATGGTGCTGACATGGCTGCAATTTGCATGTATGAGAAAATGCTGAAGGGGACGAATGACATGCATTGAAATTGATAAAGCCAAGTGGAGGCTCGCAGGAGGTGGTAAAGGGGATAACTTACGTAGGTGGACAAATGTTACGAGAATTTGTTATGGAAAGCAGGCAGAGATATGAGGTTAGTAGTGATGCAAACCCCATTTGTCAGAGTATCGAAACTTTGCCCTTGCTTTTTTGTCCTTTATCTTTGACACCGAGATGACATCACTGGAGGACCTGGAATAACTGGTTCTGCATCTCAGATGGATGCCTGGCACCTATGATGTAGAACATGGTGTTGTTTGCCCCCATCATCTTCTGTGCAGCAGTACCTGGGGAAGACAGGACAGCTAAAGATTAAAGCTGTGCTAGTCTGGCAGACAGGTTCATCGGATCTGTTACATCATTTCTTTATCCCAAGTACTGAGTTGTTGTGGCCATGCAGAACATCTGGAAGATTGATCAAGACTGATTTTAGAACTCTTCTGAGCATATTGTAGATCAAAGACACTATTACTTTAAGAATAAGGTGGCTTCAAGCTGGGCCAGACAGAAAAGAAAACCTGCGTGTGTGTGTCTGTGAAGGTCAGGCTGGAAAACAGCCTGGATGAGTGTGTGTAGAGCAATGTGACTGAAAACAGTCACATTCTGTGAGAATGGGAGTGCTCGTCCTGTTTGGCAAAACAGCTCAGATACTGCCCCATAAATATAGTTGGGTGTATGTGAATAAAGGCAAGCTGCTTATGTGAATCAAGGTGCCTCTCAGTTTTGGCTTCTGCTGCTTCTGTTTTTAGCATACAATTGTGACCTAAGTAATCATCCCCACAAATTGCTGGCCCGTGTGAGGCTCATCTTCAGTGACTCACAACTCGAGGGGTGAGTAAGGCATTTCATTTCATGGCCACAATTCCTTGTAAAAGGGAACAGCAACGCCTGTTGAACAGGAAAGTTACAACAGAGGTTGTGTAATCAATGGGATAGTGTATCACATGAACGTATGTTATATTTGAAGGTATTGCAACAAATTTTATATGCTGCTGGCTATAATACTACAGAGAATCAATTTTCTCAATTGTTATTATTAGTGAAGGAACATTGTAATTGGTTTCTGTCTGAGAATACCTTTGATAGTTCACAATGGGAAAAAGTAGGAAATTTGGGCTTTCATATCCCAGAATTGGCAGTAGTAACCTGGCATTTTTTATATTTGGCACTGGCTCAGCTGAAATCTAGTGAAGTTATTGTAACTAAAGATGCTAAAGGCAAAAATGCTTGTGAGACTTCCTCAGATGATCAGATTCTTCATGATACTTTTGATCCTGTTCCTGTTGACCTAGGAACTGAACCTAACATATTCACTATTACCCTTCTTGGGTTCCCCCTCTCTGCCCCCCAGCATATATGCCGTTGTCAGAACAGAGGCCTTTGCCAGTAAGCCCCACAGCACCTACAAACCCATTTCTGGAAACAGAACCTGGAAAGCTTCCAGCAATTACTTTCCATAACGACTTTCTCTGGCTCAACACAGCTGGTGGAGCTTGGGGCAGTACCTCACGCTCTACAGATTTTTCTGAAGGAACCTCTGAATATTGTGATTCTGAATATGCAGTAAACACAGTGATGAGAATACCTTTTTCTGATATCAAGGAAGTAGATAATAAAGTTCTTTTTTTCAGATGTTTTTGGCACTAAAGCAAGTATTGGAAGGCAGACAACATCCTTTGTTTATTACACATATTCATTCGCATACCACCACCCGGTCCTCTAACACAGGGTGACGCAGCTGCCGATTCTCTCACTGCTACAGTACTTAAATTGGATTTTGCCCGTGCACTGCATTCCTTTTTTCATCAGAATGCACAAGGCCTGAATAAAAACATCAAATTCCTTTAACACAGGCAAAAGACATAATCCATGCCTGTCCCAAGTACCAGCACCTCACACCCTTGCCTGCTCAATCAGGGGTTAATCTTCATGGCTTGGGATCTAATGACATGTGGGAGGTGGATATAAATCATTATTCTTCCTTTGGGCACTCACAGTATGTTCATGTTTCTGTCGATACCTTTTCAGGTGCACCGTGTGCCTCTGCATATGCTGGGGAAGAAAAGGGCGTGATATTTGCAGACGCTGGACCTTGTTTCACTACTTTGGGACTGCATAAGGTCATTAAGACTGGTAACAGCCCCGGGTGCACTTTTCAAACTACCCGCTCCTTTGTACAACAATGGGGTATAGATCACAATTTTGGCATTCCACATAATCTCACAGGACAGGCCATTGTTGAACGTAGTCATGCTGTGTTAAAATGTGTGCTTCAAAAACAAAAAAAGGGGGAATATGTCACCCCAGGAACAATTGGATAATCCACTTAATTTTCTGAATATGCCATCATCTCTGGGGCGACTGACAATTGCCACGGAAAGGCATTTTGCAATACCACAAGTTTTCATAAAACACTCAAAAGTTCTATATAGAGAACCTTTGTCTGCTCTCTCCTGGTTGTGGAACTGACAACGTGGTGAAGAGGGTATGTGTGTGTTCTTCTTCCAACAGGGCCATGTTTGGCTTCCTGCCCAGCACATCAGGTCCTGTCAATGAGCTGGACAATCACCACAAAGAACCCAATACCACAAATGGAGACAAAGAACCTGGACCAGGGCAAGAGAACTCAGAAATGAAGGAGACCGTGTAGAGACGGCTCAATCACGTGGGGAAAATTAAAACAGCTACAACAACATGCAAGTACCGTGATGGCAAGCCAACCCCAGTTAACACTTTTCTGTCCCACCTGGCTAGCATTAGCAGCAACAGTACAGTAGGAGTTGTTTTGCTGTTTCACTTGATAAGCTGCACTAGATCTCCCTTTGTCTGAACCCATAACATGGTGGGATCAAGAAGTTCCAACATGTAATAGTGACAGCAAATGGATAGAGGGAACATGGCTTTCACCAGCAGGTTATTGAGAAACAGGAAAGGATTGGATTGATAGTAATGATGCACCTGTCTATCACGTGGAGCTGCCACCTCTGTGTGTAGCTGCTAAAAAGTTACCTGTCTCATGATAACTGAGAAGGGATAACATGTAAGGGATACTAGAGGGATGGTGTGTGTGAGACGTGATGGAAAATTACCAGCTGAACCAAACTCAGTATACGTGCTGAGAAAAGAAAGAACCCATTACTGTTGTTGCTTAAGTATATGTGCAACCTTGAGAAAATATTTTCACAGAAGAAAACAGCAGGGACCAGGTGCAATGTACCAAGAAGCCGCTGTCAGCAGCTGGATCACAAGTCTGAGGCTCTGTGCAGCTGCTGGCTACACGTGCAGTGACCCTAGGCAGTACTTTTCCACTCACTTTGGTGCAGGATGTAGGGGGATTGTCTCAGAGCCACGGGAGAGGGACATAATTGCACTTTGAAGTTACAGGGGATGGCCTGAAGGTGCTGTGCCTGCCTCCCCTTACCAATGGAGCTCCTCATTCTCCTGCTGCTTGGCAGTGCTGCTACGATATTTTACCAACAAAGAGCAAAAAACCAATGAAGCCCTGATACGGTCCAAAGGAGGACCTGTTTTTACAGACTGAATTTAATAACACTGTCAGTCCTTTCTTTACCAAAATCTGGCACATGGCTGCACCTTTATTCACAAGGCAAGTGGCTCATGGTATATATAGTAAAAAAGGATTTGTTTCTAGTTTTGATTTAACTCATATTCACAATTACTCTGTTACAATTTGCGCCTTTCATCCTTAGTGTTTATAGCATCAGCACATGTTACTATTTCACAAATTAATCGCACTTTTCAGGTAAACTTGATTGAGTCTTACCATTTCAGTTGTCTTTCTCATGAGAATATTTCTGTACAGCAGGAGATTTGCAGGTTGGCTTACAGCTTTTATTGTATCTGTAATTGTTAATTTAGCCACTGCAGTTGTAGCAGCCACAGCATTGACTAAATCTGAACAGACTGCTTGTGAAGTAGCTTTGGCATTAGGGCAGAGTGCTCTAACCTTGTGCACATGATTGCATTGTGATTGGGAATATGCAGAGAAGAATTTATATGTTACTCCCCTGTAGTGGAATCAAAATATTTGAGTGGCATCAAAATAAACAGCATATATTGGGAGCCTTCTCAACTAATGGTAACAGGATGGTGCAATATCTGAACACAGACTTACGAGGATAATTGATGGAATTACGAAAATTTGCACAGAAAAATGGTTCAGATGAAATATCAGTGTAAAATGGTCAAATCGAAAAAATTGATTTACAGACCCTAATCTGAGAATATGGATTTTTGTGAGGTTGCGGTGCTTTTGTGCTGTTGTTGTTCTTGGATTTATCAAAGTCGTCTGGGGAATGGTGCAGGGCCTCTGAAGAGCCAAAGTCAAAGTTCTTGCCAATCTCACTGTGAACCCTATCTTCAGTAACAGAAAAGGGGGAAATGTTGCTGCCATGCAGAACATCTGAAAGATAGATCAAGGCTGATTTTAGAACTCTTCTGAGCATATTGCAGCTCAAACAAAAATTAATCAGAATTAAGACACTGTTGCTTTAAGGTGGTTTCAAACTGGCCAGACAGAAAAGAAAACCTGTGTGTGTGTCTTTAAGGTCAGGCTGGAAAACAGCCTGGATGAATGTGTGTAGAGCAACGTGGCTGAAAACAGTTCAAACATAGCAATGGATTCTCCACTGAATTTTGAGAAGGTGGGTGTCAAGAGGATGAGACCAGTCTTTTTTCAGTGGTGCCCAGAGATAGGAAAAGAGGTAACAGGCACAAACTTGTACATAAGAAGTTCTGTCTAAACACAAGGAGGAACTTCTTTATTTTGAGGGTGGCAGAGCACTGGAACAGGCTGCCCAGAGAGGTAGTGGAGTCTCCATCACTGGAGACATTCTAAATCTGCCTGGACACATTCCTATGCAACCTGCTCTAGGAGGACCTGCTTTGGCAAGGGGGTCAGACTAGATGATCTCCACAGGTCCCTTCCAACCCCATATCATTCCATGATTCTGTGTAAAGGCAACTTTTGGTAAACAAATGCCCTTCTTTCCTTAGTACAGTTAAAAATGAGTCTTCCTAAACTCTCTGATGCTACTTATGAAGAGCCAAACTCTGTTGGTAACTTGTTCTGTCTCAGACTCTCTCTCCTAGGCTAACAGCCTCTGTGAGCAAGTGCTTCTTGAGAGTCAGGCAGTACATCTTCATAGGTGACAAGATCATTCACATGTCTGTGAAGTGGATACCTGAGGAGAAGCAGGACAATGGCTGCTCTGCAAATGTGGGGCAGCTCTTCCCCACAGCCACGGTGGTGTAACCAAGAGGCTTGCTTACTAGTCTCTCTCCATGCAAATTTTGGCAGAGATCTGTGTTTGCTTATGTTTACATACTAAGAGAGAGAAAAATAAATAGGAACATGGGATACCTCTTGATGAGTATACTTAATCCTGCTGTTTCATGTAACAGAGTATGAGAAGTGACTGTAGTTGCTCCTCATCAGGAGCAAGTTCAGGAACCCTTTGGAAGAAAGGCCAAAGGAAGAAAGAATGCTCGAATCATCTAGGTTGGAAAAGACCCTTAAGATTATAGAGTCCAACTGTAAACCTAGCACTGCCAAGCTCATCACTAATCTGTGTTCCTAATCACCACATCTTTTAAATACCTCCAGGGATGCTGGCTCAGCTGCTTCGCTGGACAGCCTGTTCCTGCATTCTGTCAGTGAAATTTTTCCTGAACCTCCCCTGGTGCACCTGTGCTGTGGATGGGAACTCTGTGAACTATGGTTCCACAGCAAAGAGAAGCTCAGCTTAAGGCTGATAATGAACCCTTTAGGACTTTGTTGTATCTCTCGCCTTCCCTACTTCTGACTCTCCTAGAAGAAGAAAAGTGGCCTGGAACCAATAGGATCCAAGCAACTGCTGGCCAGAGTGCCAGCAAATACAAGAACTGGAAGATCCCCTGCTTGGCTGCAGTGATGACATGTTACCCTCTGGTTTCCTGGCTAGTGGAACCATAGCGTGAGATCCAAACGTTTACATTTCAAGCAAACTCTATGTGGATCTGGGTGCTAGATGCAATAGCTGTAGGGTGCGTGTATTTTCACCTTTTCTGTGTGCAGTAACATGTAGACAGAACCGCAGCAGAACTGTGGAGTGGGAGAAGAATGAACTCAGAGAGGAGAAAAGAGCTTTTTTAAATAGCGACTGTCTACCTGCCTGAGCACCCTAGTGTCCAGGAAGGGAAGGAACTACCCTGTGTGGCAGGTTGTTTCCCTCCAAGTGCCCTGGGGCTGTGGTTCTGCTCATCTTTGAACTGACCCGCTGCTTACTATGTCAAGCTTGGCAAAGGAAAGCTATTTAAAGGAGATAGAAGAGGAAAAGGAGGGAAGCAAGAGAATGGACTGATGAGACTGCCAGAGGAATAAGAAGAATCTGATACCTTTCCTCACGAAGAAGAAATCTTCCCCATCTCTTTCTTCATGCAGTCTCCAAAAAAGGTGGTATGCCTATGTACCTGGCACATATGTATGTGTGCCATCAAAATAGCTGGTGCAGATCAAGCAGCATTGTGAATTGTATCTAACACTGAAAATTGGTTTTAAAATTACGCTTCTTCGATGGGCCTTTTAATTTTAAACTTCTGAGGCTTTGTTCAGTAATTGTGGGCAGGTCTCTATCATTTGTGCATGGTTCAGCTCCAATTTTACGCCCAGTCCTACATTCAATCAAAAAGGCACAGTCACAATATTTTTAGGAAATTTCCTCACTTTGAGTGTAGCCTCCTGCCTACATCTGGCGGTGTTTAAAGTATTTCATAAAGATCAGCTATTCCAAGCTACTGCAATGTCTAAGGTCGGTTTACTAGTACTACTTATATACAAAGTTTTGTTTGGTCCTGTTGCCAAGGAGCTCCTTGGTACATAATCAAAGTTAATTGAGAAAGTAAGTGGTTTTGCCAAAATTAAGAATCTCTCATGAAGCTTCATCACAATTATTCTGATGGAGCTTGCTTTATCTAGGACCCCAAACTCTACCACTAGGTTCTGGTTTGGGTTTTCTTCCTTTTTAGCACTAGAGATGATCCCTAAGCCACAGCATTTAGATCTGGAATTCTCTAGTGGCTTATAAATCTTGTGGTTTTGGGTGAACCAATTTACCAACTTGAAAACAGTTTTCAACTTCTAGAGGTACTTATGTACTTGATGGCTAGATTTTAGTTTGCAAGTCAGGATATTGATTCAGAGAAGCCACTGTGACTGGAGTGCTGATGAGACTTTCTCACTTCAGTGAGACGAATGGGAGAGACCAACCAAGAATCAGAGCGTTGCTATTGGGCCAAGAAGGTTCGGAAGATAATAATGCACTTTCAGTGGGTTGTGCAGATTTTTGTAGTGCTAGGTAGAAGTAAGCTGTGCTCGGTGTATGTTCCCTTTCATAAGACTTCAGGTTCAGACCTGTTCTTTGAAGAGAAATCTGTAGCTCGCCCATGATTTGAGAGCCTTCTTGTGAAGGTTTCCAGACTCCCTTGGGCATAGTTCCATAATTTTCCAAAGCTCAATTCCAATTAACAAATTTGACGCCTATCATCTAAAGGCTTACACTAGATTTCTGGGTTAAGATTTCATAAGATTTGCACTTCTTTAAATTATATTGGTGTAGGAACCAATCACTGAGAGACACATAGAAGAGTTTACACTGTGTTGCCTTCAAGCTTTCTGACCCCATCAGTTCCTGCTCTTTCTACTGTGTTTGTCCAGGTGTGTTCTCAGTTCCTTGCTTGGCGTTGGTGCAGTGGATAAATTCTGCTGTCAAGGCAGCAGAAAGGGGGTGCAGTGCTCTACCTTGACATTACGAAGAGATTCTTTTGAGGGATTCCATAATGTTGTGTATGCTGGTCTGATTGTAGAAACATGACCTCAGATTTTTATGGACCCTGCATGGGCCGTGAGATATCCTTAATGCGCTATCAGAACACAACAATATCAAATGCTGTCATCCTCAAAGATGATACACAGTAGGTATAGAGTACATGTGTATGTGTGTGTAAGAGGTGAGCTGGAAATTAGGAGCATGAAGTTTGTGGTTGGAAAGAAAAGACAGCAACAGTGGAGGAGGCCCTAGGACTGTTTGAAGCTGGTGGTGACTGTCTAGAGGAGAAAGAAGGATTCAGTTCCTTTGATGAATTATTCTGCACTAAAGGCTTTCTAACAGATATGGTTCTTTAAAAAAAATAAAATACGTATTTTCTGTCTGCAGTCTTCTGTCAAAGTGCTCTGCAGGAATCACAGTGTTTCCCCAGTACTCTTCTCTGTAGAGAACCTCGATACTGTTGCCTTTTTGTTTTCTTCAAAGATACTAAGACACTGGTGTGACTTCCAAGGTGCCGTTGCTACTAGTCCTCATGCCATGGATGTCTTCCATGATCACAACCATGACCTTTACTAGATCTCCTCATCTTCTTTTTCACTTTTGATTCAAGTTGTCTGTGGAGAGCAGGCATCAATCTGGTTTTGCGTTGTCTGTACATATTGCATCCTTTGCTCAAGTTGAATGGCATGTTTTCAGGAGGAATCCAACTGGGTCTCATGGCTCAGTACTTCTATCACAAAGGCCAACTGCAGAACTAGAAACTGCATATGCTTGCTGTGCTGTCAAAGACTGATCAGGTCTATGGCACCTGTGCATTTGTCAGCCACTGCCTTCAATGCAGATCCTTCAAATGTATGTTCCTGTGACCAAGAGCCAGGTTTGCCAAAGTCAAGCAAGGAATAGAGAATGCACCTGGGCAAACACAGTGAGAGGAGCACGGTGGGACAGGGTCAGAGAGTTCTTTCCAGTGCGGGACCCAGTGGGTGCAGCTCCTGTCAAGTCCACCAGCAGCTGGACCTCTCTGGCCACAGTTTATGATTTATGGCCACATAAATCTGGCCACAGATTTATGACAGATCTGGCTGGTGTTTTCTGTAGGAAAGTCTCTGATTGTAGACAAAAATTTGTAAGTTTACCTGCCATCCTCTGTAACGTGACCTTCCTTCACAAAGAGACAAGTACAGAGAGCGTGTGTCCACCAAAATAAGAAATGTCTGGTCTTTCTTGCCTAGAAGCCTAACACAGATTTAGACCATCTCAAAGCTGATTTCTGAAATCAGTTGGGATGTCTGACCTCTGGTCAGTTATCTCGGTCAGTTGAGCAGTGAAATAGAAAAGGCAACGCTAGTACTAGCAACTCCTGTATGTAAGGTATAGCACCCATGATGGCATGGTTGTTCTAGTGTGGCTCGATGATAGAGGTAAAATGGAGAACAGTCATCCCAACCCTAGCTGGAAAAGGAGTATGGAGAGTGTTGGCAGCAGGGATCCAGTTAGATGGAAATTTCTAGGCATCCTGGAACCTGATTTTATTGGACAGAGAGATTCCCAACTGCCTGCTAAAGTAACACCATGTTGGAACCCAGATATGGAAAGCTTAGTCTGCATTAGCACTATTAAACGGTGCTGGGAAATATTTATGGGCACACAACCATAGCTGTTTGTGCTGTTAGGGCAGTCCCTGGTACATTTCAGCCTGGGTTAGCTAATGCTGTCTCACACAAGTCTCAGATGTAGTTTGAGAGCTAATACCATCCATGCACCACTCGTGACAGGCAGTTTAAGACGTGACCGTGCTTTTCTGGAGGCCAGGCTGCTTAAACAGAACGATTGTCTACCCTTCTCTACAGGTTGTTATTAATGCTAGAAAATGTCTCATATGTTTAATTTCTGAGTTTTAATCTGAGCCTTGGGTTCAAAAACAGAGCCAAAAGGCTGTATCCCTGTACCATTGACCTTTCAGACCCAGACATGGACAATGAGAAAGAAGAAACAGTTCCTGAGACCCTCTCCTTACAAATGATGCCATTCCTAACAGCTGTTGCAGGGAACTGGTGGAGACCACTGTCGGTCAGTATATATTTCCATTTCCCTCGTTGTATACAGGGAAGGAAAAGGAAAAGTCATTAGTGGTTGCTGGCTGGTGGTAGTGTTGCTACAGTGCTTCCTTGTGCACATGCAAGGATTCTCAAGCTGAGCAGCCTAAGGAGATCCTCCTCCCTCTGATGTGATCCAGGGCTATGAAGCCCTTGTCCTGAATGACAACGCTGCCTTGTGTGTGCTGGGGTGAGCTCCTGCTGCTGGCTGCACAGCAACAATCCATTTCCAGCTGAAACAAAGGGATGCAAGTGATAAGTGATCAGGACCTGGCCTGAGTCACTGATCAACACAGTTCTCTGTTGGGTTTTGGTTTGGGTTATTTTTTTTTGTTTGTTTGTTTGGGGGGTTTGTTTTTTGGGTTTGGGGTTTCTTTTTGTTGTTGTTGTTTTTGTTGGTTTTTTTTCTTCTTCTTGTTTTTTTTTTCTTTTTTTTTTTTTCTTGTTTTTCTTTTTTCTCTATGAAAAGTCCATCTGGTCAGATGTCTCCGTGGCAGCCTTGCAGGGAGGGGATGTTCTGAACTGGTGGATGGCAGCCAAAGCACCTGCTATTGGCTAAGGGGCACTTGGCACACTACACCCATCCTTACTCCTGCCGGTGTATAATCTCAGGAGAGGGGAAAAGGTGGGGAGAGACTTGCTCCTCCCTGCATCCAAATTCTTCATTTAGGCTGTGCTAGAAAGAAATAACCCCTCTAAAATTGGCCTCAGTGATTTCAGAGAAAGAGATTGGAGATTGGGCAGCAAGAGCCCCCAGGATGAGGACAGCTGCCCTCCTGAGTCTTCTGTTCCACATTGCAGCTGCTTTTCACCAACCGTGAGTGATGCTTAACCTCTTTTAGGTCTTAGTCTAGATAGATGGATCACATTCCATGCTGTCAGCTCTCCTGCTTCCTGCTTTATCAAATCGCCTCAGAGTCATTTGCCTGGCCTACCATGCATTCGATCGACTCCCATGAGTTAAAATACAAGATAGCTTTTTGGGAGGCTTCCAAGTCAGACCTTAGGCCCAAGCGTGTGTATTTCTCCAGTTTCCATGCCAGATCAAATCACTGGTGTCTGGAATGCAAGGTTATGAGGCCACTTCTGAAGACTGCAAGGGATGGTTTTTAAGAGTTCAGAAGTTGACTGGAGTAAAGGGTTTGAAGTAGATTGTAGGGCTGTACTTAGAATAATCAAGTAGAATCTACTTGTCAAGTTATCAGTGAAGGAATCGCTTTACTGGGTTCACTGCTGCTTTTGAATATTGATTGCAGCCATGTCACATTGTTGAGGTTCTGTGGCAGTGGGCCACTGGAGGGAAGCACTTTTGCATCTCTGAGCCTCCAACCTGATGCCACCTCTGATGTCTTCTTTCCTCCACCCTAGACATTACCTGGTGGTGATCCCTGCAGAACTCCGCTATCCATCCACCCAAGTTGTCTGCCTCCATATCACATGTTATGAAAAAAAACTTCAAGTGAATCTGGTCCTAGAGCGTTCTGCAGGACAGGAGCTCTTAGTGCAAGAAACCATCGAGAAGGAGAAGACTTTCATGTGCACTAAGTTCGTGGTGAGACACCCCAGGAAAATGCCATTGCAGATTTTCCTTTCAGGAACTGTAAATCCCTTGTGTTGCTCCCTAACCAGGCATGACATGGACAGGGTCTACTTTGCCTTAGGCTGAGCCTGCTAGGAAGAGGAGTGGGTGGTGCCTTGGGATATGTAGCCCAGTGCAGTATCTGTTGGTCAGTACTGAATTCCCCTTCTGAATCTAATTTTTAAATTGAAGTTACATTTGTTATAATTTATCACACTTTTGCATACATGAGAAGAGCCACCTGTTTCCTTCTTTTCCATCCCAGACCACATGAAGCAACTTTAGCTCTTTTCTGAAGGACTTGTGCAGCTCCACAGCTAAAGCTGGGGGAAATGGTTTGCGTGATATACTGCAGTTTCTGTAAGAACCAGTCAGGCAGCAGCTCAGCTCTTAGGAGCTACTGAAGAGCAGCTGGATGGAAAGGGATGCGTTTGTTATTTTTAAACAGCATCTTAGAGCTGATTAATTGTTTGTGAGAATTCAGCAAAGGTGTAGGGTAAAGCAGACATGCCTAAACAGTATCCCTTCTATTATATAGCATATTCTGTGCAGAGGCTGCTGGTTGTCTTTTCTAATCTTGCTTTCTTACTTGTACATGCTGGGTAGTTCTGAAGACCTAGAATTTGAGGCTGTGCTACAGCTCAGTCTTGCTCCTTCGAGGCTGTGCTACCATCTCCCACCTTTCTGACATCTGTCCATCTTCCAGACTAAGTCTGAAAACCCTTGAGGTTTCGACACCTACTTGTGACCAGAGGCAAAATACTTTATCCAATGGGGGAAAGGACAGATTCCATGACATGCAGGGTCTCCTACTGTCATGTAGGACTGAGTGAGATCTGAATGTGACCTGGATCCAGATATTGGAGTGGAGGTCATAGGACAGGTGGAGGTGAACTGTCCAGTTGCTCTCAATTCTGGAGGCTCAGGGCCTCCAGAAGATTACTTGGGGCCTGCATGCACTCCTCTCTCGATCTGTACAGGTTACACCTCCAGCTGATGGCACAGAGGAGATTGCCACTGTCAAACTGATTATCATGGGTGAAGGGGTCATTATCGAGGAGAAGAAGAAGGTCCTGATCCGCAAGACAAGGAGTGGCACCTTCATCCAAACAGACAAGCCCTCCTATCAACCAGGGCAAACAGGTGAGAGATGTAAATGGGACCAACCATGGGCTGTAGGCCCTCTGCTGGTAACACTCTATTGAAATTTATGGACAGCCATAGCAGAAAGTTTTGAGATGATGTCTATTGCTGATGGGATGTTTTCAGTGGTTGTAATGTCCAGCTTGTGGTGACTGAAGTTGCAGGAGGCAGTGGGTCATTGTCCATGGCATCTTATATGTGGTAATGTCTGTGTCAGATGTTATCACAAATATGTATAAAATGGAGACAGGAGCTGGAGAAACAGATAGAGCAGGCATCTGTAGGGAAGAACTGAAATCTGATAAATATATTACTCGATTTTCTTGCCTTCAGTGAAATTTCGTGTTGTGACTCTGGATGAGGACTTCAGTGCACTCAATGAATCGGTAAGCCATACCTCAAGGACTGTAGAAAAGATCCTGCTTCCTTTCTACCCTACTCATCTGCTGAAGCTGCAACTTTTCCACATTCATCTCTGGCCCAGGCCTGATGAGTGTCCAGAGGAGAATAGTAACTCGATTAAAAGCTAGTAACTCAGGAAAATAGCAGAGGTTTGTGTGTCCCTTGCTTGTCTTGTTAAAATGTTCAAGCAAAGCCAGGCATGGGACATTCTGATTCCTGATGTGATGGCATCATGTGTAGAGTGAATAGTTTGCAGGTTGGGTTTTTCTGGACATGTGTTGGGGAGAGGTGCTCATCTGGCTCCTACAACTCCAGAACATGGGAAATTCTGATTAGACAATAGGAAAAACTTTTCCATTGTGACAATGATCAGATACTGAAACAGGTACCCAGAGAAGGCATTTTCATTCCTGGAGATGTTCAAAACAAAACTGTATAAGGCTATGAGCAATCTGCTCTAGTTTGTTGAACTAATGGGTTCCTTCCAAACTACATGATCCTGTACCACTGTAGCCCCCTTAAGCCAGCATCTGAGCCGGAGCTAGGTGTGGTTTAGTATTGAGTTTTCTTGATAGATGATGCTGCCAGGAAGACATTAGCAAGTGCTGGGTGATCTCCAGATTGGTTTTTGCTTTCCTGTTCTCCAGACTTTACTATAGTGGACACACCAAGTGTTTCTCCTTTTTGGAGACATTTGTTTTACTTTGTATTGTTGTCAGTGCTCTAAATTTCCAAGTCATAAGTTTCTCATCCTTCAGAAGATGGTCTGCCTCTGAGTACCTTGTGTGTGTTCCTCTTAAGTGTTTCTATCTTCTAATGTTTTTGCCTTTCCCCCCACAGATTTCCTTGATTCTCCAGGTGAGTGATGCTGAAATCTAGTATTACAGTAATCTTGATAGTAGTCATTTCACTGGGATATTTGTATTCAGTTCCTGATAGATTTTACAGACCTGAGTGGAACGGTAGAACTTCAAGATTTCTTAAACTGACATACTCCCTACAGCTTCCGTTTTGTGCACTTGAGGTTACTTCAGGAGAAATCTGAATTGCTCTAGACTTGCAAGAATATAGACAGATCAACTCGGACCTTTACAAAAAGGATTAGAACTGTGAAGGATCTTTCCTTAAGATAAGAATTTAGAGAAATGTAGGAGACTTAGATGCTGTGAGCAGCATCTGAGTGTTATATTGTCTTCAAAATTTCTTAACTAACCTATACCAAACTTCATTCCTTACATATAGAACCTGTTAGTCTGCAGCACTAAAATTCTGAAGTGAAATTTCTATGAAGTGTGGATTAGTGAGATGCTGGAACAACTGTTTCTTCCTCTCTTGTGCATGTAGGACCCTAAGAACAACTGGATAGAGCAGTGGCTGAATGTAGTCCCCAAAGATGGCATTGCAGATCTGTCCTTCCAGCTAAGTGATGAGCCTCTGCTGGGGACATATGTCATCAATGTAACCAATGCAAAAGCGTATGGCAGCTTCTCCGTTGAGGAGTATGGTATGAGCATGTGGGGGATATGTCTGGCCTGCAGAGAGGACCTCGCACTCTTGGGTGTTTATTCCGTGATAACCATCCTGGGAGCAAATGGAAAAAGCGTATGATAGAAAAGGGTCTGAGCTGAGGCTCAGGAGAGAGACCAATCTGGGACCTTGTGTCAGAGTGTGAGAGGAATATTGTGCGTAGCCCCTGACCTTTGACACAAGTGATTCCTGCAGATCTCTGCATCAGCCAAAACAAGGTCATTTGGGATGGGCTTTTCCAGAGAGTATGGAATCTGGTGCTATCCCACTTCTCTTTCATTCCCTAATTAACTGTGTTGGGAGTCTTGTCTTCTTTCAGTTTCAACAGCTGTCAGAAGTGCAAGGACATGGACATGTTTGGGTTTTGGGGAAGGAGCAATCAACCAGGGGCTACACACATATCTGTTAAAGAAACAAAGGAAATCTTCCCTTTCCCCTTTTTACCACCTTCCTTCTTCATTTCCTGGCTCTTATTCCACCATAGTCTATTTTCATGTTGATTCTCTGGAAAGGCTGTCCCTGGTCAGCATGTCCTACAGTTGTCTGTTTTGTCCTTCCAGCGCTACCAAAATTCGAAGTGATCTTTGAGGCGCCAAAGCAGATTTACATGCTAGATAAAGCCTTCCCGCTCCGGGTGTGTGGCAGGTGAGGATTCTACTTGGATGGATCGCCTTGTGTTAATTTCTGACCTGTTGAGCACAAGATGGCTAGGTAACCATGAGAAGCTCAGGGGAAGTTTACTACCTTTCAATTACAGGAGGCCAGAATCTTCCACGGCAGCTGTTTACACTCTGGTGCAACACCAAAAAACCCCTTGGAATCATCCTTCTGATATTTTAATGACCCTTTTCTAAAAAGATACCACATAAAACTTGGGGAAAAAAACCCTGTCCTTTGATAAGCAGCCATCTGTGGCACAGAACATGGCAGATGTTTGGTGTTCATCTCCTTGCAGACCAAACTTATGGGAAATGAAAAGAAACTTTTCCAGTTTATGCTCTGGACAAAACTAGAAAAAGACAAAAAGGAATTGCCCCATGTATGGTACAAGCAAAACACCAGGGTTAACAGCCTCATGTCCTTTCTTTATGAAGAGCACCCATGCTTCTGCTCGTAGGACGATGCATGCCTTCAGCATATCCTGGAGTTATTGCAGGTGATGCTGATATAAAGTGCAGAGCTCTGTACTGAGTCAGTGCCTACAACATTCTGGTTTCCCAGAATAGATAAATTTAGCACTAATTATATCACAGAACCCTTGATCTTCCATCACGGCAGTGCCATAGCCTGACCCTGCTTACTGGGTCAGGGCTTCTGGGCCTGCTGTGTGGCTGCCACTCTTACACTGTGCTGTGAATATCCATGGTCTCTGGGGCAATGCAAAGCAAGCCCTGCATTCTCTCACTGTGTGCGACTGTCTCTTCTTTTCCTTTCTTCCCCAAACAGATACACCTCTGGGAAAGGCGTCCAGGGGATGGTTCATATAAGTCTTTGTCAGAAGATAGCCCCATTCCTGCCCAATGGTTTTAAACCTGATCTCTGTCAGGAATTCAACAACCAGGTGAGATGCCTAGCTGTATCCAGAGGCGTTTGTGCTCAGTCCCAGGGTAAGGCAAAGCTGCTGGAAGCTTTAGCTGAACCAGTACTGATGTCACTGACTAGTTTTGCCTGCTTGGTCTGTTTGTCTGCTGGTGCTGTCTCTTAATAACCATACCCCTGGTGACTGACCAGGTGTGCATCATATGCCTGCTCCACATCCTGGACTGCTATGTCAAAAGGCAAGCTCCCTGAAAGCAGGGATTTTGCACGGCTGTTTCTGCCCCATTCAGGTAATTTCTAACGTAAGTGCCTTGCTGAGACCTTGTTTCCTCAATTTGTACTTTCAGACAGATGAGATGGGTTGCTTCTTCACAAACGTGAGTCTGTCTTCTTTCAGTCAAGACTTTCGATACTATCAGGACAGCATAGTTGCAGAGGCCTTGCTGGTGGAGGATGGAACAGGTAACTCTGGAAAGGTCTGGTGGCTAAGAAGAGGCATATGGAGATGCACCTAATCATACCAAGAACACTGGAGACTTTCAGGCTGGGAAGGGCTCTGAGCTTTCTGAGCCCACTGGGACTTACCATCTAACCTCACAGATACAGAGCAAGCCACTGATTCCTGGTGGCATGACACACTCACTCTGAGCGCCTGCAGTATCAGATGGTGGAGTTTAGGGACCTCTTTAAGGGTTAGAAGATACCCAGAGCCCTGGGCAGATCACCTCTGATATGAAATGCGTGTGCAGCTTAACATGAGTGTCAGTGGCTCACTCTGCTGAGGGGTGCTTTGTTTCCTTGTTCCCTCCCTTATGTTTCTGTCTTGCTGCTTTCATACAGAGATACAGGACAATGCTTCCCACAAATTACTCATCTCCAAGACTGGTGGGATGGCCTTGTTTGATGATGTGAAGTCTTACTACCACACTGGAGAGATGTACAGGGGGAAGGTAATTCCCAGTTACAGTCCTTTGGAGGGGAAAGTGCGAGCAATGCTCTTGTGCAACTGCCTACCTAGTGTCTCCCGTGACTTCACCTCCAGCCACGGGCTTGGGAGGGCATGAATGACTCCCAGAGAGAAAAATCTTGAATTGTCAAAAATGAGAATAGCACCCAAGACTGCCATCTGCCAAATAAGCCTTGAGTTGCAGCAACTATGGGAATCTGTATGTGGGGTGGAAACTCAAACACTTGGAATTTCAGGGGCCGGGAGGCCTCCTGCTGTGAAAGGGTAGAGAGCATGGGGATGAATGAACACAGTAGTGCAAGCTGTAACAGGAGGGCATCAGTAGCAATGTTTATATTATTAGTATTGTTAGTGACTGGAAGCGTGACCTTGCTGTCTTTGTAAATGCTGTTCCTGACTTGGAGAAGCAGGAGATTTTGTCTGCTGATCAGAGCCTTCTGCACATTTACTCATCATGATATTCTCAGATTAAAGTCATTGACTACCAAGGCAAGGCACTGAAGCACAAAGAAGTCATCCTCATACTAAGCTACGGTGAGCAGCAGTTTAAGCAGAAGTACATCACTGGGGACTCTGGGACAGCTTCGTTTAGCCTGAACACGACTGCTTGGAACAGGACCTTGGTCTTGCTGGAAGTAAGTGAGGAACGATCTGTCTTGTTGGCAGGGGTACGCATGCATCTCAGAGCTATTTACTGCCCTACAGTTATCTCCCCTGTTCCTTCCTGAAGGACAGTAATTCAAACCTGAAACACTTCAGCGTATTCTGGATCTTGTCTCCCTCTGAGAGCTTATTTTCCAGATCCCAGTTGCTTTCTTCATGAACTCTCCACACACAAAGCTGTGCTATGGTGTTGCTCAGACCTGATCTGAGCTTCTTACCAAGCCACAGCTAGGGTGGTTTGCAGCTGACTTACATAACTAGAGAAGTTAACTGCAGGTTTGTTTTTTTGTTTGTTTTTTTGTCTCATCAGGCAAATGTCCTGCATCAAGATTTGGATAAAGAGTCTGGGACAATTGATTTGAGTTACCAGCGAGCCTCTCATGTCATACATCCATTCTACAGCACCAGTAGGAGTTTTCTCTCTATTGTCCGCATACCAGAAATGATACCCTGTGGTGAAAAGCAGGATGTCCAGGTGTACTTCAGAATTTACCAGGAGGACCTGAAACATGGGCCCAAGCGTGTCATTTTCTCCTACTTTGTGAGTTTCTAGGGAAGTACTACTGGGTGATGGCTCAAGGCACAAAATCACTATCTCTTATGGATCAGATATCAGACTTCTGACAGATTTGGTTCAGCCCAGGACAGGTAGCTCATCCAGCCATTTTGGGGCTGGATCCTGGTGCTCTGCGCAGGTACTGGGCAGATATTGGCCTTACCTGTCCTTCCCCAAGTCTCTTGATCCCCTGAGATTTTCCTGCTACCTGAGAGTGAGTAAAGCTCATATCCCTCCCCACCCCCGTTTAATCTCCAGTTTCAGGGGTACTTTGATCTGCACAGTGATCTCAAGGACTATGTGACTGGCATCCT
Source organism: Thinocorus orbignyianus (assembly GCA_013400375.1). Lineage (NCBI taxonomy): Eukaryota > Metazoa > Chordata > Aves > Ciconiiformes > Thinocoridae > Thinocorus > Thinocorus orbignyianus. The sequence continues at coordinate 80,489 of VXBW01005390.1, read as the reverse complement.
CTTCCCTTTCTGTATTCTTCCCTAGGTTGCAGGGAGAAGAGGGATAGTCCATGCAGGTCAGAAGACTGTTTGGGTTGGGCTGCCAACCAGTAAGTGTGCTCCCCTTTTTCATGCGTAGCAAGCAGTCCCTGCAAGCAGCATGAAGCTATAGCCTTACCCTCTATCAAAACTCTCATACTTAAGTTTGTGAATGTTTCTACAGATAACCTTTGAGTAGTTAGGATGCCACAGCATCTCCAGTTCTTTCTCTTTTTTTTTTTTTAAACCTAAGTTATAGGTGCTTTAGGACAAAGGTCACCTCTTTGGGGATGGGATGGGTGAAGTCTGGTGACAGGAGGCTTTGAAAGATGTCTGAAATGCTCACTCATTGTGGAGCTAAGCCTGAGTTCCAAAGAGCTGTTTCGTCTCCTTGAGGCAGTGAACAGAACTAGGAAGAGTCTCTTGCTAGTCTCGAATACCAGATCCAGACATGTGCTGACTGTTTCAGTGGTCTCCAGAAATCTGCTTGGTCCTGAGATACTCGAGGGAAGGAATTAAGCAGGCACATGCAAATTGGCAAAAGCTGGTCAGAGTCCATTTCTCCTATCCGATCTACTTTCTCTTCTTCCCTCTCTCCTCCATCTAGTGATGAAAGGCGTCTTCTCCATCCCTCTTACCTTCAGCTCGATCTATGCCCCAGTTCCAAGACTTTTTGTTTATGTTATCTTCCCTAATGGAAAAATCATTGCTGATTCTGCCATCTTCAGTGTTTCCACGTGCTTCAGAAATAAGGTAGGTTTTGTGCCTGAGGACATGACTAAATGTGTGAGAGTGTCTGCATCTACTGCAACGGAAGAAGAGACTGATGATACATAATATGTGTAGCTCTGTGTGGCTGATACTGTGTGGGATGCTGTCATGTGGACTACAGTATATGAATGGTAAAGTGTGCTGTGAGGTATGGAGCAGGTGTGTGCTGAGCATTGTGGGGGCTGTTGCAATGTTTGGGAAAGGCAGAAAATAAGTGTTTGTAGGATTTTATAGCAACGGCAGACTTATAGGGTAACCCAGCATGGGTTATTCCCTGTTGTGATTCCCAAGAGAGCTCAAGGGTGCTCTGCTGCTGCAGCAGACAATTCAACTTGTTTGTATGTGGTGTTAGGAATACAGCTGGAAGTGGCTGGTGGAAAACCTGGATTTTACTGGCCATCCAGAAGGGGTCACATCCATGGGAATCTGCTTTCTTGTCTTTGTCTTCCACTCCAAAGATGAACTTTTGAGGACTGGCTCCTCGACTTTTTATCTGCCACAGACAGTCAGATTAAAGCAAGAACGGGAAACTGAGACCAACCCCACAAAGAACCTGGAAATAAGGATTAATCTTATTTTTGATCTGGGGCTCAAAAACAAGCAGAAAGACAGCTTTGTGAGGTGTGTGAACATGTCTGGCTGGTTTGCTGGCTAAAGACAGCACTGCATTCTGAAGCAGGAATGTTTCTAACCATGAACACTGATGGCTCCCCCTCTGTCATCTTTCCTGTTGAAATCTCAATGTGATGTTTCTTTAAATACCTTCTGGGGGTCCTTGGGATATTCTTCAGGTTTCCATCCAAGGCAAGCCCTTGCAAATTCTTTTCAAGTAGGTCCCTTCCCCGTTCAGGAGATGGTAGGCCTGCAGCAGAAATGTCACTTACCTATTGCCTGTATTCTTCATGTTCAGGTGGAGCTGGGCTTCTCAATACCCAAGACCCTTCCTGGTTCAGAGGTTGGTCTCCACCTGCTGGCATCTCCTGGGTCCACATGTGCTGTCTGGACTGTGGATCAGACAGACCTTTTGCTCAAGCCAGGAAAAGAGCTTGGGAGCTCCTTGGTGAGTGAACCCGCTCTGAGTTCTTCCCTTCCCTCATACTGACGTGAAGGGGGATACAGACAGGCCATCCCATCTGTGCAGAGCTTATCTCCCAAGGAACTCAAAGCACTGCCCAAGAAGGACCACCAGTGGTCTCAGTGTGGTTCAGGTAAGAATTAGGGGGCATGTGTTAAGAAAGAGGTTGACCATCACTCAGCGTGCTGGTGGTAAATCAGCTTCTGTTCTCTTGTTCAACAGTTTGTATTGGGTCTGTCAGAGAAGAGCCAGGGAAGAGTGACAGTGATCCTGGGATTTCTGGCATGCATTCATGCACAGTAGCCAGAAGCAATTCAAACAGGCCTTGGATGTAAGACAGGAAGGAAATACCAGATTTTCTTTCTGCTGATTTTTCTTTTTTTTTCTTTTTTTTCTTTCTCTTGCTTTCACAGATATATGGGCTCTTCCCATCTGTTTATAACTCCAGGTATCCTCACCAAGTGTCTGAAGATGATCATTCATGTGGGTTCCCAAATTCTGATGAGCCTGATGTGTTTACAGCATTCAGGGTAAAAATGGTCAATTTGGCGGGTTGGGGTAATTTGTGAACTGAGGGAAGTGTGTCCCCCTGATTTTACCAATATCCTAGGGAGGCCACTACAGACAGTACAGGGAACAGGTCCGGATTAGGCCCTTGTAACTCACTCATTATTTGAGTAAGTGATTTGAAATTGCTGACCAAGAAGAAATTTTTGTGTGGTTACTGTACTTTGGTTGTGTGATTCAGGATGCCAAGAACAGTTAGTTGCTTTAATTGGATTTCACATGGTTTGTTTAATCTCCATAGCATGAGCAATTGCACTCTGCAGGCTGAGAAGGCATAGTACCTAAATGATTATGTGTTTGAAAAAGAAGAAATGTGGCTGACTCAGGCCAGATGAATTAGCTCAGACGACCTTGTTTGTCCATTGCTGAAGATCTGAATAATTTCCTCTTAAAAATGAAGGAAGAAAATACTTTGCCAAGCCAGAGAAAAGCTAAGTCCCCAGTGCGTGAGGAGACGAGAAGGCACATTGTAGAGTGCAGCGAGGAGAAGACAAGCTTCTGGTGCATTAGTGCTTTTTCTTTTTCCTACAGGAAATGGGGTTGAAAATTATGTCCAATACCAATATCAGGAAACCCACAGCATGTCCAACCACTCCATTGACACCTATGGTGCAGGAAACAGCAGTGTTTTCTTCCAGGCCCACATCGATGTTTGGTCAGCCCCATAAAGCATATAACAGTAAGCATTTGCCAACTGTTTTCTTCTTACACGGGATGGTCAGTCTTTCAAGAGAAGGCAATCCTGGGTTTGAGGTAAGAGGCAGTACTTGCTGTAACTGCAAATGGAGAAGCAAGAGTGTTCCCTGGCTCTAAACCTGTTGTGCTCTTATGAGGCTGCCTGGGGCTCACGGCTTCTGGCTCCGAAATGTTAGTGAGCTTGTCTGGATCCCAGGTCTTATGTCTGAGGTGAGGGAATAGTTGACCTTCTTACTGCCTACAAATGCAGGTAAGGCACACAGCACCTCTGTTGTTTGAGGTAAGGCAGGAGTTTTTAAAATTTGGGATTTAAAATTTTGTTCCAGTGCTATGCTTCCCAAAAGCTGACTTTGTGACCTGCAGCCTGAGCTGAGCTGGAGCCCCTTTTGCTCTAAACCAGGCCTGAGCACCCTGTGGTGACTGGGTCTTTGTTATTTCCAGCAGAGCATCTGACGCCTACCTATCAGCCCACTATGTTTTCACCTGTTTCTTCAGCTGAAAAGAAAGTACCCAAGCATTTCCCAGGAACCTGGATATGGGATTTGTATTCTGTGGGGTGAGTAAACTGAACAGTCTAGTCTGGGTGGCTTAGCATGGCCAGGAATGGCAGCAAACTGAACTTAGATCATAAGCTGCTGAGGAAGACCTCTAAGGATATATGTCATGGGGCTCATGCCTATCAGGCTGTTTCTCCTCACAGCTTATTACAGAATCACAGAATGATATGGGATTGGAAGGGAACTCTGGAGATCATCTAGTCTGACCCCCTTGCCAAAAGCAGGTCCTCCTAGAACAGATTGCATAGGAATGTGTCCAGGCAGGTTTTGAATGTCTCCAGCGACGGAGAGTCCACCACCTCTCTGGGCAGCCTGTTCCAGTGCTTTGCCACCCTCAGAGAAGTTCCTCCTCAAGTTTAGATGGAACTTCTTATGTACAAGTTTGTGTCCATTACCTCTTCTCCTGTCTTTGGGCACCAGTGAAAAAAGACTAGCCTCATCCTCTTGACACCAACCCTTAAAGTATTTATAGGTCTTCCTCAGTCTTCTGCAGACTAAAAAGACCCGCACCCCTCAGCCTTTCCTCGTAAGAGAGATGCTCCAGGCCCTTAATCATCTTTGTGGTCCTCTCCTGTATCCTCTCCAGCAGTTTCCTGTCCTTCTTGAACTGGGAAGCCCAGAACTGGACACAGTACTGCAGATGGGGCCCCACCAGGGCAGAATAGAGGGGCAGGATAACCTCCCTCAGCCTCCTGGTCTGCATGAAATACATTTTCCAGTACTAAATGATTGTACAGAAGTATTGTTCATCCTTGGGAGGTGGCTGGCATGGGAAGATAGGAAAGCAGGTGCAGTGCAGCAAAACAGCTTGGTTTACTGCCTGTGCTTTACTTGTGATAGGCCCTGTGGGCTGGCATTTCCCAAACTGTGCTCATAGGATGTATCCTGGCATTCAGGGGAAGCTGATTTCTACATAATTCTTTCAAAATACTGGGAACTGTGTCCTGTGAGACAGTGTCTGCTGAGGGAGCTTTTGGAGATTTTTTCATCTCTGAGTTTTAAGAATTCCTTGTCTGGTGTCTGGAGACTGGAGTCTGCTCAGGCCAGATGCTCTCCCATGTCAGTCCTCTCACACCTCCACTGTCCTTCCAGCTACATCCATTTCTTCACTCCCTCGCAGCAGGTATCTCCTGTGTGATTTATCCATCAGCCTGATCTGTACAATTGAAAGTCTCTGTGCTGTATGTATGTGTGTACGTGCCTGGCAAAAGTGAATGTGCCCAATAACTGGCAGTCAAATAATATCATAAGCTTTAGCAAGGGCTGTTTCATAGCAGCCACAGAACAAGTCTGCTGCTCTCAGTTGTGATGTGGGCACAAGCCAAGTCTCCTCCCTGTGTTTATGTAGGAATGGCTGGATCTGTCTCTTGTGCTAAGTTCTACAGATATTGAGTCAGACTCGTTGTTCTTCTGGTGTCTGGTTCTCCACTGCTAAACCAAGAATAATAAAACTGTTGATATCTGTAAAGCATTTTCAGATGTACAATTGGCAAGCACTGTCTGAGAAGAGCACTGAGTGTGATTGATGGCATCTTGCAGCCATGTAACTGATTGTCAAAAGTGTTCTGTTGATATAACCATCTGAGGCATGAGTCCCTACTTGTACAAGGACCTGCTTGTGACCCTACAAGGGCTGCAGGTTCAGCAAAGATTAGGGGTTAGACTGGGTTTAGGTACAGGGTGCACTGGAGGGAATGGGACAGACCAGGTCCCTGGTGCTGGGTACAGCAAGATACAGTTAAATGCATCTGTTACTGTCTTCTTCTCTTCAGACCCAGTGGGAACAAGAATGTCACTGTCACTGTGCCTAACACCATCACAAATTGGAAAGTGGAGATGTTCTGCACAGGACGTAATGGTTTTGGACTTGCTCCAACCTCCAGTCTGCTTGTTTTCAAGCCCTTTCTTGTGGAGCTCACACTGCCATCTTCTGTGATCCGGGGTGAGACCTTCATCCTGAAGGCCACAGTCTTCAACTACCTGCAGCGATGCATGAAGGTAGGCTCTCCAAGAAAAACACAATATGGATAGGTAGGAGATGGCTGAAATCTATAGCATGTGATGCTTGTCTTATAACTATCTCCCAATCCTGCTGCCCCTTCAGATCCAAGTAACCCTGGAGGAGTTTTCACACTTCCAGCTGAAGCCATGTGAAGGCTGTGTCTACAGCAGCTGCTTATGTGCCCGTGAAGCGAAGACCTTTCAGTGGAGTGTCACAGCTGAGCAACTGGGTGAGAAGGATGTGGGGGTGGGGTGGAATTGGGAAGAGATGGTGCCAAGGTGGGGATACTTTGTCAGAGCTGACGTGGAGTGAGAAGTTTATCTTGTTAACCAGTGAGTACTTGTTTGCACTCATCAATAAGGTCATGATTACTCTCAAGCCTGTACAGAATCATATAGAACTCTAATCCAACTTTTCATTGTCAACAGGTGACTTCTATTGTGTTGATGGGAAGTGCTTCCTGAGAAGATGTTTAACTGACCTAAATATGTGTTACTTTCAGGGCTCATAAACATCACCCTCAGCACAGAGGCTGTAGCCACCAAAGAGCTCTGTGGCAAAGAGGTACCATTTGTTCCAAACCAAGGACAGAAAGACACAATCACCAAAACCCTTCTAGTCCAGGTCAGACAAGTTCTTCTGTTACACAGACATAAAAGTGGGCTTTGTGCACTTCCCAGATTTTGTGCAAGTTAATTTTGGGTGTTACCTCTTGCTATTCATGACATGTAATTAGTATCTCAGGGCCTGAACTGTTCCCAGCCTTGAGGGCAGATGGATGTGGGATGTAGAGGTATATCCTCCACTTCACATCGTGGAAAACTTTAACTATGTGTACACTCCTTTATGTTCTCACTCCTGAGCTCTGTGATGAATCTTACAGCATCAGTTTCACAGACATTCAGAAGTTATGATATTCTGAAAATGCATGTTGTTTTCTCATCTAAAATGACTTGTAATAATTTACATTTTTATGTGATAATGATGTTACTCCAGCTGACTCTCTGGCTTGAACCAGGATTTTGTCCCTGTTTATTTCTGATCCACTTGTAATCCTGTTTCTCTCCTGTGTGCTCATTATAATGCTACTTTTATGTGCTTCAACAGCCAGAGGGAGTGTTGGTAGAAAAGGCTCACAGCTCCATCCTGTGTCCCAAAAAAGGTAGCGAGATTGTTCTCCTCTTTCACCTTGCTCTGCCACTCCTTCCTGCCTAACTTCCTCCTAGGCTGAAATATTTTCTCTGTCAACATGACCAAGCTACAGAAGCATATAGTAACTGTGGCACCAGCTAGAGCTTCCCCTGGGTAAGGATGTGGGGAGGTCCAGTCTTTTAGCATCAGCATCCCTGATACTAATGTGACAGCTTTGAGGCTTTTTTCACCTGTGGTAATAAAACTAGACTACTGAACATGGTGAGGCTGGGAGACATGACTTAGGAGTGCTGCACCTATCTTGAATTTTATGGTGTACGATGGGGCACTTAGCAGATTTTGAAAGCACAAGGCAGCTTAAGATGACATGCCTGCAACTGAAATCTGAAACAAGAAGGAGCTTTGATCGCAGAGAGTTTCCAGGACAAAGCTGTTAGTTAGTATAAGCACAGTCATAATGAGGTGGGTAGAGGGAGTTGAGAGTGGAATGGGACAAGGTTTTTGAGATCTCCAGCCTCTGTGACAGGAAAATCGGATGTTAGCACAGAACAGTATTGACTAATTTCTGGGGGTTTTGAAGGCTGTTTCATCAGAATCCCTTTTTTTTTTTTTTGGTCTTGCCTACACACCTTACCCTGCTGGCGTCAGGGAATCCAGCAGAAGAGTCTGTGTCTCTCATGCTTCCTCCAGATGTTGTTGAAGGTTCAGTCAGAGCGTCCATCATGGTCACCGGTAAGGAGTTCAGCTATGATAATACCTTTCCAAATGCCATATCTCTGAATTTAGCCCTAGGAAAGCCCTAGCCCAGAACTCCTATATCACTTCTGATGTTTCTGAGGCTCCACTGCCTTGTTCTTCCCATGTGTGTGCTGCATTTCCTGGTGTCAGATAAGTAAAATACTCAGCAAGGAAGAGGGTGTTCTGTTCACAGGCTTCCCATACCAAGATGGGAATGTGTACAGCCTGTGTGGAGGGCACTGTGGGACTCATAAGCTTGCTGGACAGAGGTGCCCTCTCACTGCTATGCTGGGACTGGCATGCTGCTGGTCATAGGCAGGAGGAGGTGAATCCCCAAACCTTCTGCCCAGGAGGTGGTAAGGGTGTCTGTGCTCTGTTCCAGGTGACCTCATAGGGATGGCACTACAGAACCTGGACCACCTGGTGCAGATGCCCCATGGCTGTGGGGAGCAGAACATGGTGCTGTTTGCCCCCGTTGTCTATATGCTGCAGTACCTGAAGAAAACGAGGCAGCTGACCCCTGAGATCAAGGAGAGGGCAACAGGATTCCTGCGCAATGGCAAGTACAGCAGACCCACATTGCCCCTCTGCTTTTCCCTCTGCTTAACCTGTCAACGGTTCCCTACTGCTCTTCTCTCCAGGGCACTTGACCACTTACAATGTTAACACAACCCCATTTCCTATCCAGTGATTTGTTTGCAAAGGCCATTCTTAGCACTGATGTCCTGTCCTGCTTCCCAGGGTACCAGATACAGCTGCAGTATCAACACCCTGACGGTTCCTACAGTGAATTTGGTACCAAGGATGAATACGGAAATACTTGGTAAGCTCTGGACTCTCTCCCTGCTAATAGCCTAGAGGTAGTCAGCTTTCTGCTTCCAACACTGAATCCTTTCTGTCCTATTCGACCAAAAGTGTTCCAGATGCTTTGCAGGCTAGGGCACCCCAGGATTATGCAGCTATTCTTCGCATGAACTGTCCTTGGACTAGCAAACAAGGAATAGCAGAACAGTAGGTGAGGAGAGTTTTCAAACCAGTTTCAAACTCCCTCGTTTTCCTCAGCTTCTACTTAGATATATTTTTTTTTAAATTTCCACCCATTGTTCCCTATCTCTCATTCACTCCATCTCTTTCTACTTTTCCCTCCCCTCCTTTCCCCTCCTTTCCCCTCCCCTCCCTTCCCCTCCCCTCCCCTTTCCCATTACAGGTTGACTGCATTTGTAGTTAAATGCTTTGTCCAAGCCAAGCCATACATTTTCCTGGACAACAGGACCATCCAAAATGCTCTCAGCTGGCTAGAGTTCCACCAGCTTCCTAATGGTTGCTTCAGAAACATGGGCCAACTTTTCCACACAGCCATGAAGGTAGGAGCCAGAGCACCTTGAAGGACAACTCAAAGCAGTTCTTGCTGAGTCTATCGGCGAATGTTTTAGTTCACTTTCCTTTGTTGCTCTGCTTTCTTCTGCAGGAGCAAGACAGGTAGGTGGGACCTTTACTGAAAAGCTTCGGGTTTTTGTGTATTAACTTACCCGGCGTTTTGGTTGTCTATACTTTTTGCAGGGAGGTGTGGATGGGGAGGTCCCCTTGGCTGCCTACATCACTGCTGCATACTTGGAAGCAGGAGAGACACCAGAGGTAAATCCTTCCCCTCCTTGCCATGCTCTTCCCTTAAAATCTGAATCTGGAAGAGCTTAGTGATGTCACTGAGGCAGGCAACAGAGCACCTTGGGAAAAACTGTGAACAAATTAAGGGGAAGAAGAAATTTATCACTTCTCAAGAAAAGTCTCAAGTATACCTTGAGGAGGACATCACTGGCAGGGGAGAAGGTAAGGAGCCATCCAAGTTTAGGGCTACATACCATGCTTATTTCCCAGCTTCATTCCTGCTCTTCATTCCCCTCCCACTCCATTCGCCCATTCCCTTTCAACCCCTTGTACTATACACAGCAGAGAGGTAGTGGTGAGTAGTTAGGGAGAAGAAATGACTGTAGCTGCTCCCACAGTCAAGTAAATATACATAATGGCATTTTTAATGTGCTTTAGCTTCCCAAACAGTGGAAGTTTGAGAAAGGAATGCTGTAGGGAGATACATATTGTGAAGCATGGCAGTTGAAAATGCACACCTAAGTAATAACAAGAAGGAATTCTTAAAGTACTAAAGATCATAACTAATTACTCTGTGGTGCTGGCAGTTAAAAAATAAAGTCAACTTGATGGGGAAATGCTATTGCTATTGACTTTGAGAAGCAAAATTCTCCTGAAATAAGAAAAGCAAGTGAAAAAACAGTACTTTTCACTGCAACCGAAAGCAATGGGCTTAGGGGAAAAAGTGAGACAATTGGGAATTACCCTTCTTTCTGGCAACAGATAATCATTTAGATGAGCCTTTTTCACCATAAGAACAATTAAGCATTGGAATGTGTTGCCTAGAGAAGTTTAGTATTTTCTATCATTGGACATTTTCAAGACCTGACTGGATGAATCCCTGAGCAGCTTGGTCTGATCTTGTAGCTAACCCTGCTTTGAACAAGGCGGTTTCTGTACAGCACACACTTAGGCCAGCTGTTGTCAACAGTGGGATGGGCACACTAAGTGTGAAAACACTTCCAGTATTCTGGCACTCACAGTTCTTGTGCTGGTTTCACCAGAAGACACCAGAGTCAGATGTCATACATGTCAGACTGTTCCTAGACAACGTACTAAGATGTATAACAGCCAGCATTTCACAGGCACATCAAGTGTTTTTGATTGAAGTTTGGTAGTTTTACAAGTACTAGTGATTTTAGCTGTCTGGAAAAGTGAGAGATTTAAGAAGGAACAACAAGAATAAAGGAGCCTCTGAATACATTCACAAATGTGATGTGATTCCTACTTTTGTCTATTCAGTTATAGAATACAAAGGGTAGTGTGCTGCTTGCAGTTATAGTTGAGGGCAAATAGAAAAGTAGGATTTTTGAAGCTATGGAAGCTTAGTTTACTGCTTTACTGCTGGGGTTTAACAAGAGATCAATGAAAGAGCATCATCTGGATCCTTGGAACTTTCAGTACTGCATAGTAAACACTATGAGCATTTCTAAGAATTGGTGTCTCTGGTAATACTACTCCACTGTCTAGAGAGCACAAGATGATATAAATGTTACCTTTTCTGTCTCATAGAAGGGAAAGAGGTGAGGAGCATGTTGCACATCAGAATAAATTTGAAATGTAGCCCTTGTGGGATCTCTGCTTTAACTTAACCAGGAGGCCACCAAAAGAAGGCAAATGGTGAAGCGCACACATATGGGACAGGCAATCACTGCGAGCCTTTGACTCGTGTTTGGAATAGGATATCTGAATACTGGAATACAAAGCTGCTGAGGCCAGTGGGTTTGCTGTCCCCTGGCAACACCATTGCTGGTGTTTCGGGGCAAACTGGAAATCCCAGTGACCTTGTAAGGCACAGTAGAGGTGAACTGAATGCAGTAATCTTGGTCAGCAGGCCAAGTGTAAACATTTGCAATTGTGCATTGTTACTCTTGTTGTGTCTGGAATTGGAACATGACGTGGGGGTCTTATTCTGGCAGTAGAATCATAGAATCATAGAACGGTTAGAGTTGGAAGGTACCTTAAAGATCATCAAGTTCCAACCCCCCTGCCATGGGCAGGGACACCTCCCACCACAGCAGGTTGCTCAAAGCCCCATCCAGCCTGGCCTTGAACACTTCCAGGGATGGGGCATCAACAACTTCTCTGGGCAACGTGTTCCAGTGTCTCACCACCCTCCCAGTAAAGAACTTCTTCCTAATATCTAATCTAAATCTCCCCTCTTCCAATTTAAAACCATTCCCCCTCATCCTGTCACTAGACTTCCTGACAAACAGTCCCTCCCCAGCTCTTCTGTAGCTCCCTTCAGATACTGGAAGGCTGCTATCAGGTCTCCCCGAAGCCTTCTCTTTTCCAAGCTGAACAGCTCCAGCTCTCTCAGCCTGTCCTCATAGGAGAGGTGCTCCATCCCTGGAAAATGTAAAGATGTAAAATGTAAAAAATGTAAAAATGTAAAGATGTTCATTTCACTGAGAAAGCACAGCTGAAACCCACGACTAGCTCAGGAGGTGCCTATCAACACCTTGCACCAACAGCATGGAGACACTGCTCGCTGCTGCACTGATACAGGGTGCAGGCTCGATCACAGAGGCGCCTTGGTGACTAAGGGACACTTTCTGTGCTGGCATATGCTAATGCATCCTTCTGCTTGTGTGCCTCAGTGTTTGCCAGCCTCACATGTTGTGCTTGTGTGTGCGCCCAACACCTGTGCAACTCTTCTCTGCAGAGTACCGTGGTGCACAAGGCTCTGGGCTGCATCACTCCTGCCATTCCCAAAGCTGCCAGCACTTATACCCAGGCCCTGCTGGCCTACACCTTTGCCCTGGCTAAGGACTCTCAACGCACACAAGACCTGCTTGATATGCTTGGTCAAAAGGCAATCAAAACAGGTATGGGAATCTCAGTGCCAGGTGAGCATGGGAGAAGGGACAAGCAACCTTGGTTACATGCAACCTGGAAGGACTGTGGTCATTACCCTTTATGTCTTAAATTGTGTCCAAAGAAATTTTTTAGACAACCAGTCTATGAACGCAAAGTATGCACTGGCAACAGTATAGTGTGGCTGCTGATCTTCTTCAAACGTCTCATATTTTTCTAATACCCAAAGTAGTGACTGGGCTCCCAGAGAAGAGGGTTATCTTAGGCAGGACTGTGAAGTGGCAGAGAGGGAAGCAAGCTGGCAAGCTGCCCCATTTCTTGTTAGTCCCTAACCCCCAGGACTGGCTAGTGGGTAGCTAGCTAGTTTCAGGTAGTTAGCGGACCTGACAAACAGGGCAATAGAGAAGTTGGGCACCTGGGAAGTAGTAACACGTATGCAGATTACTGGCATATTAGTATTTGCATATCACATCGGTAAACGGGTCTTTAAATGAATAATACGGAACGTTGGGTATTGCAAAACACATGGTATTGCAGTTCACCCAGTGATGTGATGAACCAGCAATGACATATTTACTAAGTGATCTTTGCATACACAAGCCACTGTGACTCCTAGGCCTCAGGACTTCTTTCCTGATATCCCTCAATGTCATTTGTTCCCTTCCTTTTCCAGGTGGGCAGATCCACTGGAGTCAGACCCCAGCCAAGCCCGGAGCCAACACCAGCCCTTGGTCAGAGCCACGATCTGTGGATGTGGAGTTGACAGCCTACGTCCTTCTGGCCCTGCTCTCCAAGCCCAATAGCACAGAGTCTGATCTCATGACAGCATCTGGCATCGTGGCCTGGCTCACCAGCCAGCAGAATGCCTATGGAGGGTTTGCCTCAACACAGGTAGCTCGTGGCCAATGGAGGGGATGTTGCTAGAGAAAGAATCTCTGCACAATATATGCAAATGTGAAAATAATGGCTTCAAAGCTGTGAGGAGAGGAGCCCTAGTATACAGAGATCCTCTTGATGGTGATTTCAAGTGTCTTTGGGTCTCAGAGCTGCAGAGGAAATGTGCAATTATAATAATTTCTTCCTTTTCAGGACACAGTAGTAGCTCTGCAGGCCTTGGCTAAGTATGCAGCTCTGACACACAGCACGAAAGGGGTTGCAGAAGTGAGGGTGATGTCCCAGAGAGGCTTTGGGAGGAAGTTCCAAGTCACCTACCAGAACCGGCTGTTGGTGCAGGAGGTGGCACTGACAGAAGTCCCTGGAAAGTTCTTCGTGCAGGCCCATGGCAGCTGTTGTGTATTTACCCAGGTAATTTACCTAGGTTGCCCCCTTCCCACAGACCCTGCTGTGACAATTCTTTGCTCATCATCTTATCAAAACCAAGTCTCTGTTGCCGCCATATGCAAAGAAACATGCAAAGAAACTGGCTTTTAATCACAACCTGTTGCCAGTGCAATAAATTTGTGAGCTGTAGGAGACTCAAGAGAAGTAATGTGTCCAAATATGAGGACAGTGGTGGTTTCGATGCTTCTCAAGGTATTAGAGGATGGAAATCTTGCACAGTGGTCTCACTACTGTATACCTGACTTGCACAGCCTTAAGGGGAAGGGCAAGGAGAAGGAGCCTCATAGAATCGTAGGATTATAGAATGGTCAGTTTTGGAAGAGACCTTAAAGATCATCAAGTTCCAACCCCCCTGCCATGGGCAGGGACACCTCCCACTAGAGCGGGTTGCTCAAAGCCCCAGCCTGGCCTTAAACATTTCCAGGGATGGGGCATCAACAACTTCTCGGGGCAACCTGTTCCAGTGCCTAACCACCCGCACAGGAAATAATTTCTTCTTAATATCCAATCTAAATCTCCCCTCTTCCAATTTAAAACCATTACTCCTCATCCTGTCACTAGACTTCCTGACAAACAGTCCCTCCAGCTATCCTGTAGGCTCCCTTCAGATACTGAAAAGCTGCTGTTATCTGAAAGGATTGTGGAAGGCTTCCAATCTGTGTGACCTTTATTTCAAGTACTGGGATTAGTGTGTTCACTGTGTATCCAGGCACTGTCAGGAGTCCATATCTTGAAGATTAGTCAGTGAAAACCAAGGAATAATAGTGGTATTGAACTGATTATCCGTGTCTTTTTGTCTTTCCCTGCAGATGGTGCTGAGGTACAACACGCCCTCCCCAGAGGTCTCCACATCCTTTGCTGTGCAAGTGAAAACTGAACCAGTCAATTGCACAGATGACATACACTCCATTACTGTCTATGTCAATGTCAGGTGACTATAAAGGCACAGCTCCTCTTGGGGAGGAAAGCCAGGCATGGCTGGAGAGTTGAGAGGTGCTTCTGGGCTGCAATGGAGACACCAGGCTGTTTCAGCAGAAGGGAAAGGAAGGATATAAGTGTCTCTGGGAAAGAGGAAATGTTTCTGAGGGCTTTGGTTCTTGCTAGGAAGAGGAGCGCTGGGCTGCTTGGTTCAGGGTTCTGCACAAGGGGGTATGATGGTAGAGGGAAGGTGAAGCTGGGAGAGACTCTCATTTTTGGTCTTTTCTCCAGGTACACTGGGAAGAGGTCCATGTCCAACATGGTGATTGTGGAGATATCCCTACTGTCTGGATTTGTCCTGGCTCCAGGATCTGGGATGTCTGTAAGAAGACTGGAGTTAGGATGATGATGTGGTGGCAGTGCCCAAGGGGAGGGGGAAGGTGTTGCCTGTCTCTTGAGCAATGTCACCATCTCTTCCTCTCTGCCACACAACAAACGAACACTTACTCTTTGTGCCTTGAGGGTGATGATCTCTCCATCCTAATTCGTATTCTTGACAGCTAAGTAGCCTAGGTTCCTGTCCTTGGATTTTGCGAGAGCTGAATAGTCCTGCAGAGAGATCAGCTTGAAGGGCTAAAAGGCTAAAGTTAGTTTGGAAGTGTGCAAATAAGAACCTGCCCAGTTATGCTTAGATAAACCTTTTTGGGATCTCTCAAACTTGATTTTCAAAAGACCAGACTAAGTTGCTTCTCTGCTGTCCTGTCCTAGCTGCAGCACCAGCACCCTGTGAGGAGAACTGAGAAAACACAAGGAGGTGTTGCCCTCTACTTGGACAAGGTAGTGTGTAATACTTGGTGTGTGGGTCTAAGAGATGCTGCAGGAGTGGAGGACAGTGGCAGAGTTGTGTGGGGAATCAAGGACTGGGTTAGCAGAGCAGGACGTTCAAGATTTCACTTGAAGTCCTGCCTTTGACTCAACAGAGCTGTTACTGTCTGCCAGTAGAATTAAATTTAGGTGAGGAATAAAAAGAACAGTTCATGAGTGAACTGTCATTTGTTCTTCATCCACAGCTGAGCCATAAACCTGAAACATATGCTCTGCATCTGGAGCGGCAGGTTGGGGTGACCAACCTGAAGCCAGGTCATGTCAGGGTCTATGACTACTACCATCCAGGTGAGTGTGGAACCATGCCAGGACTGTCTTGGTATTTGCAATTGGCTCTGTGCGAGGATAACAAGTCTCTCCTGTCCTGTTGCAGAGGAGCAGGCCCTGGCTGATTATAATGTCTTCTGCATCTGAGGTAGGTTTAAGTCCCTTTCATCACCCCAGTACAGACCCGGCAGCCTTGTGATGTTTCTTTTGCTACCTGACCACATCTTTCTTGTCCCAGAAGAGCCCTGTGTATCTCTGATAGAGCACGTTCCCTTCACCAAGGACTACATTCCCTAGACCTCCTGGGAATTTTCCTTCTGTTTACTCAACTTTCTAATGCAGTCTTTGCTGTATTGCCCTGTAGACGGGACATGAAGTGTTTAAGTGGGACACTGCAGGGCTAACTGGGCTGGAATACTGCCTGGCTTTTCCTGCCAGCTGAATGACAGTACTCACAGATGGTTTGCACTTTTACAGAAGAACTTCCAAGCAGAACTAACAGTACTAGTGAGCTTTCCCTATTTGGGTATGGAAAGTCCTACCTCTTCCTCGGGAGGGGCTGAGATTAAAACAAGGGCACTAAATCCAACCAGAGAAACACATTCCTTTAGACTCCTTAGTGAGAGTGTGGGCTCCCTATCTGTTAGCATCTCAGAGTTAATAATTTGGGTCATATTATTTTCTCTCTGGGTTAATCCCTCTTACTGCTTTCATTTCTCCAAGGACTTGGTCTGCTGCCTTACTGTCTGCTGTTTAATCTCACAGGGATCCCAGTGGCATGAGGTGCCCTAGGACAGCAGGGCAGTTGCGTTACTGCCTTTTGATATGACGGGGCATGCATTTCCTGGAAAGTCATATCTCCACATGCTTGGGATATTGGTGCTGGGGCAGATTTCAAGTTGGATTTGAGGACTAAACCCAGCCCAAGTCATCCTGATCATCCTGACAGCCGTTTCCTAGTGAATTCTTTGGGGTGTCTGATTAATTCTGATTGTTTTAATCCAGGGGTTTTCTTGCTTGTAAAAGAATATAAATAAAATACGTCAAAACTCTGGGCACTGTGGTGTGTGTTTGGACTCCATGACAGGATTACTTTGGGGAGGCTCGTGTTTCGGAAAGAGTGTAGCTGAACTATGCACCTTGCATTCATTTCTTCCAGTGCTAGATTCCATTTTAGGAGCATCATGCAGCCATCAGTATGGGGCGCGGATGCCTCACCCTGCATAGAGACTGAGCCCACTGAGCAGCTACACTCAGCTATTGAGCCCACTCAGCCTCAGAAACAGCTGAGCAATGAAGCCATGGCTGATTCTGCACTTCTCATGGTTATAGCACAGGAAGAGGGAGGGGAATACCTTTAGTTTCTGCTGAGAAGCTGGATCTGGCACAGGACAATTCAAACCTGAGTTGTCAGGCAGGAATGGTGTTGGACGTTCTCCACTAATGGAGAGAGAACAGAGTCTTTGCCGCGTGACGAGGAGATGCAAGGGCAATTCAGCAGCCAAAGGGTATGTGAAATATGAACATCTATCACTGCTTTCTAAAAGTCAAACCTCATGATTTAAGGAACTTCAACTCATGATCTGGGAAATTCAAGCCTGACACTGATGTCTTGGTATAGGCAGGTAAGTCTCCACAGACCCTTGCTAGAAGTGACTGTGGGAGTGTGATGGGTAAGCACAATGTCAAGCTTAGGAGTGGAAGGTCTGGGAGGCGGATGTGGGGGAGAAGGTGAGGGTCTGGATTTGGCCTCAGCCCTCAAAAGTTCTCCAGACCAGACCTTGCAGCAAGACTAGGATTTGAGATTGTTTAAAGGGAGGGATTTGGAAAGTGTGTTTAAATTTCAACTTTGAATTTTCGGAGTAACCCTGAAGTCTCAGTAGGTCCCCTCTGTGAGGCAAAGACAAAACACTGCACATTTCTTTTGTTTAAGAGCAAACTCTCTCCATAATGCACCTGGGAGATCTGATGGCAACGCAGGCTGCTGAAAGCCTGCCCCATGCTTCGTGTGTGGGTTAATAGGAACAGAATGAATGCAGAAATTCAGCACAGCAGTTAGAATTACCAGTGCTCAGTGCAGTTCAGTGGCTGCGCTGATGTTGGCTTCATTCCACGTGTCACTGTCTCTCTCTTTCTGCACCTTTGTTGAAACAGGTGCTTTCCCCACCTCTTTATTCTGTTTCTCAGCAGTCCGTGAAAAGCGCAGGGCCCAATCCTGCAGAACAGGGTTTCTGCCCAAATGCTACTTTCTCTGAAACTATTTAAAAACAACTTTGAGGTACTGCAGCTTTCTTTGCAAGTGTCTCCTCTCTCCCTTAACTCTGGCAATGTCTGTCCTTGCTTTTATATAAAAAATCAGAACTGGAGCCAGTAAGGTCTGCACCTGGAATTGGTACTTGGAGAACACCGATGGCTAGAGCTTGGGCTCTTGCAGAGAGAGAGAGGAAGACAGGGAACCCACTTAACACTGCCAAAGACACCACGGTCTTATCATCTGTTTTACAATGCTTAGCAAAGCAGAAACAAAGATTAGATAAAAAGTCTCTGGAACAGTAACAAACATGTACCCTACCTACTACTTACTGACCCCTGGAGGTGGTAGCTCCTGCCTGAGCCTACTATTGTAGAAGGAGTTCACACACAAAAAAGTCCTGCTGGTGTGCATAAACGCACTCTGTGTAAAAATTGCATGTAGTGACATTTTTGACTCAGTATCCATTGCGTTGTCTCTGCTGGCCTATTTAACATCTCTTCTGGGTCCTTCAAAAGGCTCTTTCTTGGACTTAAACCATACCTATTGTGTCTGGCTACTAAAGAGCATTTGGAGTGAGGTGGCTCTTCCAGGAGAATTTAAGGAAAGGGAAATACTTGTTTTGTACAAAAGTGTTTGACTTCTCTGTAGCTTAGGATAGTATCTTTTGTCCTCTCTCACAAAAAAAAAAAGCTTCCCTTTCTGCTTAGACACTTAGGTATCAAACATCACACTCATTTCTTTATCCTTCACAAAATTAAAGGGTTGGGATGATTAAGTCTGGAGGCTTGGTGGTATCCATGCTTCCTCTACCTTGTGACTACTTCTGCTGCTTGAGCACTGAGGACTATCTCCAAGGACACAAATACAGCTTCAACCGCTTAATTGTCACTTGACTGTCTCCGGGCCAAGTAGTCAGTGGGTCAGAGAAGCTTCTCAGCACACGACAGCAGCAGTGCACCTTGTAGCCTGCTACAGGTTTCAGTGGATGCAGGCCCCAAGAAGTACTTCCTTCCCAAGTGCCTCCTGGCCTCCAGCAGCTGGCCACTGGGAGAGACAGATACGGTTGAGCTGGATGAATCACACACACAAAGCTTGTGACTTTGGTTTTGCTGCTACAACATCTATTTATTTATTCTGCTTCATTGTCAGAGAGTAGGATTAGGTTGATTGCTTAGGATGTACACTTCCAATTAGTGCCAAGTCCGGAACGTCAGAAGTATTTGGTGTCCTGTCTCACAAAAGAGCTGCTGGAGTCAGTACTCTCAATGCCTTTGCCATTGTGACCCCCTGTGCTTTTTTATGAGTGATCTGGCTTTGGATGTGTGAACAAACAAATATCAAGTTGGATTGTTCAGCAGGCACTTCCTGTACTTTTTGAGACCCATGGAAAGAAACGAAGGGCAACTTAGTGTCAGAGTGTGATTTACATTCTTCCTCTGGTTGCTGTTCCGTTGTTTATCCAGGTGTACTTACCTATTTTTCTCAGCTGTTGGCAGCAACATCTCTGAGCCAAACAAAGGCCAGGTGAAAAAATAAAAGACAGGGAGGATATCTATCTGCCCGTTATAAGAGGGTGTGGGGTTGTGTGTTAAAAAAAAAAAAAAAAAACAAGAAAAGAAAAGAAAAAAAGGCCGCAAATTCTAGTTTGCTTTTTGTGCATCAGCCTTTCCTAAAGAGAAAGTTATGATCGGGCCCTACATATTTAAGAGCTCAGTTTGGTTATGGAGGATAAACTAATGGTGGATTTTGATGGCCCTTACACTGAAAGAGAAGGACTTCCTTATCTTAAGAATAAGTAGTTTCAAGGATCATTTTCTTTTCAATTATGTTAAGGAACTCAGGGAAAAGTTCACTTTAATGAAATGTGTAGAAAAAAGCTCCCAAGCTAAGTATTTTATGTGCCCATCATGTAGAGCCAGAGCCTCAGCCTCTTGGTAGCTGGAAAAAACTCTGTAGCAGCACATTTATAAACCTGCCTTAGTGATGCTCAACTATCACTTCCACGTCTGAGTGTGTAAGTTCACCCTGAAAAGCACCAAACAGGACCTCATGATGCTGCTGCAGTGATCTGCAGCTGTTGGGATTTCCTCAACCTGAAATACCCCTAGGGCACAGATAGGCGAGGACTTCAGCTCTGCCTTCTCCCTTTGTGCTCGACAAAAAAAGGGCAGATGCTATTTTCTTCGAAGAAAGCTTGGTCTCCAGTTCAAAACTGAGACCTGCCTTGGGAGCTACAGATTTAGAAACTCTGGGGACGGTATGACCAGAGGAGTTCATAGTGGGCTCCAGCTGAGTGCCAAGGGGATGTGGGACAACCCAGCTGGCCGCAAAACAATGAGATTGGAGCTGCAAATGGCAAAGGGAACAGGGTCAGAGCAGTGAACAGGAAAAAGGCACTGCTGTTTCTTAGCACAATATAAAGCAGATTTGTTTGAATGATGCTGGTCGGCCCATCCACAGAGGCCGGAGTCCAAAAAGATTTGGATTGGCTGGGCAACATCCTGAATGGTACAGTCCTGTACCCACAGAAATATAAACATGGGAATGAGGCAGAAGGAATGAAACCTTGGGGTTTCTTGTCTGCTTCCTGGAAGAATCAGCAATGACAGCAGTCTCTCCTGACTGGCCCTCCAGAGGCACCCACTTCTCTGGGGGGTCTATCATGAAAATATGGACTCCTTTCCTCCTGAGCTGCCTGCTCAATATCTGGTGGATAATGGCAAAACCGTAAGTGGCATTTAAAAAAAAACCAACAATCTCATGATTGATAATAGTATTGCTGAGGGAGGGGTCAGGATAGCAAGAAGAGAGGATGGGACCCTGCAAGTTGTCTCCTGGAAGGAATTGGCATAGAGTTCTGCTATTCTACAAGCCTTCTACAACCCTTTGTATGAACACAAGATTGTCCTGAAGGTGGCATCCTCTCCCACAGATCTTGCTGCAGTGCAAGACCTAGGTGATAACTGGTAGTGGGAACAAGACTAGTGAGAGACTGCAGCTTGAAGGGAAACGTGTGGCATACCTTTGAAGGGCAAATGAAAAAGGGCTGCAGGTGTAGGGATGATTAAGAAAGAACAATTCTGCTGCCAAGGAACAATCTCAAAGCATGATTCTATGATTCTGTTCTAAGGATGAATCCTTTTCTATTGAGGGGCCGGAGTAAAACCACAAAAAATCCTGACCTTATTATGAGGGATCAAAAGAGACCTAGGGACCTCAGAGAGTTTTCAGATCAGAACTGCAGATCTGCGACCTCAGATCTGAATGAACACTGTCTGTGTATGACAGGTTTGGATTTGGACCCTAGCCTGAACCCCAGCTTTCTCCATTTCTTAGTCCCATAGTTGTCTTTTCCTTGTGTACTAACAGCATCTAAGAATGCATCCCTTTGCAGAAGCAGGATGGCCTCGACTGTATATGTTGCTCTGTGCTACTCTAGCATACTCCAAAAACATGTATACAACAGTGTGACCTGAGGTCACCTAAAATAACTTCTCTTATACTTTTCTGGCAGTTAATATATACCTCCCATCACCTTTTTGAGAGATGTTCACACTCTCATTGTTAATCTGTCCCTCTCAGTCCAGCAGAGCAGGACCTCCTGCCCTCAGAGCTGTGGTAAACCCTCCTGCTGCTTCAGACCATAAAGTATTAGTATCAAAAGTGGGTGAGACTACACCCAAGATTTGATGTCTTGTCTCCCCACTGCAGGAGGTACCTGGTCATCGTTCCAGCCGCACTGCCTTACCCCTCTTCCCAGAAGGTGTGCTTGGACCTTCGTGGGTTGGAGAAGCCTATTCGAGTGGCTTTAACTCTTACGCATCCCTCTGGAAACATCAGCCTCTACCACAAGGTTGTTCGGAACAACTGGATCTTTGAATGCTCCAAATTTCAGGTTAGGATTGTTCTTGTCAGGGGCCTCTTGCAGCTCCCAGCATACTCTTTCGGATCATGACCCCTCTTGCCAGAAAAATAGGAAATGAGGATAATGGGAGGTGGGAGGGCATGGAAAGGAGAGAATGCAAAGTCAGGGAGAGTGTTTAGTGGGAGCATAGTGTCTTTGCTCCCTTTCTTTGTCTGCAAATAAAGTTTGTCTGTTCCTGCTCGATACCTCACAGTCCACCCTGATGGCACACTGAGGGAAGGCTGCCTGTCCAGGAGAAAAGGATGAGGAGGATGGTTGAAGAGCTCAGATGGCGGCTCATTCTCTCCACTGAGAAAGAAGGGCTATCACAGGGAGTTTTTTGTGAATCATAGTGAAGGGAAAGCTAGACTTTTCATCTCAGACAGCTTCTCATCACTTCTGTTCTCTCCAAGCTTCTCTTTAAGGGCTGGAAAATGTGTTGCAGAAAAGACATGGGAGCTTATGCACACAAGCTCAGCACAAGACTTTCTGATCTGCCAAGGTTATGAGCCTTATTCTCTTGGTTTGTGCGGACAAATAAGAGCGGATTTCTGCTTTTCCAAAGGCCTGGAAACAGATTCAACATAGAACTTTTCTTGCCTTGCCTTGTCTTCTGCATCTTGCTCTAGTCAAGCTGCAAACTGACCTGTGAAGGGGTCAGACTGTGCCAGAACTGGCTCTCCTTTTTTTCTTGTCTGAGTGCAAAGGCATGTCCTATGCCCTCAGCCACTGAGGGAACATCTTCTGTTGGCCTTCAGAGTAAGACAGGGAAGAGGCTGGCCTGACAGTGCAGCAGGCATCAGTGGAAGAGCATTGCTCTGGTGCTATATTGTCATTTCCTGCTGCCTGCTAACCTGATGGCTCCTGTATTTTGTCCTAGGTCCCTGAACCTGCAGGCAGCCAAGAGGTGGGCACTGTCCACCTGCACATCTCCAATGGCCACTACTTCAGTGCAAATGAAAAGAAGGACGTCCTGATCCACAGGACTGGTACAGGCACTTTCATTCAGATGGAGAAACCGATCTATAACCCCGGGCAGACAGGTGAGCACTCTTCATGGAGAACCCCAACAGTTCCTCCACCTTGACCTGCCTGCACTTTGATCCCAATTTCCCTTGAGTGTCACTGCCAAGTGCTTTCTGCCATGCAGTGTCTGTGAGGATAGAGGGGAAAGCTGCCTTCTGGAATGAAGTATCCATGCACCATGTTTTAGGAGTAGTAGAGGATGAAAGATTTAGGAGCAGAGCTGACAGAGAAGAAGGAGCAAACTTGCATATGGTCTTCTCAGGCAGAGCCAAGTACACTGCAGATGAGGAAACATAAGGCAAACTCTGGGCATAGGCTGAGGAAAAGCTCCTATGATGGGATATTGGCTGCTGTACTGCTGCCACGTGTGGGGAGGGAAGAGACAGTGAGCAAACTGAGCAAAAAGAAAGAGGATGGGCACAGGAAAGGTATAGGGCTGCCGTTAGGGCTTGTGGGGAGCTCTGATTTTGAGGCAGGACAAGCTCTGCTCCCAAACACACTGTCTCTATATACCGCTCTTCTCCATTTTCTCCCTTCAGTGAAATTTCGGATCGTGACATTGACTGCAGATTTGGCTCCCGTTAACAGCAAGGTAAAATCCTAACTAGACTGGAAGGGAGAGAGCCTTCTGGGTGCTTCTGCCGCTTCTGCCTCCTCTGCCAGGCCCATTCTGTGGAGGCTGAGACAATACCAGTGCCCGCAGCTCCCAGGGCAGCCAACGCCAGCCTGCTGAACTGGACCAGCAGTGCCTGTTTGCTGTCACTCCCACAGGACATCTGCTAGCTGGTGCTGCTGATGGTGTCTGGGGAGGTCTCTGCTAGCTAAGTTAGTGCACGGCACGCCAGGAGATACATACACCTGCATCTCCCCACCCCACCCCCAAAATACCCCACTGAGGCACACTTACCACATAAGTTGTGAAGAGACTTTGGCAGCCCTAAAGCATCAACTCATCATAGAAACAGAACAGAGAGAAAACACCATAATCAACTTACTCTGAGTTGCTGCTAGCCCAGCAGCAGATCATTCTCCCAATGTCAAGGGAGTGAGAAACTGCTGGCCAGCTCCTGCAGTCAGCAGCCATAGCTATTTCATACTCCTCTGTCCTGAAGCAATTTAAGAAGAGTCAGAAAGAATTCATGCCATGATGGATCAATACTGAAGGGCATACATGAAGCTTTCTAGGCTGATATAAAGAGAAAGATCCTTCCAGCTTCTTTATTGTTGTCTTAATTTCCTTTCCTTTGGGCTTTTTCATGATGGCCTAGAATCATGCATTCCCTTTTGTCCCTAACAGAAAAGTCACATATATCACATTTAGTGATGGCATTAGATTTATGTTAAAAAGACAGATGCCTGAGTGTGTCTACATTTTTTTTTAAATAGTACATTCTAGCTTTCACAGTTGCAGAGTAGCTATCTATCAAAGTGCATCTTAAAAAAAATAAATAAATCAGGCCTCAAAAAGCAAACCCAAGCATAGATTTTCAGGTAAGATATTTTCCATAATATTGCAAAGCCATTCTCCTGGTTTCGGTGGGATCATGCTCCTTGTATTGTAATGTTTGGTGCTGGAGGTGTTATCACAGAACACGGGCTAGGTCGATAACTTTATATGCAGGTTACTATGTCATGCCAGTTTCTTACACTGCTGTCTGTTTGCTTTGCAGTACTCTGTGGTGGAACTCAAGGTGAGTATTTCAGACTCCTCAGGTGTTACGAGGAAAGGTCCTTCAGTCCAAGGACACTGTCTTAGAGAGTCAAGCCTGCTTTATTAGGGTCTGTATATATATGTGTAAGCATGAGTATACTCTTTCCATGTAATTCTTGTTAACAAGCATTGATAATCCAAACAGTTCAGCTTCCATTAATTTAAACATTCATGAATACTAGCCAGGCTTTAGCTAACTCATCTTTATGTAACATCGGTGAGTCTGAATGTCAGGAGTTTTCATAACTTCTACTTTGATGGCAGCAGTAGAATAACCTTGGGTGGATCAGATACATCTCTGCTGGTGCTCCAGCACTCTTCATTTCAGAACCATATGGGGAAAATACAACAGGAACTTGTTAGCCTCTGAAATGCTTTTGAGTCAAGGGCACTCTGGGTAGACAATTGTGGGTGTTGATGCTGTCTCTTCTTTCCTTCCCTCTGACTGCAGGACCCAAACCAAAATAGTATTAACCAGTGGCTTGATGTGAAACCAAAACAGGGTATTGTAGACCTCTCTTTTCAACTAGCTGATGAACTCTCCCTGGGGACTTACACCATCAGCGTGGCGAACCCGAAAGCATCCAGTACCTTTGAGGTGGAGGAACGTGGTAAGATGGAGTATGGAGAATGAAGAATTTGCTTGTTTCTCTCTGTTTAGTAACATAGAGCCATACATTGTAAAATAAGATTTACTGTCTATGACCTGGGAATAAACACGAATCTATAGAGTGAGCAATATCAGAAATGAGCACAAGGCAGATCGTGCTGCAGATTCCTGGAAAAGGTATCTGCTAACAGATAACTAGGCTGTCAGAGTGAGTATGCACTGAAAACTTCTGTGAGACTGTTTGTGTGCTGGGGGGAAAAAGGTGCTGCCTTCGGTTTTCCCATGTTTAGTCTTTTAATTCGTTAGTATAGAACTTAACAGGACTCTAGCCTTAAATGAACACATTCTAGCCTTTTGTGATGCCATGGTGGTATGTGATGGAATATGATTTTTTTTTTCCAGTGTTGCAAAAGTTTGATGTTTTCTTCGAGGGACCAGGTCAGATTTATGCTTCAGATAAAACTTTACAGCTGCGTGTGTGTGGCAGGTAGGGACACCATTCAGGGGAAAGGAAAGAGGACATCAAAACTGTGTATCTCCTTTCGTATGTCTCCTGTGTCCTGAATGCATGAAGAATAAGTGATCCAAAAAGGACCATATACAGTTGTTCCTTTCAAAGAATCCGAAATAGTGGAAAGGCAGGTTATTCCTTGGGGAAAAATTACATGCGGCATACATCCAGCAATAGGGATTCCTGTTATTCTGCCCTGTAAGCTCTGTATTCAGGCTGGAACGTCCCTATGTGGGGAAAAATGCATATGGGAAGGACTAACTGATGTAAATGAGCAGTAGGTGGTGTTTCTTTTGAATGTTATATTGCCTATTCTCACTCACATTGTGCTGAACTTATTATCTTAGAAGTAGCAGGTTAGTTAGTAAGGCATGTATATTAGTGAGTACGTTATTTATGCTATTTATATAGTCATTAGCAAAAAATTGAGTGGTGGAAGGTCTGAAGGGATGCATGATCACAGATAGTAAGAGCAAAAAGGAAGGAGAATGACCTGGAAAGCACTTTGTAGAGAGATAAAGCGGGCACGCTCCTCTGAATTTGGGACTTTTGGTGTTTCTTTGCTGGTGATTTGAAACCGTCTCATTAGTATGGACCATTAAAATTAGACCATATGAAGTTCCTGTAGAAAAAGTACAGTAGTCTGCAATGCCAGAATGGGTCATAGTTATGTTCCTGTTACAGTTGGGAGCATTTTTCCAAAGGAAAAGCCAGAGGAGTCAAAGCAGGGAAAGGCAGAAAAGAAGACAATCTGCACTGAGAAGATCACACTTGCACTGTCTTTGTAAAAACCGTCAGAGCAGGTCTGATAATGGAAACAAGAGTCCAAATCATTAAATATTAGCAGTGAGGCAGGTCTGAGGTCAGTCTGTAGCTCTATTGCCATGTTACGACGGTAATATGCACTTGCTGTTAGTCTGCAGGGATGTGGGTTTCGTCTGCTTTCAGAGCTGATTTCTCCACTGGCTGCTGCTCTGTGCCATGTGGCTTCATCAGTTCTGGTCAGCTCTTGGCCTCTGCCTGTCCAGAACAGCAAGCATTTAGAAGCGGGACAGATTCAGAAAGCATGGGTACTGCCTGTGCTTTTTTGCGTGTCCCTGTTGGGAAGCAATTGTGCCGTTGCACTGCGCAAGTACACAATGAACACACTGCATTTTCCATTGTGCGTTCCTTTCTACCAGCTGCATTAAAACCATCATCAGAAAGGCCACCTGTGTGGAGAAACGTGCTGAGCAGAACTGTGCCACTGACTGGTAATTCTTCTGGTGCCCTTCCTCCAGGTACAGCTATGGGAAAGCAGTGCAAGGCTCAGTGCGTGTGACTTTGTGCCAGAAGGCAAGGAGGCGTTCCCAAAAAGACATCTGTAGGGAATACAGTGGGCTGGTGAGTAAAATCCTGGAAAACAGGTAGGACAGGAGAATCACACAGACACTGTGTCAAGGACTAAGTGAAGAGAGTGAACGGCTGTGTAGATGGATTTTTCAAACCTTACTTTAGTAAGGTTAGAAGAAACCTTACATTAGTAAGATTAGTTAGTAACTGTTTTTATTAAATTAAGGCAAGTAGCTGCCAAAACTGTGCCCAGAACAACTGAGAAGCCCAGAAGTTCTTCACTGCAAATTTGCTTAGTAGTGATAAGAAATAGAAAAGAGGAATTCTGCAAAATATTTACACTTCTCTTTTGTCTCTGGAAGTTAAGAATAACTAGCTGTATAGGAAACAACAACTAATAAAGCTCTCTCTGGAGCACAAATACCTTGTCAAGGTGAAACTATGTTGGAGCTGCACAGAACTAACACACATTGGATTTAATTTGTTACGTTTTCATGTATTTATATATTGAATATTTGTATATATTTTTTTATTCCCTTATCTTTCCTTCCCTAAGACAGTGGGCTCTTCCCTGGCAGATATACTTGGATTGTCATTATGACTTGTTAGAGTATCTGTAATCTTCCAGCTCTGGAAGAGATTAATTACTTTGATTTATCATTTGATTCTACAGTTGTCCCAAATAGATCTCTTAAAATACTCATATATTTGATCATTGGTCCACTTAGTACACTCTTCACTTTTCTAGTAAACTGGAAAATTACTGGCATTGTAACAATGATAGAAGTGTGAAGTATGATTTGTTTAATAAATCTATGATATTAATTACACTTATCCATGACCATAAAATAGAAAACAGCATTTAAATTGTGAATCATATTTATATATATGTGCATTATTACTTGTTGCAATCAATAGTTATGACAGAATGACGAATACCTACAAATGTCTATTGCAGACCATGAGCAAAGGGTGCTTCAATTCTTCTATAAGCATATCTGACTTCAACCTGGCTCTCAGTGACGAAAACAGCAAGCTCTATGCCGAAGCTTCTCTCCTGGAGATGGAAACAGGTAACTGTGCTTACCATGTACAGTAGAGACGGGTCAAGGGCAAGAGGGACCTTTGTAGGGATCTGAGGTTCAGAGCGGAGACACTGAATGGTCCTGCCTGAGGAACTTGCTGTGCCCTCAGAGAGATAGTCTGCCAACAGCACGCCAATAGGTGTGAGCATGGTCCATGAGGCTACAGAAGAGCTTTGGAAACGCCATAACTAAAGAAGTAGCTGCCACAACAGCCTTCAAGCCTTAAAGGGTGCTTGTGTTGGAAAGAATTTTTGACACTGATTGGAGGGGCTGGGAATAACAAAGTGACTTGCGGTGATCAGCACCAATACTGATCCTGTTTCGCTTGGACTCTGCATTCCAACAGGGGTTCAGATCAACACCTCCAGTGAAATCCTTATCTCCAAAACACTTGCAAGAGCGGTGTTTGAGACAGCAAAAGCTCACTACATCCCTGGAGTACCCTACAGGGGAAAGGTAATTTTTCTGCTTTCTTTCTTCCCTGTCCATCACTTTCCAAAGACTTCAGTAAATTTTGCTGACCCAAACCATTTTCTGTTCCTTAGACAGAGTACTTTCACTTGCAATGTATCAGATTACTTGACTGTGCTGCTTCAGTTTCTGCACTTCAGATTACTTATGTAATTACAACTCCAGTTTCTGTTAAGATCAAAGAGTCATGCCTCAGGAGGGACCCTGGGATGCAAGAATGTCTGTTGGCTAGAGGATGAGCTGCTCATGCTTTACCCACACACACCTTTTGGAGCCAACAGGTTCTAATTACTCTCAGCTTATTTATTAGAGATGAGGGAATTTAAAAACCTCCATCTTCTTGGACCTACATTGATGCTGAGGTCACCTACACAGTAGGCAATATGTTTGTCAGGGGGAGGAAGGCTTAGGGTACAGCACTGTAAGGGATATCTGATTTCAGCTTTTTCTGTTTCACCCTGCTCTCATCAGATAAAGCTTCAGGATCATTATGGAAATGGTATGAAAAACAGAAAAGTTTATCTTGTGATAAAGTTCATGAGGCGTCGGCTAATCAAAACATACATCACAGACAGCAGTGGAATAGCATCGTTCAACCTGGACACAACTTCCTGGAACAGCTCGTTAGTCTCTTTGGAGGTAAAACCAACCTCTGTATACAAGAAATCAAGATTCCTTGAACTCTGCCAGTGCTCCCCACACTTGCCCTGCAATCCCCTCCTGAACTCCCCACACAGTTCTACCTCTGCAGAGCCATCAGGATTGATTACACTCTAACAAAGCACACTGAAGCATAAAATTATTCATTTCTGTGTGTCTCTGGTCCGCCTCAGGGAAGGCTCACATTGGAGGATGTCATGCATACACCTTTGAAAATGGACTTTGGTTACAAAATTGCTTATCATCACCTTCAACCCTTCCATGTCACAACCAAGAGTTTCCTAGAGATACACCCACTCACAGGAACACTGCCCTGTGGTGTGAAACAGAATGTCCAGGTGACCTTCACACTCAGTCGGGATGACCTGGAAGAAGAAACCAGCCGCATAGGATTTGCATATTATGTAAGTAAGAGTAGGAGGAAACCAGGGTGGAAAAGCATCACTGATTGGACAAGACCTCAATGAAATATTAAGGCTGCAGTGTAGATCACCTCTGGAGAGATGAAAGGAAAGACTTGTAGGACAAGTAATTGAGCACTACACTCAGCAGAGCTCAGCCTGGGCACAGTGTGATCCTGGTATTGGGGGGGAGGTTATGCATCTCATTGCCCCCTTAGCTTCTGCCAAGGTTGCAGCGGGAATTCTTTAGAGTCTGCTGTCAAATTCTTGTCCTTCTCAAACTGAATGAGGAGTCAGTTTTTCACTCTGGCTGTCAAACAGCTGTGCAGTGCAAATGGCTTTTGGTCTGGCCTGCATACATGCCAACTAGAGGGGAAATTCCCTACGCTGTCGCTAATTTAACTCCAGTGAACTGTCCAGTCTGAACAGTTCACAACAGAGTCTCCTATGTTAGAGCTTTGCCTCCAACATTTTAATGGGCCCAAGGAGTGGCGTTGATTTGGACCCTCAGTTTATTTCTGGGGTTGCTTATGGGAACAAGATGCACAAGGATCATCTTGACTGCACTCTGGTGGCAAAGGGCAGTCAGATCATCCTATGTCCATCCTCCTTCAGGTTACTGGCAAGACTGGAATTGTTGTCAGGGGCCAAAGGAATGTCCAAGTCGGGAAGCTGAACAGTAAGTCTGTGGTGGCTGGACAATGGGAAACAGCTGGCTTTCTAGATCGGGAGGCAAAAGGAAGAAGGCAGAAGATGATCTGACAAGAGAGGCCTTCCAATTTTAAGTAGTGCAGACGTAGCATGAAGAAATAAAACAGAAGCTGAAGGAGATGCAGGATTAAATTCTACCAAAGTGTTTCTCCCAAATTCCCTGAGTCTATATATCCTGGGCAGTCATTCAGTGAACAGGACAGAGTGAGGCTGAGAAAGAAATTGTCAGTTGGGAGATACAGAAAAGACAGAACGAGGGAAGCAATGGGGAGAAGAGAGACTGTATCTTTGGGAAGATGGAGCACAAGGGGTCAAAGCAAGGATGGGGTGGGGGTGGGGGGTGGTGCAGACAGGGAGCAGAGGAAATTTCTTTAACATGATGAGATTAGAAAAGGAAAAGGAGCCCAATGTGTCTTGGAGATCTTGGTGAGGCTATGATGAAAATACTTTGCCTTTATTTCCTCAGTGTTGAAGGGCTCCTTCTCCATTCCTTTGACGTTCACTGCTGAATTCACTCCTTCACCTTCATTAGTGGTGTATGCCATCTTCCCCAGTGGAGGGATGGCAGCTGATAGCATCCGGTTTGAAGTTGCCTTGTGCTTCGAAAACCAGGTGAGACTCACTCCTGTGGCTCTGTGAGAGCTTACAAGCAGGATTCAGCAGACCTGTGGAAAGGAGAAACTCACATCCTTCAAAGAAAGAACTAGGAAGAGGGAGGGGATGTTAATGTCTGCAACACAGTGCCCAAGGAACAGGAGAGCTTTAGCATTGACTTCTATTCACGTCAGTATCTGCGCAAGAAGTCTCCAGTTGGTCTCTGTCTTTCTTTCTGTGTCACCTGTCGGCCAGTCTCCTCAGCTCTCTTTCTCATATTTGGTTTTTTTGTTGCCTCACTCAAGGTCCAAGTAACATTACCAGCAAAAGAAATCCACCTTGGGCCTACAATGCAACTCCAACTACAGGCAGTTCCCAGTTCCCTGTGTGCAATACAGGCAGTGGATAAAAACATGTTTCTCATGAGACCACAGAGTGAGCTGACAAGTGAAATGGTGAGTGTATGTGCAACTAGGCAAAAAAGGAGGATGAGCAGAGGTCTGTGGCAAGGGGAGAATGAATGCTAAGGGACGAGGACTTTGTTGTGTGGAAGCTGTGTCCACCTAGGAAGATGGGCAGGAACAGGTATATGTGATGTGGGAGGATTGAGTGAAACATCTGGAGGTATCTGGCCCAATTTTTCCCTGCCTGTGAGTTTTTCTAGGTCTATGGTTTGTTCCCTGATGCCTACCGACATGGATATCCTGCCCAAGTAGAAGAACATTCGGACCAGTGCGTTCAGCTCCAGTCTACATCACATCCACTACGAGGGAAATCACAGAATTCCTTTCAGCCTGACATCTTCAGTCTGTTCCGGGTAATCACCTCTGACTTCTCCCAGACCTGCTGAAACAGAGAAAATTTTAGCTATCTTTCTCCCCAGGCAGTCTGAGAAAACTTGCCTTCTCCAGAGAACTCTCTATTCCCTATTATGAGACTGAAAACCCGTACACCCCTCCATAGATGCAGAAAGCAGAAACCAGCTTTTTGGGCTTCTGAAAGAAGACCTGGTCCCTTAGCTGTGTTCTGTTTGTCTAGAGTATTAAAGACATATAAGGAGTGATTCCAAGTATTAGATCACAGATGGCTGATGTGGCCTAGTTCTTAGCCTGCTCTCTGTTACTGTTTTGGACTGTTTCCATCCAGATCTTTTGCTGTAAGACAGATCTCCTCTTGAGAGGACAAGCATTAAGCTATGTGGACACAAGAGAAGCAATGCCATTTGGCTTTGGACCTGGGGATCAGAACCTGTCCTTTTTTATTTAGCAAGGGAGACACACCCTAAGAGGCTCTTTCATAGTGTTAGGGATATGTCTTGTGTTTGTGGATGGGCGGGTGTCACAGCCACAGAGGAGCTTGTATGATTTTTATGACCTACGCACTTGTATGACTTCAGAGAGCAGATTTCATCCAGATATTNAGGGGGGGAGAGAGGGAGAGGAGGGCAGGACACTGACATCTCTCTTTTGTGCCCTTGCTACTGAAAATGCATTGAAATCCAGAGAAATATGTGACTGGAGAGACTGTGCTACACGTCCCTTAGCACTGTGTCTGCTTGGCTCAGTGCTACTCTGAGCCGCTAGGGAACAGCCCTGGCCTCAATAATTTTCAGACTCATTTTGAAGAGCAGTGACTGCTTTTTCCCATTCACAGAAATTTTCAGCGTCACCTTCACGTTTCTTTCCCTAACAGAGCATGGGACTGAAAATCTTCACAAACCTTGTAATCAAGAAACAGTCTCAGTGCTTTCGTCCGGCAGACAGAAAATTGACCATAGGTGAGTTGCACTTTAAGCCTCCCTGTGACATGAGGTCACCCAGAAAGAAGAGACTCATTTCTGGCATTTGCTGGTGGTAGATGTTGCCTCCCTAAGGAGTAATATGTGCTGCTGCCACAAGCTAGCTGCCTGATCCACTAGACTCAGTTCCTATAAAAAATGCTCTGCATGGTCTCTGATATTTAAGGATGCCTTTCACTTTTCATGGAACATGCAAAATAAAAGGTTGGTCAGGATCTATTTACCAGTGACTGCCCAACAGGCTGTGCTGATGCCTGATTTCTGTCCCATCCTGTAGCTACAGGGATGGTGACTGCCTTCTGTGTCTCAATTTGCTCTGGCTAATCATCAAGTGCAACATGCAAGCTGATCTTTGTGTTACCACTCTCTTTCCCCTTCCCACTTTCCCTCTCCTACAAAGTCAACGCATTACCTTCTGTTTTCTTCTGCCAGACCCTTCCTGCAACTTGGGGTTTTGCTTTTCAAACTCTTGCACCCATGCTAGGTGGTCTATTGCTGGTGTGCTTCAACTCTTCCAAGATGCTGCAACTGAATATTTCTTTCAGGGCGGCTTTCTACAGAAGACCGAAGTAAAGAAAAAGCCCTAAGTACAACCCTTGGAGGACGTCACAACTATTTCCCTGAAACTTGGATGTGGAATCTGTTCTTTATTGGGTAAGTGATGCCAAACTTTACAAATCGATAGAAGGATGATCGCTTTGTTTTTGAATCTGGACTAGCTTGCACTTGAACAGATGTCCAGTCAGAGATCTGCACGTGAATTTTGTGGCTCTTCCCTGCTTTTGTAGTGCATCAAACTGAAGTACCACTAGATTTTGATGTACAGAACTGAGGTCTACACAGATTTATAAAAGGACAAACCACCAAATATCTTCTTCTCACATGTTGGTGTATACTCTGCTAACTTCTCGATTTGGTGGGTGCACTAGCTATACTTGTAACTCCTGTTGCCACAGTGCTTATATTAAGGGTAATGAATCAGCATGAAGAGGATATGCTGCTGCTTTCCAGGATATCATTCCTCTAACTGGCATCCTGCTGTTGACTGTGTATAGCGCTGGAATGCTGGGCACGTCTCTTGCATTTAAACAGGGATTATGACATTAGTGAATAATTTGCTGGGACCTCCTGCTGTTAATCACTGGAGCAGAAGTCATTAGTAATAGACCTGGTTGACCTGAGGCCCTCCACAGCCTCCGTTGCCCAGAGCCATGATGGCATTGAAAAGTAGTGGTAGAATTTCTTCACACAAGATCTCTTTTCATTTCAGCTCCAATGGCAGCAGGACTGTCCGGGTCACAGTGCCTGCTACTACCACAGACTGGAAAGTCAAGACGTTCTGTTTGGCTGAGAGGGGATTTGGCCTTGCTCCGACTGTGAGCCTCAGAACAGTTCAGCCCTTCTTTGTGGAGGTGATATTGCCGTATTCTGTCAAAAGAGGAGAGACTGTCACACTGAAGGCTACTGTCTTCAACTACCTGCAGCAATGCGTACAGGTGTGTGCCCGTGCTACAAGTAACACCATCCGGGGACAGACCTAAGATGCTGTCCTAGAGTGCGTTGTGCGAAACCAATTCTCTTCAGTTTTCCAGTCACTCACATATGTCTATCATTCCCTCAGATCCACATGGCCCTGGTTAAATCCTCTGACTTCCAAGTGGAACAGTGCCGAACCTGCAGGGAGAAGGAGTGTTTGTGTGTAGAGGAGTCCAAGACGTTCACATGGAATGTGACAGCAGTCCGGATTGGTACAACAATAAAAATGGGAGTGGTGACTGAGAACCCTAAAACTGAAGCTACAGGGAATGGGAGTGCAGGGAAGCTGGCAGAGTGTTTCCTCCTGTGGAAAAGGAAGTTTGTTCTCAGTGGTTCACGCATGTGATCTTAACCAGGTCCATCAGAGTCCTCTCTGCTGGTGGCTGCTGGCCCAGCTGTGGCAGATGGGGTTGCGTGGTGTGGGTTGAGAAACATATTTCTGATGCTGGGGGCTTCATATGCACTGGGATGGAGGTATTGCAACAAAATGAAACCAGTGTTGAAGAAGTATTACTTAGTTACTTTGTGCTTATGCTGCCTGAATAAGCCATCATTACTGGTTGAAGCACCTTTACTTTCCAAACCACTGTTACTAAGACTAGCTACCTGAAGCATCTCAGATCACTTGCAGGTAAAGAAAGATGACTCCATTTGGCCACAGGCATCAGAAAGAGTCTCTGTCCAATTTATTTCCTAGGGATGATAAACATCACAGTCAGGACAGAGGTATTGGACCCAAAATCCCTTTGTGGAGACAGGAAGCCCTTGCCAGCCTCTATAAGGCGGAGGCACATGCTGGTCAAACAGTTGTTGGTCCAGGTCAGTATGAGAACAGGTCTCACTTCTCTCTCTTTTAATTATCCCTGCTGCTGGGGAAGGGAGTCCGAGCCTCTCCTCATTCTTTGTCCTGCAGTAGCACAGCGAGGATGTGGTTCAGTTTACCACACGACCTAGCAAAGCCTGTTCCCTTCATGCAGTACCCTTTCTTGAGCTGCATTCACATGCTACGTCTGTTTCTTGCTTTTCTTTTCTTGCTTGGTCAACCATTTTGCTTAAGCAGTATATGCTCACTGACAACGGAACCCTGGCTTGCTTTTACACTATTGAGAAGGCAGTTTCAGTGCAGCCCTGTCAAAGGTGAGGAAGATGGAGACCATGACAGCATGAGGACTAACCACTGAATTCGGAGCAGAAATGCTCTGAAATGTTGCTGCTATTTGCAAATTTTGTATGTAATCATATTTCTCCTGTCCCATTTTGACAGCCAGAAGGTGTTTTAGTGGAGAAATCGTACAGCTCCCTTCTGTGCCCAAGAGGAGGTACGTGGACAGCCTGAATGGATCCTGCAGCCTGAAATATCTAGACAGGACACCATAAATTTAGAATTTTCAGTTCATATCAGACAGGAAATTATTACTTCAGCACTTTTTGTCCTACTGAGTTTGCCACTGATTATAGATCTCCTTCCCACCCTACAACCCAGAACTGTTCCTGGGGCTTGACTGTCACCAGTGAGAGATATTCCTAGTCTCCCACCCTGACCGTGCAGCATTGCAAGTCTCTCCAGGACCCAGTTGAGTGATGATCAACTCCCATTCTTGTGAAGCTTCTGGACAGTAGTGAGTTCAGTTGTGAAGGTTCACGAGCCCTCAGACTGAGGAACAACCCTCTTGTATCGTCTAATCACTACAGCTTCCAGGAAATGGAACTTGGTGCCTGGGAGAGACTGTAGGGTCAGGCTATGTGATTGGCAAATAGGCAGCTTCCCGTTTATTTATGCCATTCTTGTCCCTCTGGTTAGAAGCGTTTCCATTGATTTTTCATGCTACACTTTTATACTTTTGTTATCAGGAAACGTGGCTGAAGAACCTATATCTTTTCGACTACCTGACAAAGTAGTAAAGGGATCTGCCAGAGCTTCCATTTCCATCTCAGGTGAGTGATTTCTCCTGTGGGCTCACTGACTGTTGTTACAGATGAGCAAGGTTTAATTTTGTGATGATGTTGGGGATCAATTTGACTTGATACTACTAAAAAAAGAGATGATGCTCTGCTTCTATTCTCTGCAAGGCTTGCCAACACCAGGCTTTGACATTTCTGGATTAACAATTTATCTTTCATGGGAAAAGTAATCAGTAATCTGGACAGGAGAATAATGCTTGTCTTTTAATTTGGACATTGGAGATGATAAACCATTATTTTTACTGGGATTTTGGGACCTTTGCTAGATCTTTGTGTATTCAATAAGCGAAAAATCATAGCCAACATCTCCTTGTTAAATTTGGTTGCTACAACAGAAGCTCCCGGAGAGAACTTTTTCTCAGCCTTCCAAAGTTGCCAAAGCACACTTGGGAGAGGCTAATGCAGGCCAAACTTACGAACATTAGGCACATTGTTGGCACTCGGTCATTTGCCCTCTTGCCAGAACTGACATAAAGCCAGGCATAATTGGCCATGGATATTATGCAACAGAATTGAGAGAAAGAAAGAGAATACCAGACTGTTCTGGCTGAAGGAAATATAGACAACTTTATGTCATTGACTAGGACCCCTGCTGTTTTACTGACATTTTGATGCTTGCAGTTAGAACAGGCATGACTAAAGATTAAAAATATCTCAGCCTTTTCATAAGTAATTTTGTGTTTGTCTGCTGTATTGAAATACATTGAGCATTTGCAGCTTTTCCCATAGCCTTCCACAAATAACACTCATTGTGTTTGCAGACCTACAGACAGTTAACCCGGATAAGAAAATGTTCCTTGCAGACTCCATAGTGTGATCACCCTTCATCCTGATGCCTAGACTGGAAGAGCAAGAACAGTTGTCATTCTCCTTCCTTTACTCTTTGTTTTCACTTTTTTCCTTGTCTCTCCAGTGTTTTCCTCCTGTGCTGAAATAAATCATTATTACCCAGGCCCTGACTGAGAAGTACCTCAGCTCATGCTTACAGTTGCTTTGCTTCCTACAATCTTGTTCAGGTGATCTCATGGGGCTGACACTGCAGAATCTGAACCACCTGGTGGAGATGCCACATGGCTGTGGGGAGCAGAACATGGTGCATTTTACTCCCGTTGTCTATGTGCTGCAGTACCTGGAGAAGACAAGGCAGCTGACAGCTAAGATCAAGGAGAGGGCAACAGCATTCCTGCGCAATGGTGGGTACAGGAGAACTACCTTGCTTCCCTGCCTTCTTTTGTGCCCAGCCTACCTTGTACTCACTCTTGCAATGTTGTCCCTCCTGTGCTGTTCTAATATGCCTAGGGTACCAGACACAGCTTCTTTACCGGCACGGAGATGGATCCTACAGTGTCTTTGGGCAACAGAATGGGGAAGGAAACACATGGTAAGCACTGGGAGTATCCCTTGCTACTCATTTGTCATGTCAGGACCAGAGAAGATTGTGGACCTGGGAATGCTGATAGGGTTCCTTCTTTTGGATGGAGACACCAAGAGCTTTCTGACAGGGAGATAGATTGAGAAACTTGAGCCATTTGAAAAATGTGAGGCAGAGCCGTAAAAGCTCTCAGAAAGTGGAACAACAAGGATGTGATCCCAAGAAGCAAGATGTAATTTTTTTTTCCCTCTATAGCCCTGCTTCTGACCCACAGAGAATGCTCAGGGATACTGGTGGAGTCCCAGCAGCCAGAATGATTGGTGTTATATGACAAATAAAGTATTGCCACCACAATGTTTTGCCATACTGAAAGAGCTACGCTCGCCCAGTTTAGGACTGTGGTGTCTGGATTGGGAGAAAAGGAAAAAAAGAAGGAAGGGTTCAAGATTTTCTCTGGTTATATGGGGGGAAATAAATAGCAACAGGTAAAAATAGAAGGGATAAAGGCTTTCCACCTGATGGTAAAGGAATAAATAAAGGATTAGTACTTTTGCAGAGCAGGCTAAAGGAGATGACCCACTGGATCAATTCCACATTTAGATTGACCACCTATAAGAAAATGACTCATTGTCGGAAACACATTATCCTCATGGAGAAGCACAAGGAAGCCTTTGATTTTCATTTTGCTTTTTTTTTTTCTTTTTTCTCTCTTTCTCTTGCAACTCCTCCTTTCCTAGGCTGACAGCTTTTGTAGTCAAGAGTTTGGGCCAAGCCAGAAAATACATCTATGTAAACGACAAGATTATCCAGGATGCACTACGCTGGCTAGAGAAAAAACAGCTCCCCAATGGCTGCTTTGCAAGCCAAGGGAGCCTTTTTCACTCCTTTCTAAAGGTAAATGAGTTTTAAGGCAGGCATCACAGCTGGAGACTATCTGGACAAATGTTATGACAGAAAAGACTGTGGGTTTGAAAAGTATCATAGAAAGTCAGTCCTGCAGAGTGACTCCCCACACAGTGGGGAATATGTAAGGCTTTTTCTTCTGCGGAGTTGCTGCCTGCATTGGCTAAACAATACTTAGGCATTTTCTTTACAGACCGGTGTGGATGATCACATCTCCCTGGGGGCATATGTCGCTGCAGCACTCCTGGAACTGGGTCAACCGCTGAAGGTGAGCACGCTCCTGCTCAGTCCTGCTACCTGGTATGCTCCCATGTCTGGGCACTGCTATTGGGATATGCCAGCTGGTAATGCCAACATTCTCCGGGCAAGAAACCTGCTGTAACTGAGCCAATTATAGGCCAATCTCCGAAGTCATTCCTAAAACCAGACCATGTTGTAACAGTGGCATGGTGTAATAGTGTTTGCTGGTGGCTATGGTTCCCCATGCATTGTTTTATCCAGAGACTGTAGTTTATTGGTTTTGATAGATCTATAACATGAAGACATAAACTGGCTCCCTGGTACGAGTCCCCTGCCCTCTGCTTTGTCAGCATTTATCATGTGCTTCTTTTTCCAACACAGGATAAACTGGTGCAGACTACACTCCGCTGCCTGCAGCGGGCGGTTCACAACATCACCAACATTTATACAGAAGCCCTGTTGGCCTATGCTTTTGCCCTGGCTGGAGACTATGAGACAACCCAGGAGCTGCTGTACAAACTGGAGGAACAGGCCATCAAGTCAGGTTCTGTCTGCTAGGTGGGGTAACGGTTCTAATTAACCTGCTGGGATCTGGAGTAATGCATATCCAGCTAGAGAGGTTACAAATAACATATGTATTTGTGCATTGTAGAAGTGTAGTAACTTCACAGTGTACATCAAAAATACAGTAAGTCATTTCACAAGTTATGAGGGTGACTTATCAGAGATTCCTCAGCCTGAAGAATCTTAGGATCTGCTTGAAGGAAGAGGTAAGATTCTGGAGAATATACTGCAGAAAGCAATCCCAGCCTGAGTACAGGGAACAAGCTTTCAGACATTCTGGGTTTTTTTTTTTCTGTGAATCCCCAGTTATGATGCCTCCACCTAGCCTACGTGCTCCTTTTCTTTCTGCAGGAGGACAAATCCACTGGAGCCCAAAGCCAAGCTCTCGGGTTCCCAAAGACGTCTGGCCTGATGCTCAGTCAGTAGACATAGAATTGACTGCCTACGTGCTCCTGGCTTACCTTTCTAAGCCACGGGAGCACGCAGGTGACATGACTACTGCAGCTGGCATTGTGGCATGGCTGATACAGCAGCAGAATCGCTATGGTGGCTTTGCCTCCACCCAGGTAACAAGTACCTGCCTGTATATTAACATGCTTTTGCACCCGAGGTAGGCATGATGAGAAGATGTGTGACTATCTCTCCCTGTCTAGGACACAGTTGTTGCGTTGCAAGCCTTAGCAAAATATGCTGCAAGGACATTCAGCACATCAGGCCAGACTCTTGTGAGGGTGAAGTCCCAGAGGGGATTTGAGAAGGCTTTCCAAGTCACTCAGCAGAAGCGTTTGCTGGTGCAGCAGGAAACACTTACGGAGGTCCCAGGGCAGGTCCTGGTCCAGGCCCATGGCAACAGCTGCGTCTTTGTGCAGGTGAGGAGGTGGGATGAGTATGGAAGATAGGAGAGGTTGTAGGGCTCTCCTTGAGGAGATCATGCCTGGTTTGTCTTTTCACCTCCTGACACTCGCCCTGCAGGCAATGCTGAGGTATCATGAGCTGCTTCGACGGACTGCTGTAACCTTCAATCTACGTGTTAAAACAGAGGCGAACAATTGCAGCGAGGCTAATGTGCGTGCCTTCACTGTCCACATCATTGCCAGGTGAATTAAAGGATTGTTTTCGTCCTCCAGCAAGACTTACTATGCTTGGGGGGAGCAGCTAGGAAAGCCTCAGGGCGCCACTTGAGGCAAGACAGAGGGTGAAATTCATAGGTAGAGGTAGTGGGGAATGAAGGTGCTGTCTACCTCCTACAAGAGGGAGCAGCGGCTAATGTCCTCAATCCCAGATGGGCTCAAAGTACTGCATACCTAGTATGGTGGTGTAAGGAAGTAGAGATGGGAGGGCATGACTCTTATAGAGTCAGACCCTCTGACTCTTTATTCATCTTTCAGCTACATTGGTAGCAGAGTCACATCCAACATGGCCATCGTGGAGGTATCGCTGTTGTCCGGATTCATCCTGTCGCCCAGATCCAGGATTTTGGTAAGCACTGTGGACTCAGTGAGAGGCTGTGGTGAATAAGGCTCATCAGCTTGCTGTTATTGGGAACTGTTCATTTCAGGCCATGACATTAGCAGAGGCCTTTTGCTGTAGAAATTGAAGCAAAACCTCTCGTTTTCACTACAGCTGGCAGTAGGAGACCAGAGGTTGTTCATCTTCTTCCACTGGCAGTACTCTGCCTTGGGCCAGAAGTAAAATATGCTGCCGGGAGCAACTAAAAACAGAATTCTTTTGCCAGAAAGTCCAAGACAATATATCATAGAGAAATTCTATTTCTATTTCTATCCAAAAAGTTTGGATTTTTCTTTCTAAGGCATAAAATTGTTGAATTATATGCAGTGCCCCCAGGTAGGTCTTTAAAATCAATCTTGCAGTCAGTGGGATGAAATAACAAGAATCTCTACTGGTGCCAGTACTGGTTAGACCAACACATCAGTCCCTACACCTGCCCTTTTGTCCCCAGAGTGGGAGATTCGTCTAATTGAACAGGGATTGCTTAGGTCATCCTCTAGATGCTGACACAGGATGCATCAAAGATATAACCACTAAAATACGGTTAAGTGGGAATGAAAATACGTAGTTCCACACAGAGTCTAGATCCACATCATCCCTTTCATACAACTGTGAGTCCCTCAGTTCAGTAATTTACTTGTGTTATTGTTTCCTATCCCAGCTAGAGCACAAAGCCATGGTTAAGAAAATAGAAGTGAAAGCTGATGTGGTCTACATTTATTTGGAGAAGGTAAGAGGGGGGGAAAAGTGAGGACCAGATTCCAGAGACCAAGGAGCTGTTTTAGAAACCCAATACTGTCCAAGTCAAGGGGAAAGAACAAGTACTATGAGCAGAAGAATCTTGCCTGATTTCATTGTTATTTGCGTTAGCAGTTGCTCTTCCTCACAAATACTGTGTTTCTAAATTCCACAATATTTAA
Organism: Thinocorus orbignyianus; assembly: GCA_013400375.1. Lineage (NCBI taxonomy): Eukaryota > Metazoa > Chordata > Aves > Ciconiiformes > Thinocoridae > Thinocorus > Thinocorus orbignyianus. Next base: position 38,967 of record VXBW01005390.1, on the reverse strand, counting down.
TGGATTAGAGATTTATTGCAGAAAAACATTCAAACTAGGGAAGATGAAGATACAATGAATTCTTTGTCCCCTTCCTTCCCAATTTTTTTCCACCATCAAAAGCTCAACGATGAATCTCACACTTTCATTCTGCAACTGGAACAAGTAATTCAGGTGAAGAACTTGAAACCGGCCATCATTAAAATCTATGACTACTACCAGCCAGGTGGGTGGTAGATTCCCTTCTACACTGTATTTTGGGATTTGGGTGCCTAGATCTCTGGCTGGGAAAAAGGTGATGTGCAGTCTCTTCTTTGTGCATTCATGTATGTGTAATTATTGTCCTCTTTTCTTTTTGCAGAGGAGCGAGCTTTGGCTGACTATAGTGCTGACTGCAGTTGAGGTAAGCAGCTATCCCCTGCGTGACACAAGGAGTGGCAATCAGGGAATGATGGGTCTTGAGGGAAGGAATATAAGCAATCAAAGAGTGCTCTGTGCTGTAGAAGTAGTGGAAGTTTCACCTCTGTTAGTCTACCGCATCCACACAGCAATGACCTGCTTACTATGAGGCTAGCTTAGCTTAGCTTACTGACAAGTAGGGATGTGCTCTTCAGTAATTCAGAATTTTTAAAGTTCATGTGAGATTTTGTTAGGTATGAATGTAGCAAGAGACAGGCCGGAGTGGTTGTTAAATCTATTTATTAGTGAAGCTGTGGAACAAGAAGTGCACAAACATCTGGTCATTAAAATATCTTGACAAATTCCATGCGCAATCTTGGATGCTCCCTACTCCTTCAGGCTGCTTAAGGGCATTCTATGAGCTCATGCTTACTTGAGTTCACTAGATGTATTCTAGTGCTAGTCTCCAGTTCTGATCAGAGACTGTATATGGAAATCCAACAGTCTCAAACAGTCAGCAGATGTGGCTAGTGTGTAGGAAGAAGCATTCAGGATGATAAAATACTAATGGAACCCAGAAAAAAGATTAAGCTAAAAGATCTAAAGGTCTCTGCCTGTCCATAGTCCCTTATTATGACGTTAGCCTAATTCTACTCACTTTCTTCTGCTAGAGAATGACTCGGTCAACTTCCCTTTCAACCTTCTTCAATAAAAGCATTTGCTTTAGCCGAAAAAGATTCTTAAGCAAAAGTATACAATAATTTTAGCCTTGTGAAGAAGATGAGCAAAACAAAGGTTTCTTTGGAAGAAAAGTACTGTGTTTCTCTGCCCACAGGAATGATAACAGTTCTGCATACAACCCAGAATGATGGACAACGATTACCCAGCTGGACAGTCTCAAATCTTCCAGTGAATCTGCCACCATGGTCTATCCAGACAGCAATCCCACTTTGATCAGGACGATGTTGGTCCTGCATAACTGCAACAGGAACTCAGTGGACAGTACTGTTACTTCCTGAGGTATGATATCCAGATGATCCAGCCCACCTTCGGGACTCAAGTGAAGGAGTCTGCCTTTCCTTCCAGTGATGGCCCTGTAAGCAATTCTGTTCCTGTACTATAATAAATATCTCTGCTACCCTGATCTTGCTTCTAACTGTTTGAGAAAAGAAGAATGAATTTTTCAGGTTTCTGGAGTTACCATCTCTAGGCATGGCAGGGAATAGCACAGCTGTTCTTTTGGTTGCTCTGTCCGAGGAAGAGCAGAGGAGAGTAACGTGCCAGTGAACTACAAGCATAGGAGGGAAGACCTAGGAATGTGTCAGCTGTCAGTCCCTCAAGATCTTCATATCACTAGTGTTTTGAGACTTAATCCTAGCATGGAGTGAGAACAGACTTTGGGAGAAGTTCTGATAGGACAGTAGACTAATCTCTCCCTCTGCTTCCTCTGTAGCTTTCACCTAGCTGAGGCAAGCATACTTAAGTGACCATCTTAGCACCTAGACTGCATGATTTAAGGGAGATCTTGGCCAATAAATGACTGATGAGGTGCAAGAAGCCTTTTAAATCAAGGAGCAACAAGAGGCAATGGATTGTCTCCTACCCAGCAATGGTGACGGGGAGCTGGGTAGCTGTATCAATAGTGATGTCCCACCTCAGTGAGAGAATGTGGACACTGCCTGCTTCAGATAGTCATGGAGTGTGGCATCCCTGAGTGAAAACAGGACTACTTAGTTTCAAGACATGAAGTTTCACACACACACCACCACATTTATTCTCACAGAAATAACAACCCATTGCTCACTTCAAGAGTTTTAAACACTACTGCATCCACTGCTGATTTAACCACCCACCTTTTATGCCAAGAAGGTGCAGGGGCTAATCATAGGCCTGCAAAGTGCAAGCTTCCTTATGGGGATGCCAAATTTTATCTTCCCCTGCTCCGTACCTGGAAACCAAAGCGTCCAGTTTATTAGCTGTTTGTATTACCCTTAAACAGTGTGTTTAGGGACATGTTTTCTAATCATAGATCAGGAGGGCCTTGGTGCACGAGTCTGTATAAAGAGACTGCATCTTCCCCAGAGAACGATCCAATTCCTCTCCTTCTGCCCCTTGGCAACTCACCTGCTGGACAGCAGCCAGGCTGTGAAGCTGGGCACTGTTTAAACAGTGTGTTTAGGGACATGTTTTCTAATCATAGATCAGGAGGGCCTTGGTGCACGAGTCTGTATAAAGAGAGAATCTCTGCATCTTCCCCAGAGAACGATCCAATTGCTCTCCTTCTGCCCCTTGGCAACTCACCTGCTGGACAGCAGCCAGGCTGTGAAGCTGGGCACTGTTAAGTTGCTGCTGGAGCATAAACTGATGAAAGTACTGGGCTGCATTGGGCTGTCTCTGGAGTGCCTGCAGCGCCTGGAGAAGGAGGAAAACCCAAGGTGGGGTAGTCCCAACAAAACCAGTAAAAGCACTTCGGACAAATAACATAAGCATTAAATAAAGTATTATAGACACTATCAGGGTAGAGTCATATCATCAGATCCAGCAGCTGAGACCCTGAGCCTGATGAATGGAGTGTGAAAGTGTGGTTCCCAGTTGTGACTATCACTGTGCGTCACAAGGTTAAAGAAGGCAGCTTTCCAGCCAGCTGTCATTCCTTAAGAAAACCTAGAGCTAAACTGCCAGAAGACACACACGTGTTTCTAGTTGAGCTTGTTAAGATAGCCACAGAACACTGTTTCTTACATGCAATATGAGAGGGAGCCGTCCTTCATGTGGCAGTGTGCACAGCTAAAACTGTACAGCATTCCAGCTGGAGATAGTTTTGCTACTTGTTATTTCTTTGAAATGATGAAGAAATCCATCTGGATTTTTACATTCTGTCTTGTTGACGTTTAGAAATATTTTCTTGTGAATTTCAAGCTGAAAGAGCGGTATCTCACTCCATGGAGAAAAACGAAGTGAGGAATTTAGCCAAAAATGTACAGAAAGTCTAACCAGCACTAGACATAACCTCAGGCAGGACACTTGCAAGTTAGAGATGATCTAATCTCTACATAGATACAGCAAGAATTAGGGCTTCAAGCCAAAAACAGTATGATGCACTCTTAGCCTTTTTAATGATGGGAGCAGCAGCAGGGTTGACCATACCAATTCTCTGACTGCATACAGCTAAATTAGAACTACTTTATCGTTTCTTCCAGACAGAAAAGGGTTCTCCTTGAGAACACTATGTGCATCCTGGTTCTCCTCTTCCTCTTCACAGTGCCCTGCTCCTCCAGCTACACCATAACCCTAAGTCCCAGTCCCCATTGCCCAAGAGGCCTACTTTAACTGCTGCCAGAGCCGCTTGTCCCAAGCACTTTTTCCCCCAAAAAAGTCCCTACCTTTTTACCAATTTCTCTGGAGAAAAAGCATTCTGTCCACTCAGGTCTTTCTTCTTTCTTTACTGTAATGATTGTCAAATCTGTCTTTCCCTAGTTGAAGTAACCTTAAAAGGTGGTGATGAGAAGAAGGCTGCCTTCAGGTTACTGCAGGTAACCAATCCCTGGTGCTGGCTCCTCACACACAGACAAAGCATCCTGATCTTTCCTCTATGTGTTCCAACTTCCCCCTCCTTGCAGGAAGCACGCATTGGCCAGTTTTTTTTTGAGGGATGGGTGGGAAACAAAGATGAGGCGCATGTGGTTGCAATCTCTCTTCTTTCTCAGCTTGTAAACTTGGAGAAGTCTTGCACTGGTAGGAAGGGCAGATTCAGACTAGGCTCAATCACACAGGAAAGAACATGTAGGATACGGGAGAAGAGGTGGTATACAAACACCTCTCTGAAATGTGGGGCTGAAGAGGTCTTAGAAACTCACACACTCAGAGGAGCTTTGGTTCAGAGACAGGACAGAATTAGACTCCAGGGTTGCTACAATCAGCTCCTGTCCAGCTTCTTCCTTCTGGAGACAGTTATCGGCCAGACTGGCCAGGGCTAGCAGGAGATCCAGTGAGGCTGCGTATGAGCTGGTGTCAATGCATGGGGAGGTGTGGACTGCAATCTGGGCAGCCTCTAAGAACTGCTTCTAAGAATTGCAGTAACTGCGATGTAGACTTATGCCTGGGAATAATGTTAACTTCTTCTCTGAGCAGGAAGGCATCCCAGGCCTGGAGGTTGGTCTGAGTCAGATTTCTGGCTCCCCTTGCACCTCTACACCTCTATGGTATAGATCTAAGGATTAGCTTTTGGCAGCTGGGGCTGGATACCTTGCAAGCTGCCATGTCCCCTGGTAGTGTGTATGAAAACTGCACTCTTCCCCATCACAAGAGAAAGGGTTTTCCTCCTGAGGCACCTGCAGGTGATGGCCTTGCTTCCAGACTGAACTGAAGAAGTGAGCGTGGGAAAGGAAAAGAAGGCAAATGCAGATACGTAGGCTAGATGTTCATATATGCTGATACGCTATGACCCCGTACAGCACAGTATGCAGATTCATTCTTATACTAAGCAGTGCTGTTTATCCACCTGTGTCTGAGGTTCATTCACTGCCGCTGCCTCCCTGCTGAATTGGGAAAAACTATGAAGGCAGAGGTGCGCTTTTCCTGCCGGACACTGGGTGTCACCGTCGCTCCGCGGCAAGAAACCTCCGTTGCTAAAACGGTTCGGAATGGACAAAAATGCCATTGGAGAATGAAAATGGGCTTCTTGCTGGAAAGACTTGCACCTGAAATGTGAACAAGCGATGCTATATGTGGAACGAATCCTGGCTTATAGCGCTTGACAGATTTCCTATAAGGCAGTCTTGCAAATCATATCATGAGCCCCAGTGACAGCAAATACGGGCTGGAACAAGTGCTTCATCAGGAGACACTGTGAGAAAGCCAGGATTCCATCATTTGGTGAGCAGAATGCATGGAATTTGGTGAGCAGATGAGGGATTGAGATTTGCAAGAATAATTAAGGTGATGGATAAAGTGAATGTAAACCAGCAAATCTTTTCACGGCAGGCTGGGGGCGTGTGATAAAACTAGTTGGCAATCAATTTAAAACAAACAAAAAAGGTACTTTACATTGTAAGAAGCTACTGCGGCAGGAGTTGCAAGAGACAGTAATATCAGCCAGTTCAAAAATCTCATAGACAAACTAATGGAAAACCAAACCAGTCTATACTAAATGGTTATGGTGTATACTAATAGGTTGTGATCTATCCTCCACCATCCCTACTACCGTGCTTGGATGTAGGAGTAGAAGAAGGGGAATGGACTGTAGGTATTGGCCAGGTGCACCTGCTCTCCTTGAAAAGTATTAAGGGTGGCTGAACCTGGTGGACTGAAGGTTCCAGAGGATTCCTTCCTTCCTTCCTGGGCCAACGGAGATAGGCTGGACCTTCCTGCTTCCACTTCACATCCCACCAGTAGCAGGGTGGTGTGCAAGTTCACAACAGACATGGACACACAGGTCACCACTGACAGCAGACAGTACTTCAAAGGCTAAACACAGACAGCATCAGTAGCCCGACCCTGTGCCCGAGGACCAGTGCTCAGAGAAACGAGCCTTCCTAGGTTACCCAGAGGCTTGTTTGCCTCTGATCCACCTTGATCCGTGCTCCCCCACCACCCCATCCTGCCCTTTCCCTGCTGTGATTCTTACCCTAAACATACCGGTATAGTCTTGTAAATCCTCAGACTCACCTTATCAATCCAACATATCCCTCGCCACAAAGCATCCTCCAGAAGGTCCTAAAGCATCCTTCCTTACGGCAGTTGTTCCCCTTTGTCTGCACAAATGCCAAAGAGTTTCCTCCCTGGAATCGACCTCAGTGGGTTTTGCTTAAGTCATTGCATCCAGTTGTTGGGGGGTTCAGGCGTCGTTGATTCACAGGGATTATGTTGGCTGAGATCCCTGCCATTGTTTCTCTAATCACCGACTGTTTATTTTGAATTGCCTTAAATATCTTCTATAGCTTTTTTTTTTTTTTAAATTAAGAGAATCATCCAGACACTTCTCCACTTGAATTCAAAAAGAAACCGCAGCATTTAGAGCTGCTGTGTTTGCTAACAGCCCAAGCACCCTCCTGTACTCTGTGTTTCACTGCTTTTTAGGCAGGAGCAAACGTTATTCCGTGATTTCAAGTCAACGGGAGTGGATCTCCTGTGACTGGTAGTCCAGTGCTTTCATTAATGAGCCAGATGCAATGTTCTTGACGCGAATATGTAATTTGCAGAATTTATGTTTATAGCCTCAACGGTGCTTGAGCTTCTGCACCTTTTACAGGTAGATGGAGTGTCACTCTTTTCTGTGTGCCTGTCTTCTGTGACAGGATGAGGGGTAATGGTTTTAAATTGGAAGAGGGGAGATTTAGATTAGATATTAGGAAGAAGTTCTTTACTGGGAGGGTGGTGAGGCACTGGAACAGGTTGCCCAGAGAAGCTGTGGCTGCCCCATCCCTAGAAGTGTTGAAGGCCAGGCTGGATGGGACTTTGAGCAACCTGTTCTGGTGGGAGGTGTCTCTGCCCCTGGCAGGGGGGTTGGAACTTGATCTTTAAGGTCCCTTCCAACTCTGACCATTCTATGATTCTAAGATTCTGCTTCTTCCCACCCTTCCTTGCTGCATGAACCATCGCCCTTAAAGGAAACTCACCAGCTCCTCAGGACCTGATGGGGTGCTTCTCGTGTTTTTGGAAACAGTCACGCTGAGTACAATGCCATTGTCATAAACCTTAACTTAAATGTAGTAACTGTGAGAAACACCAGCTCACGTGTAGAATGTAAGAGAGATCACGGAAG
>VXBW01005390.1:0-30609 GCA_013400375.1 Thinocorus orbignyianus | reverse complement strand
TCCCCTGCCGCGCAGCCCCGCTCCCGCCTCCCGGGCGGCCGCCGCCGTCCCCGCCGGCGGTCGGGTGTTAAACCGGCGCCTTTCTGTAGCTCCCCGCCGTGGGTCCCCGCCTCCCGCCGCGGCGGGGCTGCCGGCACGGTTCGTAGGTGTTGCGGGGCGCACTTTCCCTGCCGGTTTAACTTTGCTGCCGGAGTTACCCGCGGCCTGGGGGCTGCCGTGGCGCAGGCCCCTAGCCCCCGGGGCCGGGGAGCAGGTGATGGGGTGGCGCTGGGTGCCGGGAGGCAGAGCCGCCGCTGCTGCTCGCAGGGCATCGCGGAGCAGAGTTACCGCGTCGCAGCAGCTTCGCGCCTCTGCTTGCGGGGCTTGGGGACCGCCTGGTAGACAACTACGGTAGCGGAGTGAGGAGAGAGGAGTGTGCTGCTGGTCCGGTTGCTGATTTTTTCTCCCCCAAACCTGTAGGCAAAGTGTTGTTTGCTAACTTACTCTCTAGAGGATGAGGTGACACGGCCAGCCGTGAGGTTAGGGAATGTTCTGAAGGCAGCAGCCACGTGCTGGGAGGAATGGATGGGGTAAGCGAGTAAAAGTTTTTCAACCTTCTACCTCGTGTTCAGTGGCTGGAGTAGGTGTTTGGCCTGACTCCTGTGCTTTTGCACTTGAGAAAGGTCAGGAACTTGTAGACAGGCCACCTCTGGTGTTCTTGGTGTGTGCTGAGATCAGCAGCTCCGGACAGGACAATGTTCTCATGCTTGTACGGCTCTAAGAGCTAGTTTTCTCCTTTCTACTTACTTTCTGCTGTGCTGTCATTCGTGCCATGGTGTTTACAGGGCTTTGTCTCCTTCGGTATCTGCCTTTTTGGGGTGCAGTTTTATGTTAGGCTTAATTCAACGTTGTTCAAAGGTTGATTTCCAGTAACGGCCACCTTGTTACCCCTTTGGGTTGGTTTTTCTTTGGGTTTTTGTTTGTTGGGTTTTTTTTTTTGTTTGTTTGTTTTTTGTTTTTTTGTTTTTTGCTTGGGATCTATTGATTACATTTGCAAGATGAGTTGGGTAACTCAATATTTTGGAAAACCCACTGTTTAATAATTTTTAGTAGACTATCTCATGGAGCAGCTGGTTGAATAAAGTAATCTAGTATCCCAGTGATCACTAGATTTTTATAAGAGTAGGGTGCTGGAAGATCCTCTCGGAGGTGGGAAGAGGGCGCAATCCATGTTATTTTTTGTGGGAATAACCTGTGTTGAACTACACTAAGATGGAGCTGCGTACTTGAATTAACTTGCCTGGGGAAATACCATGTCTTTTAACTTTTGTGTCTGCAAAGGGTTTTGCTGGATAACTTTGCTTGCTGTGAGTGACTTAAAATTCTTACCACCCTTCTGCAAAGCGAGACCATGCCTCACTATCCATGCCTCCTAAAGGGCTTTTGGCTGCACAGAGACCAAAGTTTTTTGATGCCGCTCATCCCAGAGGTGTTTCAGCAGGGTTCTGTTTGTGCTAGTACCTGATTTTAAGAAGAATCCAACAAAAATATTGGAAATCAGTGCTGCTGTTTACTAAGGAAACACAGATAGGTGGAGCAGAGCACTAAGTCAGAAGCCAGGTTTCTCCTGGTGCAGCTGTTGAGGGCAAGGGTATGTGCTACAGCTCAACTGACCCTTAGTTACTCTCTTTTCTCCCTCACTGGCACCTGTGGGATCAATAGCGAACTAATTCAACTCGCTAATCAGGCAGAAAACGATGTTCAGGGTAGCTTTTCTGCAAAGTCAACAAGTTGATCTAGTGAGCACCAGAAGCAAGGTAAATGCTGGGAGGAACGTGCATGGGGAGGTTGAGGGTGGGCAAGAGAACAGAAATTGTCTTCTGATGGTAGCTGAGCTACTGGACAACTTGGTGTAATGTGTGTAACCCCATTTTGACTTGTATTGTAATTGCATTCAAAGTACTGTCTACCACAGTTTCTTTCCTTTTAGATGTCTGTATTCTCTTCCTTCACAATTTATTTATTTTCAGGCTCCATTTACTTTCTGTGGTGCTGCCTCCTGGGAACATCTTTAGAGTAATAGTTGTCTCCAGAGCTTTTATGTTCTAGATAGGCATATTGACTAACTATTTCTAGCTGTAGGGCTGTGTCTGAAGACAGTAGTGGCCAGTTAGGAGAGGGGGTGTCTTAGTTGAAGAAGAGATAACTGCAGGGCAGAATTACCTACAGCCACTGCTGAAGCAGTGCAGGAAGCCATTCTTGGATTAGCAGCAGGATTAGTGGCAAGATGCGTTGGCAGGACTTGAGGATAGTGGTGAGAGTGTGGGGGGAAGACAGGACTGGAGCAGCAGCTATCTGCTTGTCAGTTACAGGGTCCATTATAGAATTTTCCAGATTTTGAGGAGCAGGTTTTGAGCAGCAGTTTAGCCTGCCATCCTCTGCTGTGTTAATGCTGTTGCCCTGCTTTAAAGTCATCTACTGCCCTTAACGCCATCCCAGAATTTAAAAAGTTGCCTGGTTGAGACTTCAAAACTTGTTGCACCACCTTTTCTGCTGTGCTGGTCTGTTCACACTTCTGGAAAATTTGTGTTTGTTGTAGGCTGTGAATCTTGAAATCTCTGGATTTGAAAGGTTTAGATACAGGGGCTGTGTTGGTGGTGTGGGATCCCGGAAGCCTAGGGGTGTCATTTAGAGGTGTCTCAGGTAGGCTGCAGGGGAGCCACCTGTTCTGGAAATAAAACAAGCTGTCAGTGATATTGAGACTATGAAAAATTGCTGTGGGGTTTGGTTTGGGATTTTTGTGTGTTGTTTTTTTTATTATTTTTTTCTTTTTCAGTCTTACATGGAATTATATCCTTCTATAAAGTCAGTATTTTCCACTGAGAATTCTATTGAATAATTACTTTTGTGCTTTCTCTTTTCTGACTTTATTTCCTCCTACTGTTATGCCATGTATAGCCCATATTTCATCCTGCAGGAAACTCCCTGATCATCCCAATGTGTTACTCTTCTGCTAAGCACTCTCTTCAGTCTTGTTTCTCTTCCTCTTGGCTGATGAAAGCCTTCTCCAGTCCTTTCGCAGTCCTGGAGTTCACTGCATCTGCTGGGAGATCTCTCTGGCTCTGCATAAACTTCTTCAGTAACTTTTCCATCACAAGTGTTTCAGTGAATCCTTCATCTGCTCTAACTCCATTCCTCTTGAGAGCAACTCGCCACCCCAGATACCAGCTTCCAGTCTAATATTCAAGTTAGGATGTGTTAGGAACAACAAGTAGCTGGAAGTCCATGTGATCAGAGAAAGAAAGAAACATTTGAGGGCTGGGGGGCTAAACTGGGATAAGGAGGGACTGAGCTGGTGAGTCTGCTGTAGGGCCGTGGAGTTAAGGGATAATTATCCCTCTTGTGGGACTGCAAGAAGAGAGGATCAGAAGTTGCCAAAGTGCAGGGGGAGACTGGAAGCACAGTGCGATTTGCATCAGTTCACTAGCCTTGAAAAGAGGGGTGATCAGCTCTGTAACCAAAGGATTGCCTGAGTGAGCTGCAGCTGCTCCTTCACTCTGCTGGCTTTTTAAGAATTCAGGGTGCTGTAGCTTCCAACTGTAGCATGGCAATAAAAATATGAGAACATTCGTGTTACTTTTCTGTCTGTGGTAATAAAAGATTTAAACTGTGGATATAACTTCTGGGTTGTTTCGGAACCTCAGCATCCCTGGTACTGCTGCAACAGCAAAGCTGAGCAATAAGCCTCACACTGGGATTTTTCAGTAAAAAAGCTGAGTGATGCAGGGAAACACAGTTTGGTTCTTTCTCCAGCCTGACTTAGTTTCCAATTCTCTCAATGTAGAGCTGGAGTCCGCTTCAGCCTGAGAATCCTGGGATCCCGTCACCATGGAGACCGAAAGTGAGCAGAACTCCAGCTCCACCAGTGGGAGCTCCAATTCTGGAGGAAGCTCCCGTCCTCAGATATCACAAATGTCTCTTTATGAACGACAGGCAGTACAGGTGAGATGCAGATGTGTTCTGAGATGGGATGTACATCAGTGGAAGATAGTGGTGAGCCCTCTCCTGTTGTTCTGAGTTGTTGTGTATCAAAGTGGGAGTGTGCCCAAAGGGCAGCCATGTGTTCAGATTTAGAAATACTTGTGCTAGGCCCAATCTTTGATTCTTATAGCCTCATACTATGTTTCATGTCTTATAGGCTACTCCTCCAGTGTCCAGCCTCTGAGATTTAATCCATGCTGTGATCCAATAGATTTTAGCTTGCAATTCCAGTCATCCAACTTGTCATCCCAGTTCCTATATATACAATACACTCCATATACATATTATACTGGAACATTTGTCTGCCTGCTTAAGCATGCACATTCCCCAATTCCTGGAGTTTATTAAAGTCTTGTAAGTGTGCTTCCTGCTGTTCTGGAATACACCTGTGATTCAGTCTGTTACCACATTTGTAGCTGTGCAGATATGTACAAAAGCATATATTTTGATGTGCTAATCTAGTGTCTTTGCTTTTTTCATGGAGTCTAGGGATGGTGTCATGGCTGTTATTAATTTCTTCATTGCTCTCTCTAATACATTTCAAGGGCATGCTATCTTTGACAATTGAGTTTTCCTCCTTCTCCAGGCGCTGCAGGCACTCCAGAGACAGCCCAATGCAGCCCAGTACTTTCATCAGTTTATGCTCCAGCAGCAACTTAACAGTGCCCAGCTTCACAGCCTGGCTGCTGTCCAGCAGGTGAGTTGCCAAGGGGCAGAAGGAGAGGAATTGGATCATTCTCTGGGGAAGATGCAGAGATTCTCTCTTTATACAGACTTGTGCACCAAAGCCCTCCTGATCTATGATTAGAAAACAAGTCCCTAAACACACTGTTTAAGAGTAATACAAACAGCTAATAAACTGGGCGCTTTGGTTTCCAGGTACGGAGCAAGGGAAGATAAAATTTGGCATCCCCATAAGGAAGCTTGCACTTTGCAGGCCTGTGATTAGCCCCTGCACCTTCTTTACAGAAAAGATGGGTGAATAAATCAGCAGTGGTTGCAGTAGTGTTTAAAACTCTTGAAGTGAACAAGGGATTGTTATTTCTGTGAGAATAAATGTGGTGGTGTGTGCATGAAACTTTGTCTTGAAACTAAGTAGTCCTGTTTTCTTTACCAGTTGCTAGCAAAAGGGGTCTGAGGTAGATCTTGTCCGGCCGGGAGGGTGTTTCTTTAGTTGAGATATATTTACACAAATCAAGAAATACTATGATGTCTAATTGATGAGGAGCGTTTTTTTCAATTATTTTTTTTAAGCAACTTTCCTTGCATGCAAGACTTTATCATCAGTTGAAGAAGAATTATGGGTGACGTGAATACAGTTCTGTCTGTAACAATATCTCCATCAGTACCTGTCTCCTTGGCTGTTAGTCCAGGATTTAGTTGTTCTCAGAATCCCTGACTGCAGTTTTATAGCACAGAGGGAATAGAATCCTCTCACCAGTTTTGCACAAATCTTAGTTATATAACTAACTAAAGTGTACAGTGGAATTCCCATGGGACAATAGGGGGCAGGGGGAATCTAATATATTCTTCCACGATCCATACGTGCTGTAAACTCAGATTTGTTACTTGGGGTGCTATTATTGCATTGTTACTAAACTGCCTAACTAGCCCAGCAAGTTGCTAATACCATGGGGGATGTCTAGGTGTAAACAGAATGGATTGCAGCATCAGGATGAGGGTTGCAGTGTGTAGCATGACAAGCTGAGGCAACAGTAGGGTAAGTACCCCTGGGTGGAGGGACTGGAGGTCAAGAACTGTAAAGGTCTGTCATCCACTGCCTTGGGTATTATACAGGACTTAACATGTTGAAGAAGAGTTAGGTACCTTGCTGCACCTGATTTGTAGGGCATGACAGGGATTTGCAGTGGTTAGATTGTGCTCCTGTTCTCAGGAATGGGAGAAGATAATGGGATGTTGATGGGATAATGATAGTGTTCTGACAAAGCCAAATATTTGGGCTGCATTGAAAAGTTTGATCTCATTTCTCTGTCTATCTCTTTTGCAGGCTACAATTGCAGCCAGTAGACAAGCCAGCTCCCCCAGCACCAGCACACCACAACAGACCACCACCACCCAGCCCTCTGTAAGTAGCTGCTCTCTCACACATATATCAAAGCCTTCCACCCCCCACCTTGTTCTTTCTCCTCTTTGTTTTTTAGGAAGGCCATCAGCTAAGGAAACACAGCTTCTAAGAGTGCTGGGAGTCCACAAGATGCAGACAACTTTGAGGATTTGGGTGCTATTATTGTGGATGGGGGTGGGAGAGGCCTCTTAGCTGGAAAGGCAGACATTGATATCTCTTTGAGGCTTTGGGGATATATTGCCACAGATTAGAAGAGGATCAGGACTTCTTAGAGGAAGGAGGAATCACAACCAGCTTTAAAGGGAATGTTCGTATTCTCCTGGGCAGAGTAGTAGTTTGTTGAATGAGAGGAAGTCTTGTTTTGTACTGAGTGTTGAGGAGCTGTCAATTGTTCAGAAAGTAGATGATTTTTTAGGGTAGAGGTAACTTTGTGGGGTTTTTTCCTTTACTTGGGAGACGAGAAAAAATGATATTATATTTTGGATCTGTTATTGCAGTTGCATGCTAATAGTGATACTCAGGCTCAGCATACAGATGAGGTTAGCATCCTGAGTTTTGGCTAGTGCAGACTGTATAAGACAAGAACTTTTTCTTCTTGGTCCCCTGTGGGATACAGGAAAAAAACTAAAAGGTCTGTTCTGGCTGTACCTCAGTAAGTGAATCTGTACTTACTTCTTTGCCTCAGTCTCTTCATATATGATTTGTGGCTTTTTTGTGTTTTAAGATCAACCTAGCCACTACATCAGCTGCTCAGCTGATCAGTCGGTCACAGAGCGTGAGTTCCCCCAGTGCTACAACCCTGACGCAGTCTGTGCTCCTTGGGAATGCCACCTCACCACCTCTCAACCAGTCACAGGCCCAGATGTATCTCCGGGTAAGAGATGTGTATGCAAAATGTGTCCCGACCATGAATCCCACTTCCTAGCCACTTACTCTAGTTCAGGGATGATGAATATTGTATCCACGATATTTTAAATTCAGACGGGGAGGCTTTTGTCCCTGAAACCACGAGTCTGATTCTGGGCTCAGCTTTTAGGGTAGATGAGCTTTGCATTGTGTGGCTCAGGTGAGATGATTAAGAAGCATGTTTTTCTCTACTCTGTATAGATGTTAAAGATCCCATGGCACTTCTCACTAGAGTGTAAATGTGAAATATATATCCTAGACTTTAATATAGCTCACAGAAATAAAGCTACTCTTCTGGTTCAATGCTGGAACAGATATATGATAACTTCCTCTCTTCTACCACTGCTGAGCTCAGGGACGAAAGCCAGAATTCAAGGAAGTCTCAAGACACAAATCAACATGAACAGCTATCTCATCCTTTTAATGGGTTTGAAATGCTGCTGAATAGAAGACATTAGGTTTGACCGTAGTCAGTCTGGGGTTTGGTTACCTACTTGAAAAATATTTTTTACAACTCAGTTGACTTCAGATGCAGATTGTTATCCCCCTCTTTTCAAGTAACCCTGGTCTTGGATGTATGTTATTTTATCACTGTCTCTCAAGCAGTCCCAGATATACATTTGAAAACTAAATGATACTCCAGTCTTTTAGCCAGCCTTGGGCAGTCTGTGGGAGTTGGCCCAGGCCCATGTTTGATAGAAGAGTGCTTGTTTCCATAAGGAACTGTTCCCAGTTTCCTCCTCCTGAGGGTCATGGTCAGTGCTAGAGTGCAGGGAGGGCTGGGGGTTTTGCAGTGTGTGACATTGCAGCCCAGTGTTGCTTTGTAACCTGTTTGCTTGTGGTTGGCTGTCTGTCTTTCTCTCTTCCTCTCCGCTCCTTTCATTCCACATCATCTGACCCTCCCTCAACAGCCACAGCTGGGGAACCTGTTGCAGGTAAACCGGACCTTGGGCCGCAATGTGCCTCTTGCCTCCCAACTCATCCTGATGCCCAACGGGGCTGTGGCCGCTGTCCAGCAGGAGGTACCACCCACTCAGTCTCCTGGGGTCCATACAGACACAGACCAGGTCAGTGACATCCCCTCTCGGAGTCCTCCCCTCCTCCTGTTCTCCATCCTCATCCCTGCCCCACACGCTCTGCTCTCCAGTTGTCCCTGTGCAGCAGATCAGCATTATTTTACCTGCAACCTCTGTCCGTGTGCAAGCAGGAGATTCTGTTCTCTCTTACCACCATTTTTTCATGTTTACTTTTTGCCTCCAGAGATGAGAGTCATTCCTTCTTAAAATTCCTGAGGTGAGCCACAGGCTGGATCAGCCCTGTCACAGTTTCTCAGTTGTCCTTGTGTGAAAAGAATTGTTGAGTTCTATGTCCAGTTTTCTGTCACTCTACAATCAAGACTCTTTGCCAGTGGTAGTATTCTTTCCCTCAGCTGGTTTGTTGTAGAGATGTCAAAGACCAAACAGGCCACAAGGTCGTAGCTCCTGCATTCATCTGTAAGTAATTCTCCAGGTCAGGGAGCTGCCATGGCATTGCAGTCATTCTTGGAATTTCCAGTTTCTTCATATTTTTCTTGCCTGGGACACTTTCTCTGTAGCAAAGTCAGCCATGATCAGACTTGAAGATAACACTGCATTTGGAGGGAGAGTAAACACAGAGGATGCCAGCACCAAAACGCAGAGGAACTAGTGAAATCGGAAGGGCAGCAGGCCATGACGAAATCTGTGGGCCTCCTGAGCTGAGAGCCCTGCACAGAGGGAGGAGGCAGGTGGCACAAAACTTGAAAAGGAACTACTAGTCTTTGAAAAGCATATCTCAGGGCTTTTAGAGCTGTGATAAACTTAATCCTCCCAATGCAAGTGCCTGGCAGGTGGGTCTGAAGGCTGCCCCATGCCTCAGAGAATGGTGGTGTCCTCATGTTTAGAAAGTGCCACGAGATCTTTAACCTCAATCAGAGATGGGGCAGGAGGGAGCTCAGGGCAATGTGTTTCCTGGGGAGGGTCACACCTGAGCTTTGTGCTGCAGTGTTAGCCAGCTCCCCATGTCAGGCTTGAAGCATCAGCTTAGCCTGCATCCCAGCAGAGCGTGCTGCTTATGAATTCTCTGCCAGACTTCCAGCAAGTAATGAACATAAAGCAACCAGACTCTGTTTCCTGTGTGTGTTCCTAGGTGCAGAACTTGGCTGTGAGGAGCCAGCAGAGCTCAGCTGCGAATGCCCCCCTCCAAGGTTCTGCTCAGAAGGCAGCTCTGCCAGGGAGCTCCCAGGCTTCGGGCTTACCACAGGCCACCAGCACGGGCCAGACCTTGGCCGTGGCTCCGGCCTCCTCCGTCAGTGCAGGCCAGTCCCTCAACTTGAGCCAGGGGGCAGGAGGCAGCAGTGGTGGCTCTGGGGGCGTGGTGGCAAGTGGTGGAAGCCAGACCTCAACGGGACTGAGCCAGGCCTCCTCAGCAGGCACCGCTGGCAGTTGCCAAAGGAAAGGCACAGGGGTGGTTCAGCCGCTGCCCGTAGCTGCTGCCCAGGCCGTGACAGTCAGCCAGGGGAGTCAGACAGAGACAGAGATTGCAGCTACAAAGAAGAGTGAAACGGACGGTGGTGGACAGCAAACAGTGGGCATGAACCTGACCAGGACTGCTACACCAGCACCCAGCCAGACGTTGATCAGCTCAGGTAAATGCAGATGGGTTCCTTCTCTTGGAGCCCACTGGGCTTTTGCAAGGGAGTGCCATTTGTAAGTGCAGTGGTGAGAGGTTTCCCAACATGCTTCCCAGCCTTTGTGCTCCCAGAGACTGGTCTGTAGGGGTTATTCCTCTCTGTTAGCAAAGCAGTTGATGTTAGTCCCCCATGCCCTCTGGCAGTAAGCTGTCAGTAATTTTGGAGCTTACTTACTGACTCAAACCAGTGCAGTGGCTGCCTGCATTTTTTGTTGTTGTTTCCAGCTGTGCTGTTGCTAACTTTGTGGTCTGCTCTTTTCCAACTCCGTGTTTGTATAGCCACATATACGCAGATCCAGCCACACTCGCTGATCCAGCAGCAGCAGCAGATCCACCTGCAGAAGCAGGTAGTGATCCAGCAGCAGATCGCCATTCATCACCAACAGCAGTTCCAGCACCGCCAGTCCCAGCTCCTCCACACAGCCACCCATCTCCAGCTGGCCCAACAGCAGCAAGCACCCTCTCTGACCCAACAGCAGCAGCAAGCTCAGCCTCTGCAGCAGCAGCCCCCACCTCAAAACCAGCAGCAGGCCCAGACCCTTGTGGTGCAACCTATGTTGCAATCCCAGCCACAGCCTGTGCAGCTCCAGCAGGACAGTGCTTGCCAGCCAGCCACCAAGTCACCTGTTCCAATTCAGTCAAAATCTCTGGTCACCCCTATCAAACCACCTCAGCTTGGGCCTGCCAAAATGTCAGCAACACAGCAGCCTCCACCACACATCCCAGTGCAGGTAGTGGGTACTCGGCAGCAGGGCTCAGGCCAGGCCCAAGCGCTGGGTTTGGCTCAGATCGCTGCAGCAGTGCCGACGTCCCGAGGAATGCCAGCCGTGGTCCAGCCTGTTTCTCAAGCCCATGTTCCTTCCCCATCATCATCTTCAGCTCCAGCATCCTCACAGGAAGCTCCTTCTCTCACCACAGGGGTGAATTTGGCACAAGTTCAAGGCACAGCCCACATGGTAAAGAGCCCAGCCTCCTCTCCGGTTGTGGCGCAGATGCCAGCAGCATTCTACATGCAGTCTGTCCAGTTGCCAGTAAGTGATACCATTGAGAAGGAGAATAGCACATGGATTCTCTTTGTTCATTCCTAGGACACCAATCGCAGTCCGGGTCCAGGTCAGTGGGATAGGATGGGTAAGGGGTTTGGTAAAGGGATGTGGAAACTTTTTTCTCTCAAAAACACAAAATTCCAATCCAACCCTTGGGGTTACTGACTACAAGTGTTTCTCTTGTACATTATCATTCAAAGGCTTGCATGAAGTAAATAGGTGATACTCAGACCCTGCCTGAAATGAGGCAGCTTCCACATCACGTAGTAAATATCACATTTAACATGTGGTGGGTTGACCTTGGCTGGCTGCTGGGCGACCACCAAGGTGCTCTATCACTCCCCCTTCTCTACAGGGGAGAGGGATAAAATGCAATGAAAAGCTTGTGAGTTGAGATAAGGACAGGGTGATCACTTGCCGGTTACTGTCTCGGGGTAACCAAACTTAATTTAGGGGAATTAATTTATTGCCCATTAATCAGAATAAGATAATGAGAAATAAGAACAATCTGAAAAACACTTCTCCCACTTCTTCTCAGGCTTAGCTTCACTCCTGACTCTTCTACCTCCTCCCTGCAAGCAGAGCAAGGGGATGGGAAATGGGGCTGTGGTCATTTCATCACACGTTGTCTCTGCCACTCCTTCTTCCTCATGCTTGTCCCCTGCTGCAGTGTAGGCTCTCTCCTTGGGATACAGTCCTCCACAGACAGGAACTGGCTCTATTGAACATGGGACAGTTTCTGGTGTCTTCTCACAGAATTCAGCCCTGCGGCCTCCATGCTACCAAAACCTTGCTGTGTAAAGCAAATGCAAGCAATAACTCGTCTTTGTTGTCTCTCTCTCAAGAGATGAGACCTGAGTGGGCCATGAGAACTGAAGTCCCCTCTACTCAATAGGTGTGGATACCTCCAGGTCAGAGACTACCCCCTTGGTGTGTAGTACCCGCCACTGACTCTAGGCCTCAGAGGATCCCCTAGTAACTAGCTCTGCAGTGGAAAACAAAGATGGCTCATGTTCCACAAGCCTCATCCATGCTTCTGTGAAATATGCACCTAGGGCCTGCTTAACTCTTGAGGACAACAACACTTCACCAGCTTGGTTCGTTGCTTTGGGGCTGCTTTCTCTGCTTATGTGTTACTCTTCATTCACACAGGTCAAGTCTCAGACCTTAGCTGT
This sequence comes from Thinocorus orbignyianus, assembly GCA_013400375.1. Taxonomy (NCBI): domain Eukaryota; kingdom Metazoa; phylum Chordata; class Aves; order Ciconiiformes; family Thinocoridae; genus Thinocorus; species Thinocorus orbignyianus. Next base: position 18,667 of record VXBW01005390.1, on the reverse strand, counting down.
TAAGCGGAAAGCAGAGTCAGAGGAGGAGAAGGAGGAATCGCCCAGTGTCACTGCACTCCTGCCTGCCAGGTCCTCTCCTGTGACAGACAGCCCCAAAAACATGGAGGAGAAGAGTGGCCTTGGAGGTGAGGTACAAAGGAGAGGTCTGCATGTGCGTGCTAATGATCTGATCTGTATTCAGTTTGAAGTAGATGAAGCAAAGGTAATTGACTCTTGTGCTGTTAACTTTCCAGATAAATCTGATCCTGCTGCCATTACAACCCCAATTACCAGCCCAAGTGAAGGAGCATCAGTCACACCCACCTCTGCTCCCACCCCAAACCTGGCAATGGTGTCGCGTCAGATGGGAGACTCCAAACCCCCACAAGCTATTGTCAAGCCCCAGATCCTCACGCACATCATTGAGGGCTTTGTCATCCAGGAAGGAGCAGAGCCCTTTCCGGTAGGGATTCTTTGCTGTCGGGGAAGGAGGTGTAGCATCCACATCTTTGGACAGGAGTTTCTTTCCCCATGTTCCAAGTTAGTGGGTTTTTTTTTAGCCCAAGACACAGACAATGAAGAGGAAGGGACAGCAAGGAGATGCCATGCATGAAGCAAGGCATTAAGTGGTCATATTAAAGAAAGTGGATTGGAGGAAGTAAACCAAGTGTTATGGGAACTGTGTTCAGTAGTCACTAAAGCAAATTCATGTAGGAATTATCAGAAGGTTCTCTCTGATTTTTAGTGAAGGGAAGATGCACTGCATTTTAAACAAGAAGCAAGTGAAGTTAAAGCAAATAAGGGAAAGTGCAGTTACATAGAATTGCAAGATATTCAAGGCAGATGGTACTTGGTGGTCTTTGAACACACCAGCAAGCCTGGGAGTCAGGAAGTAGTAATAACTTTGTTCAGCATGTGTCCTTCCCTAGTAGACAAGAGGTATTTTTCAGAGCTGTAATAGGGTGTGAGTGGCATACACCTTGTGGAGGCTGGTGGATGCAGGGAATCCTTTACTGATGGCCCCAGCTCTTTCTCATCCTGTCCAGGTGGGTTGTTCTCAGCTGCTGAAAGAATCTGAGAAACCGTTGCAGGGAGAGGCTCCTTCTGGCCAGAGTGAAAACCTGTCCAGCAATTCCCCAGGAGGGGACAGTGCTTCTATGGGTGAGTTTCAGAGCAGGAAGCCTAGCTAGTATTACTGAGTTTCTGCTCTCTGATGCTGTTACTTCATACATTACAACTTGCATCCCTTCCTGCCTTCCTGCTAACCATCTAGAGACCCAAGCTATGAACCTGGGATCACCTTCCCTTGAGTGCCAGAACACAATACTTTGTTGTTAATATGATTTAACACACCCTATGTCAGTAGTAAGTATGAGAAACTGAACTCTACCTGTCTCTATTGACTCTGAAGGCTCTGAAGGATGTGTGGACACAGCAGAGAGTGCTGTGATGGACTTTCCCCCCCCAGCTTTGTAGGATATGAGGGATATGCTATTTTTGGCTTGTTCAGTGAAGTGGTACTGACAAGGAGAAATAAACTGTTCTATTAAATATCCTGGGGTCCTAATCAGTGGAGCTTCTGCCTCTCCTCCCCCAGCTTCTTCCCCAAGCTAACTGCTTAGTAGATTCAGCAGGGAATAGTGTACGTTATCTGCCTGTTCAGAGGAAGAGTAGTGGAATGGGGAAATGATTGTGCGTGATTTGCTTCAGTTCAAATCATCAACTGGTGTGTATCTCTGTATCTCACTAGAGCTTGATAAGAAGGCAAACTTGCTGAAGTGTGAATATTGTGGAAAGTATGCCCCAGCAACCCAGTTCCGAGGCTCCAAGAGGTTTTGTTCCATGACCTGTGCTAAAAGGTAATAGCAAGACATAATCTTCTTCCTTTTCTTTGACTATACACTCGTCACAGAGTTCCTTTAGGACTCTCTATGTTTTGTGAATGCTTCTAGGTCTGAAGAGGTGGGTGTGTTGTTGGAGTGTAAGCAGGATTTCTGACTTGCTCAGAAAATAAAATGGGAAGGGGGAAGTTAACCTCTCTTCAGTAAAATGCACACTTGACTGACTTAAACAAGTTGCATACTGGTAGCTGCCTGCTGCATCGGTACTGGACAAAGACACAAGGGAGCACTGGGGGGAGAAACGTGGGGAGAAGCTAGACTAGTCGTTGCTGTCTCCAGTTGATAGCAGAGTGCTTCCTATGGGTCTTTTTTCCCTTAGGGGAATGACTTAATTGACCCTTCAGATAGATCAAGACTCTGGTGTCCAAATATTGCTTGTATCAGAAGTCTGGACTGGTTCCTTCCATGGGGAAATCTTAGAAGGAGGAGGAACAGAACTTCATGGTAAATTGGAGTTTTATCCCCATCTAGAGTAAGGAGAAGCAGGCTTAGATAGTTCCCATTTCCTAACTGCTGCTCTGCTCCTACCATTTGAGGTACAACGTCAGCTGCAGCCATCAGTTTCGGCTACAGAGAAAGAAGATGAAGGAATTCCAGGAAGCTAATTATGCTCGTGTCCGCCGGCGGGGAGCACGGCGCAGCAGCTCGGACATTGCTCGAACAAAGATCCAGGGCAAGCGCCACAGGGTAAGGACATAGTCCTGTCTGCCTCTGTCAAGGCAGGTCTCAGTGTAACAGTTTCTGCTGGATGTACCACTTTCTCATAGTGAATGTTCAGGACATGCCACGTGTACACCTGACATAGTTGTTACACGAGGTACAGTGGAACTATTCTAATTGCTCATCAGCTGCAAAAAGTGGATTCACATTTGTACTTACTCTGTTCACTCCCACCTGTGTTTCGGAGGTCTCTGTGAGTGAGATTGCCTGGTAACCTTGACAGAAAATAGTTGTCTTTTCCTGGTTGATTAGCATTCTTCCACATAAATGATTTGAATCAGATTATAGATTAATTGAATGAGCGTCAGCATTGACATGAGAAAGAGGAATGGACAAGGGGGAAGAACGGGAAAAGGAAGAGGAAAGGAGGTGAGAGTAAGGCCTCCCCTTTCTGGCATTAGGGAGCTCTTGAGTCAGCTGCCCTTGGACCAACAGCCTGAGACAGAAGTTGTTCCAACAGTCAGCGATGACTGTTTCCAATATCTTGTTTTTTTCACCTAGTAATTATGATTTTTTTTTTTACAAAACGCCTTTTATTTTATTTCTTTCCTATGGGCTTGTAGGGCCAGGAAGACTCAAGTCGAGGCTCTGATAACTCCAGCTATGATGAAGCTTTGTCCCCTACATCTCCAGGACCCCTATCAGTAAGGGCCGGTCATGGAGAGAGGGACCTGGCAAACTCTAGTATGGCCCCACCTACCCCAGATCTACATGGCATCAACCCCGTCTTCCTGTCCAGCAATCCCAGTCGTTGGAGTGTGGAGGAAGTGTACGAGTTCATTGCATCACTGCAAGGTGAAGTTAAGATCCTCTCCTGCAGTCTTGTGATCCAGTAGCATGGAGAAATTTCTTGACTATCTTTCTGGGAAGAAAGAAGAGTCAGTGGTACCTATTGCTTTTATTGTACTTTTGTACATATTTCTGAACTGGAGTAGGTCGTACAGGTGGATGACTTGGACTTCTCGGGCAGCCTGTGGGGTAGAGTGAGGAGGGGGGTTGGTTAGATTCCTGCCTTGCTTTCTGTATGTGCCATAGGCCCAAAGGGTGGGAACAAGGATAACACCCAGGGCGCATCTGTTTCTCAGTGCTATTTTTTTGGTTTCACAGGGTGCCAGGAGATTGCTGAGGAGTTTCGGTCACAGGAAATCGATGGCCAGGCCCTGTTGCTTCTCAAGGAGGAACACCTCATGAGTGCCATGAACATCAAGCTGGGACCAGCTCTCAAGATCTGTGCCAAGATCAATGTCCTCAAGGAGACCTAACAGCTCTGAAGCCAGAGGTCCCGCTTTTGCTCTGAACCTAGGGCAGCTACCAGCTTTGGAGCATCCCGTTGGGGTAGGGAAGAATGGGGCAGTCCCCCGTGGTCTTGCATTCAAGAACAAGGAAGGAATTTAACTGATTGAAACTGCCATGCCCAAGCCCACGTCTTGGTCTCTTAATGGTGCTACAAGGGGGAGGAAAACTCCCACCTGGGGCCTTGAAACATTTTTCCTTCTTCCTGATTTTGAATATGCCTCTCCTCTTATACCACATAAAGATGGGAAGGGGACCTCTTTCTGTCCTAGCAGACTTCTGAAGGGGAACTGCCCTTGCCCCTGTTTTGCTACAGCAGGTCTGCTAGATCTTAGTTTTGAATCTTGCTGTGCCAGAACCTGAGGCATAGGAAGAGCTTGCCCCACACAGACTTCGGAAGCAGCTCTGCTTGGGGCATGTAGGAAGGGGAACTCATAAATTCCAAGTGCCCAAGGTGGACAAACAGGAATTTGAGCAAAAGGAGCTGCTGCTGTTCCACTCTTAAAAAAACCCCAACAATCGAGGCTGTTCATGAACTGGGTTTAATAGCCATTCCGCACGCATACCAAACTTGAAGGCCCGTGGCAATAGGAGCTGCCTTAGCTTTACTGTCTCCTGTAGAGATGCAGAGTGAAGACAAACTGTTGGGGCAGCTGTTTGCTCCAGATGCTTCTGTTTGAACCAGTCAGAGGAGGGTTTATCCTCCGTACTTACGACAAGGTGATGGGAAAACGGAAGGGGAGGGGAAATATCTTACATTAGGGAGCCCTGCACCCTGCTAGGGCATAAGTTACAAATCCAAAGCAGTCTTCAGAAGCGCCAAGGCTCTTCATAAAGTGGGCTGTTTTTTTGTTTTTTGTGTTTTTTTTTTTTTCTTTCTGTGTTCTCTTATCAGTTTGTTATTATTTTTATGTCTGTCTTCTTCATCCTCAGGAGAGCTTATGGGACAAAGTTTAAGCTGGCAGGATTGGATTGCCTGCCTCAGGCTCTTTTTTTTTTTTGTGTTGTAAAAACAAGTATTTCTCCTCCTCCATTACAAAAACAAACAAACAAAACCAAAACCATATCCTCCACCAACTAATTACCAATCCTTTAATGCTACTTCTTTCTAAGGGGTAGAATTATGTTACAGGCTGAGTTCCTCCAGGTCTGGGTTTTCTTTTTTTAAGGACCAGATGTGGTCTTCTGAAGTTTTGTAATCAGTTCACCAAAGGTGAAAACCTGGGCAGAGTTCTTCTCTTCCAGAAACACCTCTGCTTAAAACAAACTGATGAGCAAAAAAAGTGAAGAAAAAGTATGAAGAGGTAAGTGCCCCCTAGAGCCAAATATCTGAAAACAAAACGATTTTTAAACCATGGGTCTCAGCTTTCCTGTTTTCAGAAGTTTCACGTTAATATTTGAGTGAAACCAAGACTGTTCTGTCTGGAAAGCATCTACTGTTGCAGGAAAGCTGTAGTGGCATGGGAGGAGGCCTCATAGCATAGGTAGAAAAACGTTAAGAGATGTTTGGGAAAAGTTCTTTACTGACCCACGATAGAAAAAAAGGAGGGAAAATGCTTAGAAGATGGATAAAATGTGGCAACAACTTCTTAGCCTTAACAGTATTGTCACTTCAGTGACACCCCCGTTCCTGTGAAAGAAGACTTCTGAGACTTCTTCAATCAAAATAGGCCCAAAGGAAGCTGCCTGTACTTGTACCCTGATTACACTAGTTGGGCTGATGTAATCTGGGGGGGCAGGGAAGGGAGAGGTTAGAATCTGTAACTGCAGTCAGCAGAGGAAGGATATCCTTAAACAAGTTTATCCTTAGCAAGCTGGGTGTGATAAAAATCCTGTTTAGTTTGACCTTTGGCAGGGTACTACCTACTTCTGAGAACTGGACTTTATTTCAGTCAACTGGGAAGGCTTCCCTTCACTTCATTTCATGTTCAATCTTCTTAATAAAAAGAAATGCAAAATGCCTGTTAAAGCTTTGTAGGTCTGGCTGCTTTATACCTACACCCCCCTCCCAAAACATTAGTGTTGGAGAAGTGCAACCTTCATCAAAAAGTTACTTTCGATTTTTATTGCTGGAGAGAAATACAGAGCAGAGGAAACTTTGCCCATCCATGACTCCCCAAGCTTTTCAAGTTTTGATTTTGAAAGATTTGTATACCTTTCTCTCTTACATCCTAAGGGAAATGGAAGGATACAAGGCAGCAGCAAAATAATGTACTAACAAAGGAGATCTATTCCTGGCAAAAGGAGTTCAGGCATAAAGCACCACATAAAGACCCTTCACCCTTGGGTAAGTAAGATGCTCTGGCATCAAAGAAAGCTCTTGTTACATCAGCACAACACTTCACTGGGCTTTTTGGTCATTTTATTTTTTTTTGAAAGTTTTGTACAAAAAAAAAATTTACCTTAAACGCCACCATGAAAAACAATAACAACAAACTTAGTGACTTCCTATTTTTCCCATTTTATGAGAAAGATTGAAATCATAACAAAAAGTCAAAGAAAGCAGGAATTGTTTGCCCACTCTAAACCCAGGGCTCCCCCTTTTCCCTCAGTGTCACTGTTCAGAGTGCTTTGGCAGTATTAAAAACACATGAACCTTGTTTGTACTCTGCTGTTGGCAGTTAGTGGCTTGCTTATTCACAGTCTCTGCCTCAAAAGTGAAGACAGATCTCTGCCAGCCTACAGTAGGGCAGAATGCTTAGAGTCAACAAGGAATTAAGAATCAAGGTGCCACGTTCCTGAAGGTTTCAACGAAGTCTTACAACTCAGCTGTACCTGCTTTTCACCAGGGCCCCAGGAGAAGGTGCCTCACTCCCAGCCAGTAGCAAGTACCATCTGCACAGGGCAAGTATCTCAAGACTGGTTTGCATGATTGCATTGCTTAATGGGACAGCGATTTAGGAAAGCTGACCGTGTAAGCATGGGAGTCCCTTATGGAGTTTTTAATGTGTTAGCATTCTTGTTCTATGGTTCCTTTTTTATAAAAATAAATTCTGGTAACTTCACAGGAAAACCCTCTGCCAAACAAAGCACTTTAGGAGAGCATGAAATCACAATGCCGACCAAGGTGACTGAGTTGCATGGGCAGTCACCTCAGGAAGGCTGTAACAGAACTTGAGTAACAGTTACCTTTCTCATTTTGCCTCACTTTGCTGTCAGTTTCAGCAAATGTTCCCTTTGCTTGACAGCACATCATTTCCTTTTGCTTCTCAAGGATCGGGAAGATTGAGCCAATATTTTGACTGAACTGGAACGTCACGAGACTGTTAATTTATCTCCTATAGCTTTTTAGCATTGCTCCTCTCCAGTCTGAGAGGATGGCATGCGTCCCTTTACATCTGGTGGAGGAAACTGGTGTGCACTCTTCAACATATGCCAGTAGGAAGAGGCTGCAGACATGCTAACGCTTCTTCCACCCCCAGGGAGCCTGGCATAGAGTGCTCTGTGCAGGGTGTGCTGGCCAAAACAGCGTGTAACAGTGCAGAAGCTAGAAAAGCTGAAAATGCATTCAAAGAAAAAGAATTCCAGTTTTACAGATCCTGTAAACCCTAGAAGGGAGGGCAGGAAAGAGACTGTCTTGGCTGTTTTAACCCACTGCCTCCTTTTCCTTCCCCTTTCTGCACCCATCCACAGCCCCTTTTTTCCTCTCAGTGATTTATATTCCACTCCTGCTTAGTGCTGAACACTCATCGCTTTCTCACCATCTTCTACTCAACGCTGAGCACTTTACCCCCCGCCCCCCCTCTGCCCCGAGCTCTGCTGCATTTTTAAACCCTCAAGCTGCATTATATTCCTAAAACATGCCACCAGGGACCAGTACTCATCACACCCAGAGGCGTCCATGGGACTTGACACGCCAGAGACAGCAAAAGCAAACAGCGTAAAGAAAGTCAGAAGTGAGAGAAGGAGAACTGGCTGGGAGGCACCTGCTGGAACAAGCACTGGGGAGAAAAGAACTCAAGTGTTGAAAGCCTTATCACATTGGTAGCAAGTGGTCATCCCGTTCTTCTGACTCCTCACCCAGCTGGTCATCACCCACGCCACGGTAGGCAGCTGGCACATTTCGAGGCTTAGATCTGCAGACAAAGTCACAGCCATCCTGCAAGCACAGGACATTGCAGCGGAATCAGACTGCATGCAATCCAAAGCAAAGCAGCTTCTGTGATTTCTCTTTTGCTGAGGGATTATACCTGTCCCTGTGCTACCTCTGACAGGTCCTCAGGACTTGTCTGGACAAGAGAAGCACGCATCCCACTCAGTCTTGGAAGCTCTGGGGTAGAATGTGGTACTGATTAGCAGTACACATCGTGCTGAGACAAGCATGGAGGATAAATGGCGCTACCTACAGTGACCAAGGAAGGGTTTTGGGGAGAGTCAGACACAAGCATTTCACGGTCCCCAGCTTAACATTCCCACCTGGAAACTGTCAACCACTACTGAGCACTGACAGAGAATCAGACTCAGCAAGGATTAGAAAACCACCACAGTACTCAAACCAAAACAAACCCCAACCCCAAAAAACAGTAAAATAACCCCCAAACCCACCAACATTACCATACAACAACAAAAAAGCCCCCAACAAACCCAACCAAAACAGGTACCCTCTTCTTCTGCCTCAAGGTACACTACCCTGGTGGCACATCTACCTAAGAGATAGTCCACAAAGGTGAGGGAGATGTCATTTTCTCCTGTCCTAACACACAGGCCAGGCTGGGAACATAAAACAATTTTTCACTCACCGCCACCAAATTGCCCAGATCTTGCCAGAAAGCAAAGTGAGGAAACTGCTCCATGCCCTTTGCTCCCACTACAAGGCGCTGGTAGAGGAACCCACCAATGATGTAGACCACAATCAGTGAAGCAAACCTGAAGGACAAAATTTAAAAAAAAATAAATTAAAAATAAATAAATCAGAGCTGAGGAAATTCTACAGACATCTTCTGAGCCAGCTACCTTCTGCAGACTCATATGGGAACAAGTAGCTAGGCACCACTCAAGAACAGAGACCAGACCAGAAAAGGTCCCCAAAACATTGACCTGCTAGTATAAATCTTTCAGCAGTATCATGTGAAGTAATGCCTCTAAGCACAAACACAAAAATGAGTCAAGATTCCTGGTCTGAATTTTAGGAAGTCAGATCTTCCATGTTTCAGCGTGCTTGTCTGTAAATTATGAAGTAGGACATCTACAGAGAACGGAGCAGCTCAGCAGCATCATGCCTTAAAGCAAGAGCTTTCCTCCAAATAGTTCAGGGGCACAGCAACATCTAACAGCAGCTGCCTATAAGTATACTACACTTGTCTAGTGTAGCATTTGCTATGTTTGTTTCTAAATGGCCCTGAAGATTACAGCCCAGACACAAAGAGCTCTTCCAGTGACTCACGTGATCAGTAGAATGGACCCAACGCTGAGGTGAGACTCCTCAGCTGGACAAGCCAAACTGCTGTCCATCTCAAAGAGGTAGAAACACTCCTGCTCCTTTTCCCGCTCTTCCGAAATAATGCTGAATGAACTCTGCAAATTGGGAAAAGTTAAGTCAGGTGAAAATACGCCCAGGCACGCTGAACTTCACCAGAAGACAGTTTTAATCACTGTTGATGCAGACACTGAAGAACAGAAAAAACAACCTTGCTGCCTTCTCAAAGCCCTCCTGCTCACCAACAACTATCTGGCTGCTTCCTGCTCTTCTCCCCCCTCGTGTGTCACTCACCGCTGTAACTCCCCGCTTGCAAGAAATCATTATCACAGCTCGTCTCTTCTCACCACTGCAGTGGCTGCCATATGAATCACCTCCTTTATAGATGAGCATGATCCAGTCACCTGCCAAGAGATAACACAGAGTGCAAATCCGTATCAGGAGGTGAAAGGCAGAGACGGAGCAGAAAGGTATGGAGTGGAATCTTACTTCCATTGAAAACCTGGGTTTCATTGATTCTTCCTATCACTGTAGTCTTCCCATTCTGTCTGTCTGTTTGCACCAGGCCACCAAAATCATGCTGGCTGCTGTTGACTTCCCTGCACACCCTGAACTGGTAGACGTAGTTTTCCGTTTTGCCTTTCTCCACAGTCACATTAAACCTGCAGCAGGGAGAAGAGACAGAACAGACAGCCCATAAGATTAGGAAGAACAGTGTTCAAAGCAGTAGACACTTGAGGCTGAAAGCCAGTCTGTCCTACAGTCTGTGCCCAGATTTTTCTCTCCTCTTAGGCTAAGGCCTAAGGCCTGCAGCAGGGTGTACTGTACCTCATCTGGCTCAGGGGTTCTAGTTTCTTCAGGAGGGCTCTCTCCATTTGCGACTCGCTGCTCTCGTCGCCAACCACGTCACAGGTCTTCTCTTCCAACTGCTTGGCCCCCGTGCCCATAGCAAGGGCCACAAAGGCCACCAGCACAGCAGAGATACGGCACGGTGATGACATCCTGGACACATCACAGAGAACACAGAGGATTAGCTGGTTTAGTCCCCAGCAAACTAACTTCAGGGTCATGAAATCAGTGACTGGCCACCTCCTCCTCTTGACTTTTGGAGAAGTCAGAATCTAGGGACATCCCACAGTTCCTGAAAGACACTAAATCTGAATCTCCTGTATAGTCAAAGACGATTCACCGGGCCAATTTGGGATTCTTTTCTGACCTTTGCCTCTGGTCCACAAAAAGCTTTGCTGCTGAGAGTGTTAATTAACATTGATTCAGTCAGAGCAAAGCCCAGCAGGCTTAACGCTGGAGTAAGTTTGAGTCAGAAGCCATTGTTCGCTCTCGCATTGCGCCGAGAAGCCAGTCAGTAGAAAATGATTGACCAGCCCTCTAATCAATCCTCTTCGCAGCTCTCCTGTGAAGGGCCTGCAGGGAAGGGCCACTGCGATTAGTCAGGCTCTATTTGTTCAAGTGCCTTAATCTTAGTGATAATTGCATTACCCTTCTAGTGTTACTTTAGCTGAGAACTGGAAAGTATTTTAAACTAAGCTGCAACTTCACAGATCAGTTTTCCTCTGTTTACACAGGGAAAAATGAAGCAGAGACATCCTACGTAAGACCCAACAATGAAAATAATGAAATCTAGAGATCTGGCTTTCAGGGTCACACTAAAAACCACACATGAAGCAGCTACAGACTGCACAAACCAACCACCGTACTGCAACAGATTCCTCTCTGCTTCTCCCACGGCAGATTTAAGTCAGGCTCCAGGCAGCCAGCAGACCCACAATTAAATGAGCAGCTGGTTGCAGCCAGACCCTGTTAAAAGCACCCGCCTTCTTGCTGAACCTACTGGACCTGCAGAGCCCTTCACGCCAGCTGACAGCGACCAACCCAGCTGCTGAGACGAGGAAGCCCGTGACCCAGAACTCGTGACCCGCTTCCCAGAACACCGAAAGCAGAACCCTGTCCTCCGCGCCTTCTCCCAGCCACTTCCCCTGCGCGGTAAGAAGCGACGGACGGGACGCCGCCGTTACCCTCCCCCTGGGCCGGCTGCAGCTNCGGTGAAAGGCGGCTTCTAAAGCCCTCTCCAGCCTATCAGGAGGCGACGCCAGGGCCCGCCTCCTTTCTCTTCTCTGTCCAATGGGCGATGAAAAAAGGCGTAAGGGCCGCCCCTCCTCTGGCTTATAGTCCAATGAGCGCCCGCAGGTTAGCCCCTCCCACCCGGAAGCAGAAGCCCTCTGTCGCCTCCCGTTGCTAGGCGCCGTGAGCGGCGGGACCGGCCCCACGCGTGGGAGGGTGTTCAGACGCTCCTCCCTTGGCTGGAGGGGCTTCGGCTTAAAGCCCCCCGCTCCTCTCTGGCTCTCACGCTGGTCCGGATCACCCGCAGCGAGGTGAAGGGCGTCCCCGCGCCGTGGCACAGCGGCCTCCCTCCCTCTCTCCGCCCTTGCCTTCCTCTGTGGGAGGCGGCAGAAGCAGCCCGCTGCTGTCCGCGGACTCTGCTGTCTTCCCCTACGCCCCCAGGGTGGCTTCTGATTAAGCAAGCATGAATATTCATAGAAGTGCTTCGTGGCCTCCAGCTTTCTGGTTTTGTTTCCTTATGTTGGGGTATAAAGGTGTTCCCCTCCAGCTCCTACAATTTTTGCTACTGCAAGAGGAATTCCAGGTTCAGCTGGTCATGAACAAGATTGGTTGACTTGAGCATACGGATCATGATTAATACACTTATAAATTATTTGAGACTGGCATATTTAAAAGACACTCCTTAAACACTGCCCCTGCTGTGAGGGTAAGAGAGTCCCCTTTCCCGGGCTCTGTTACTGGAAGAGATGGGTGTTCTCTGTCAGAGTTCTGAGGCTTTTACATCCTCTAGTTAAGAAAGGAATGCTGGATTTAGGAGATTAAACGTGCGAGAGAAACCACTTGCTCCAGAGGGGGTTGGGAGGCTATGCTGCTTCATTAGAGAGGAACTGGGAAGTGGATTGTTGGCTTGTGGAAAACTGATCGATTTCTTCCCGCTGTGATTTGTGTCCTAATGCTAATTTCACTGGGAGTACAGCACAGACAACTCAGCTGCAGGAGGCAAATTTATTTATTAGCTTAGCTATTAACTGTGTGTTGCCTGCATACCCTCTTATGGTGTGATCGCTTCCTCTCCACTTCCAGTCCAAACTAAGAACTGAGTTTACTGATGGTATCTGAGAGAAAATAGTAGAACACGTCCAAACCTAGCCCCTAATTCTGCCCCGCCATCCTTCCCTTCTCCACTTGTTCACAGATAACACCATCTTTGTGATCACACTGGCCCTGCAGGCAGCTTGCAGTGCCTTTGACTGCAGCATTTTTCCCTTTGGTCTGTGCACTCTCTTCATGACTACAGCAAATTCTCCCTCTCTGGGCTTCTCAGGTCTCTTTAGACTAATCTAATATCCATTCAAAGCATTCCAAAGAGACTTTCCTCCTCTTGGGTTGTTGTCCTGTCTTCTGCTTGCTTCTTTCTTTCAAGCACATACTCCCTGTCACTCTCTACAGGCCCTACCCAGGTTTGGAAGGAACCTCGTGGCTATAATATGCCACCTTTAGAGGCAATTTTGTGATGGAAGAAGTTGCAGAATATCCAATCCATGCCTTCCCAGAGACATGTATTGTAACAAACTGGCCACAACACTCTATATCAAACTAGGCATCCTGCTGGAGAATCAATTCTTAAGTTTACAGCATGTCACTAGGAAGGGAGTGATCATCCCTATTCTGGAACTGAACCCCACAACCTCTCTGGCCAACCTATGCTAGTGTTCAGTCACCCTCATAAGAAAATTTCTATAAGAAAACGTTTCCTGATACTCAGACGGAGCCTCCTGTATTTCAGTTTGGACCCATCACCTCTTGTCCTGTCACTGGGTACCACTGAAAAGAGCCTGGCTCTTCTCATACCCTCCCTTCAGGTATTTATATACATTAATAAGATCCTCCCCAAGATGTCTCTTCTCCAGGCTAAACAGTCCCAGCTCTCTCAGCCCTTCCTCATATGAAAGATGCTTCAGTTCCATCATCATCTTTGTGGCCCTTTGCTAGACTCTCTCCAGTATGTCCACATTTTTCTTTTACTGATGCTGTTGAGATGTTGATTCAGAGGGTCTTGAGGGATGCCAGCTCTTAGTTCCTGCCTGTATCTCGAGCATATTCACACTGGGTGTTGGGTGGAGACAAAATTCCCAGCATAACTGATCAAAGCTCCTTTGTAAGCCCGTGCTGTCCACTGCTACCTCCCTTTTGACGGCAGCTGGGCTGCCAGTTTGCTGTAGCCATTGCTTATCCTGCTCGCCTCTGTACTTTCACTACTCACCTTGTGCTCTTGCTGTTTGCCTGCTTCTGTCCTGAGAGGGAGATCTTCAGAATGACAGCCCTTCTCACAAGTACTATGTCAGTGTAATCACAGCTTACCTGAAGGTTTCCCTCATCAGGTCAGGAAATGGAAGTTGTGGCACTTCCAGTGCTCTCCATTCTGATGTAAACTCTGTTATTTTGAGCAGCTGGATAGAAGCTGAAGCGTCACATTTCTTGACTTCTGAATGTAGCCTCAGGTGTCCTGTTTCACAAGGATTGAGCTCTCTGGCTCAAGAGCCTGATCGAAACCTCTTGTTGTAGGCACTCTGCTTTGGCTGGGAGGGAAGCAGATCAGAAACTTCTGCAGCTGAAGCAAGTGAGGAAATAATTTCTACTTGTGTCAAATTCTCTCAGACTCCTCCAGCAAGGGCCAAATCTGGGCAGGAAAGGAGAGGTAAAGAAGCTGGATGAGGTAAGTCAACAAAAGATTTTCTTTTGAGCAAAAGCAAGATCTAGCAGCAACGCTCTGAGCTGGCCACTGACGTTGAGTACCAGCTCACAGTCCTGTTGCTTTGGTTCTAAAATTACCCTGAGTATTTTACTGTGATAAAAGCTGATGGGTCAGAGACCCAGCATTGTTCCCCTCCCTCTCTTCATCGGATCTCTCTTGGTGTCGACTGCTGGGCATTCAACCCAGGCATCCTTTTCTCCTAAAGAGGTTTGCACTTTTAAAGTTTATGTTTGCCAGCAATAAGAGATCATCAGCAATAGTTCTTTGAAGAGCAGGTGAGATTTGAGTACAGATAAATTAGAGATGTATGCAAATCAGAGATCAGAGGCAGAGGAGGCATGTGAGATCATCCCATCTGTCTCCTATGGGGCTCGTGAGCAAATTTTCAGCTTTTACCTTGAGACAGTTCTGCAGGGCTTTTTTTTCTATCAGGAAGATAGAAATGGTGCTTTCCTTAAATTTTCTCTTCCCCTTAGCTATTCTCCATTCCCCCTGTTCAGGCCGTCACACTGAGCAATTTGTCTGGCCGCTTGATTGAGAAATACCAGCTTAGAAGAGTGAGATTTTGGATTCATGACCATTCTTTACGAGTGTCTTCTTCCCATGACTTGATTGCTTTTCCTCTAAACACCCCTGTGCTTTACAGGAGTGGTGGTGTGTCATCAGCAACACTGATGGCTGACCTTAGGGTTTTTTTCAGAGCTGTTACTGCAGAGGGGGCTGTTGGCCTGAGGTACAAGGTTCTGTGCCCTGATGAGAAATAATTGCACATACCCATGGTTGTTACTGCTACCTGGTCACCACTTGCTGCACTACAGAAACAAAGCCAGCACTGAAACTCCAAAATTCCTGTCTGGTAATCACACTTCATCTGCTTGGGAAGCAGTCTTGCTTCTGCATTTGTTTTCAGCAGAATTTATGTTTGCTGTTGCATCACAAAACACAGGGACATCCCTTCGTTCCCTGCCATTTGCGTTCACTCCCACCCTGCTGGAGGTAGAGAATACCTGATGCCCTCTTGAAGTGTTTGCAGTTTTCTTTTTAATATTCCTCCTCTCCAGATATCTTTATGTACTCATTTTTTTAAACTAAAGTCAGAGGACTCAAAATAAAGAAGGTGATATTTGAACACGCTCTCTGTGCATATTATTTATTTCCTAGCTCTCTCCTGCATGCACGTATTCCCTAAGGAGCGCAGTTTAAGCACCTTTCTTTACAAGATAGTTATTTTCAACTCTGTTCTCACTTCCATCGCTTTTGAGAGATGTGTTCTCAGGCTCAGGTATTCCATCTGTTTTCAAATGCACACCCTTGCTACCAAAGTCTTTTCTGTGATGCAGTATCACAGGTCTATAGATCAGTCTTCTGGTCAGTCAGTCTCATGGACTGCTCAAAAATGAAGACTTGCCCTGGCTGTTTTCTTTCTGGCGTCCAGGGAGCCTTAAATATGCCATGCTACCAAAATGTCCCTTTCAGCCAACATTTAAGACGGTGTTAGCCTATGTGGCAAGCTTGAAGTAGCAGCGAGTAACCAGGTCTGTGCCACAGCCAAGGTCAGGATCCTCGTTTCCCAAATCCTCCTCCCTGACCCTAGGTATCACACTTGCTCTCATACTGACGTAGGCGGGAGCTGAGGGAAGCTATCTGGGACAGTGCATTCTTCTGTTTGACCTACAAGAGCTGAATTATAAAATGCTAACAGCTTTCAGTTTTTGAAACTGAAACAGTTTTCAGTCTGAAACAGCTGGAAGTTTTCAGCTGAAACAGCATTCAGCCTCAGCATCGTGCCCTGACAGGGCATTTGTTTTATTTAATGTGATTAACTGACGCCGGTTGTTGTCACTCTGCTTCCCTCGTGGTTGCTCTGGTTCTTTTTGCCGGTTCATGAGCGCTGTCACCGTCCTTGTCTGGCCTATAATTCCAACCCGATGCATTTAGTGGTATTTGCCTGGTCTGCGGGTTTGCTGTTACCTCTTAATGCAGTTAAGTCATTAACCTAATTGACTGTAATTTTACTTGAGCTTGCTTTACTTCCCTGTGTATTTTGTGCCCTATTGCTATGACATCCTACTCACAGCCCCCCTTCTACTTGATGTATATGCTGAGGTAGTGTCTTTGGTTAAAGATAGCCTTCCCCTCCCTTCACCTTACTCCTTAGCCTTTTTAGGGAGTGCGGATATGTTTCTTTGGGATAGAGTCACCTTAGATTTCACGGGCTCTTGACTTTGTCACTGGATTTGGGTAGAAGACTCTGGAGCACCACAGCAGCAGGATGTGGTGCATAGGCTTAAGGGAGAAGCACAGCGAAATCCTGGGTTCCTCAGCATCAGTGACCATTAGCTGCACATGTAGTGCTTCTTAGAAAGTCCTTTTGTCTGTGCAGCTGTCATACTGAGATTAATTAAACAAGCAAACCAACCTCTCTCCCACCAGAGCTCACCCGTGGCAGTAAATGTCATCCTCTCCTCAACCAGGGAGAAAGGTGATTTTAGCACTGAGATTTCAAGCATCTTATGGAAAGCGAATGCCTCTCAGCTCCAGCAGACAACAGGAGAGCAAAGGTGTGGCCTGGAGGCTGACACATCATGCAACACATGAGCAGATCTCTACAGGGCAGTCATGCCCCGCCCTTTGAAAAGAAGCTGTGTTGGGCTATGGTGGAGGCTGCCCCAGTCAGCCTCTGCCCCCGGAGGCCAGTGAGGAATGGAAAAGTGAAAGAGTGGTGGTGAAAAGTGAAGAAAGTGCAGAGGGGCATCCTAAGGTCTTCAAGGCTCCCGTCCACAGGAGAGGCAGATGAGAGCGTAGGACTGAATTGAGACTGTCCCAGGAAGATGTAACACGTCAGTGTGTCTACAGCTGCAAACAGGATGCTAAGGTTAAACCTGTCGCTGCTGCTGAGAGAGCTGGGGGAAAGGCCTTGAGTTTCTTTTTGCGTTTAAGATGGAACATTGCAGCTGTGGCAGTGCAGGTCTGTGTCTGCACCCCAAGCTTCAGTGCTGAGCCAGAAACAGATCTGCTGGGAGGCTCCTGCCAGCTCATGGTGCCTGAGGGACTCCAGTTGTCCTGGGGCAGGTGCCTCCTGTCCTGGGGTCTGCCGCCGGCTGAACCAGCTGGCTCTGTGACCAGCAAGGGCAGAGCTGTGGCTGACCTGGAGGCAGGTACACCTCCTGGGAAGCTCAGGCAGGGATTGATAGTGTCAGACTGAACTGAAATGGGGCCCTGGGCCGGTGAGCAGGGATGTGGGGAGACCCTGGAGAAACTGGGCAGGACAATGACAGCAGCGATATGCAGAGTGTGGCCAGACAGGGATGCTCTAAATAGTTCTGTTCCTTACTGAAGTGCCTGGGACACAAGCAAGCTGCCTAGAACAACCACCAGTTTTCATCTGGCTCCTGTTCACTATGCTTTCTTTCCTCTTTTGCAGCTCCCTGTCTGTGGTGAGCAGTTGTGCCAGGCTTGACTATGGGCTTTGGGATACTGAGCATCATTCTAGCGATTGCTTTGATTTGGAAGATGAGTAAGAACACAAAGGGGTGCTGAGGGTGAGCATCCAACAGCAAAGGACCAGAGACTGGTCTAAGCACAGGAGCTCAGATCCTGAACTCTATTATTATAGGGTTAAACCAGAAGCCTATCTGGGTTTCTACCAGCCTTAAGTACTCACTGCCTATCCAGAATATTTTGAGGAATACGTTCCTTGTGCAGACCACAAGCAACCACTTCAGATCCTGTGGCAAAAAGCAGTGAAACATATTGAAAAATTTTTGTAGACTTGTCTGCAATTGTAGTAGTGAACTGTAGAACAAATATCCAAGGTCTATAACACTTTTGCTTGTGTGCAGAAGGTGTCAGACCATGTGGGAGAGCCTATTGTTTGATGCTTAAAATCCATTCTCCTGATGTCTGAGAAACCATATCCACAAAATGATTGTGTTTTTTCCCCTTACTGTTTGCATACCCGGAATGTCATCTGCTTTCAAATAGCGAATTTTGGTTCTCGGGTATCTGATCAGTTCAGAGGAAACTGGGGTGGAGGGGGTGGGAGTGGGGGAGGGTGTTGCACCAGCATCACAGTGCATGTAACACTTGCACAAAGGCTTGGAAATTGCACAGAGGTTCTGAAGTTCAGTGCACGTGTTGTTTTTTTTAGATGCTTATTCTGAATTGTGTTTTCTGCACTGCAGCTCTCTGGAAGAGTTGCTTTTCAGCAGGTCCTTGCTGGCAAGTGCCTTTCCATCACTTAATGGTAAAGAAAAGCTGGTATTTTTGATTGCTTTATGGGTGATTGCCAACCACGCTGCCCTGAGCAGTGGGTGGCCTATGGAGGGAGCTGCTATTCCTTCTCCAAGTAGAAGAAGGACTGGCATTCCAGCCAGTAATCCTGCTGGGAGCAGGGAGCTGATCTCCTGGTGATCAACGATGCCAGTGAAATGGTAATGATTTTCTCATTCTTTGAGGATCTTCCATTTCCTTGCAGGTACCTCAGTGATTGACATACAAACGATGCTGTCACTCTGGCAGTGT
>VXBW01005389.1:177578-250838 GCA_013400375.1 Thinocorus orbignyianus | reverse complement strand
TGTCTTTTGACTCTTGTTTTAATTGCTGGAAGATGGTTTCCTTCATGGTTATCTGTTGTAACCTACAGATCATGGAATCATCTGGTACACCCTCAGTGACCTTAATAGTAGGCAGTGGCCTTTCATGCTTGGCCTTGATCACCCTAGCAGTTGTCTATGCAGCACTGTGGAGGTATGTAATGTATTGACAATGATGAATGTGAATACAGACTTATATTTAGTTGAATTAAAATGTAAAGAGAGCATTAGATGCAAAATTTATTATTTGGAAAAGAGAAAAATATAAGTAAAATGTAGTGCATGTTTTGACTCCTATATTTGTTGATGTGATTTTTTTACTCTCTTGGCCTACTGGTGGTGGTGGGAGTCCACTCTTCTCTTGCCTCTCTTGAGTGTGCATGGTATTGCTCTTTCAGTGGGGTATCCATAGTGCTAATAAACATTTTATGGGATTCTTCTATATGGTAGATTGAATGTAAGGCTTCTGGCCTACACCCTGGAAAGTTTTTCTGCCATTTACATTTGAAAAGAAAGTTCCTGTGTGATAAAAATGACATACAAATTGCCGCATCAGATATTGCAGATTTAGGGAGATTCATTCAACTGATTTCAAGTTTATCCACTTCTGCTAGAGATTTCAGTGAAGACCGCAAGCTGAAGTAGTCTCAAATAGTGTGGTGGTACATTCCAGTCTTTCCATCCTGAGTTTACTATACTATACAATATTTACTATACAATATTGACTCAAGAGTGAAATAGATATTTCTAAAGAAAATTAGTTTGAGAAGTGAGAGAAATAGCATGATGTGTGAGTGTAGAAGAAATAGAAAAGTACGAGGAAAAGTCACGTGAAGTAGTAATATTCTTTTTAAAGTGAACATAGGTTATTTAACTTTTTTTTCCATAGTAAAAGATAGATTCTTAGGCAAGTAAGAAGAAACACAAGGAGAAAATAACAACTTTCAGAGTAATGTGAAATCAACCAATAGAATTTTACTTTTAGAAACAGTGTGATACTTTTACATGCTTTTCTCTTTCACTCTCTTATGCAGTCACAGACACTCACAGGATTAGACATGCATGTAATAAATATAAAATATCTAGGAATATAAGCTGTAATAAAAAGAGTATAAGAATTAACAGTTCTTGTCTGTCAAAACTAAGAATGCAAGTATTTCAGGATGTAATTCCCATCTGAAGGATTGGAGTGCTATTTTTGCACTTCCAGATATATTTAGCACTTGGATGGAAATACTGTCATGCTTAATGGAACTGGTCGTCTCTACTATTTAGATTAAACATAAGGAAGAAATTTTCTCACAATGAGGGTGGTGCAACAGTGGCCCAGGTTGCCCAGAGGAGCTGTGGATGCCCCATCCCTGGAAGTGTTCAGGGCCAGTAGCAAGCTGGAGATGTCCCTGCCCACGTCAGGGGGGTTGGAACTAGATGATCTTTAAAGGTCTCTTCCAGCCCAACCCAGTCTATGATGCTATGATCCTATCATTCTATGATGCTATGATTATGGTAACTTCCAAACTGAGAAAAAAATGTATGTGATGCATTATGGAATAATGTGAGTTCTACATCCAGCTGAAGCAAAAATAACTCATACAGATCTCTGTGTTCTGTGAGTGGAATATTTTGAAAGTATTATGTCAAATGAATGGCCTGTCATTTAAATCATTAAAATTTGCCTTCAACACGTTCTCAAGAGCACATAGTAACCAGCTATATGGGGAAGATAGACACTGAAACTTGTATGTATGTTTATTTTTTAAAAATCTAGGAGTAGGGAATTTGATATTTTGACCCTATGTTTGTTTTTACATTTTGGAACACCCATCTTCCTTTTGACTGGCAGGGCTTGTTTAGAAGTGATATAAGGTATACAGGTCCAAAGAAGACCTGTGTGAGCATTCTTTTATGGTTGATTGATTTCATCCCCCCCAACTGAAAATTCCAGCTGAAAAATAAATTCAGTGTCAGTCAAATATTCCCTTCCTTTCCCTTCATCATCTGAGAGCTGTCAGAAAAATGCAAACCTCCCTTGCTTACGTCAGTGCTCTGAGCTGCTGCTTGCCCTGTATTTACCCAACCACTAAGATCCTTTATAGACCATAGATACTCGGTGTTGGGAACTGGCACAGGCAAATTGATAGCGAACGAGTTAGAAAGTAGCAGCATACTGACTGTTTAGACTGAGGCACTAGACTTTCTGCAAACTTTTTTGCTTGCAAACACATAAAACTACCCTTAGCAACACCGCTGCATTTTAAGGAAAAATGTGGATTATGGTATCAGGGTTGTTCTATCTTCTCAACTGAAAAATGTAATGCTGTATTACTTAAATTATAGGTGAGCGAAGGACTACAATTAATTTCATGTCCAAAGCTCAGCGTTTCTTATGGGTTCAGCACCCTCCTTCATGATCTCCTCAGTGTCAGTTATGGGCGTACAATTCAGGAGAAGACAGCGATGTTAACTAAATTAAAAGTATAGGTCATAAAATATATAAACACATAGCATGGTCTTCAGAGGATCTGAGCACCCTTAACTTTCATTTGCTTCAGCAGTCAACATTTACTCTGTTAGCACCTCTGAAAATCAGGTCAGTGAGGTACTTCATTTGAAACCACAACCACTCTCTTTCTGTCCTGTAGCATATAAAATGCTGTATATAGAAAAATGAGAGCATTTGCACCGTGTACATCTTGTAAGGACATAGGTGATGACAGTATTTGACTTGTTCATCCTAAACGTACCCGTAAAATGAATATAGAAAGTTTGCAAAAGAGACTCTGTGATGCTCACTGCTATAATTTAACCTCTCTGTACAAAGATATGCTCTGATGCTCTAATAAGCATTAGGTCTTATGCAGATGAAGATATTACAGTATTATTTCTTCATACAAATTATTTCATAAATTTTGTGGAACTTCAAGTTTAATGTTATCATTATCCCAATAACATGTTTCAAAATGTAATGCTGTAATATCATCAACTAACCTGCATCTTCTTTATGCATTGTGGACTAAATTTGCTGTTTATGTAAACCACCATATTTTTGCTGAAGTTAGTTATTGTGAGTGGTCTGTGCCAGCTGTGGATATTCCCAGGGATGAGCAGAGAGCATAAGAAGTTCTTGACACATGCAAGTTCTTCATTATCAGTATGGTGTTAGAACAGCATTGCCAGCAGTTTTTAAAAGTAACATTGACAAGATTATTTTTGAAATATACCAAGATACTAAGAGGGAATTGTAGAATCTCTATCAAAACATCTCAGTTCTTAAGTTTATAATGTGGTAGGTCCCTGTTACTCTACTGGAACACTTGAAAGAGAGCTTACCTTTCAGAGTATCTCCAATATTTAATACAAGAATTGCATCAAAGCTTTGTATGAGTTTCTAGTTGTTTTCCTTTTAGAAAAGTTGTACCCGGTCTTTGTTTATTCAAACAGGTACATCAGATCTGAGAGGTCAATAATTCTAATCAATTTCTGCCTGTCTATTATCTCATCAAATATCCTTATCCTGGTTGGACAAACTCAGACGCATAACAAGGTATGATGCTGGATTGTATTAAATTTGCATTTAAATATTGATATCTTTGTTTTATTTGTGTGCAGCTTAATGTAATTATATCCATTTATCCTATGCTCATAGGACTCAACATTTTTGGTAAAATATTGAGAGACAAGGGAAAATATTTACTGTCTTTCATGGTCTTCTTTTCCTCTCCAAAAATCCCTTTTGTTATTGCTCCGTCTGGATAAGCCGTGTTCTCTGTGGTAGACTTGTATGTTTTATAACTAAATTTCAAAGCAAAACAGTTCAAAGACTCAACATCAAAAGTACAATTTCTGGTTCATTATAATAGTTGTAATAGGATTTGTGCTACAGTGTTTTTGTCTTTTTATTAACACACTGGTACTCGAAAGGCAAGTAGAAATTGCTTAGAACTTAGGGTACTACTCTTGAAAATTTGCAGAAATAGACATCATATCAAGCTATAGAACTGCTAAGTCTCTGACTGGTGTAGTTATAAGAAGGTAATAGCCCTGCATTCCTTACTTGGTGATATACTGCTGATTTATTACTAATCTCTTCTCAGACTCCTTTTGAACATAATCATCATTTGTCCTTCTCCTGAAGAGCAGGGCTGTGTCAGTGTTTTGCAGCATCACCCAGTGTTAATGATGCTAGCTAACTTTCAGAACTGACAAAAAATATTTGCTTAAAATCAATTATAGCCAAATAATAGATTGGAATAGAGAATAGGATGTAACTGGTGAATAGGACAGTATGTGGGAGAATACTCTTAAGTTTTGGAGTGAGTAAGTATCTGTAAAGTACTTCTTTATCCCACTTAATGCACTGCTGATTTTAATTTTTCCAATATCTAATGAAATATGTTCATCATCTGCTATAGGATAACTGGTATTTCTACAACACACCTGTAATTAATCATTTATTCTTTTCAAATGAGTGCTTAGGAATTTAGCTGCCAGAAGTTTCATAAATTCAATACAAGTCAAACAGCTGTACTTTGTAAAAAAATACCCCAAACAAAGTCATCAATAAAATTATTAAAATTAAGATATTAAAATGCTTTAAACTTTTGAAATTATGTAGAGGTACAAACAAATAAAATATGGATTTGGAGAAGGAACCCATGTGACTCTTGCAGATTTTATTCAGGGGGAAAAAAGACAGAAATGTGCAAGCAGCTACTGAGTACCAGAGTGCAGAGGGATGATCAAGCCTCTCTAGAATTTCAGCACTAACATGCATAGTCATATATATTATTTTATTATGTCTTTCAAAAAGAAATATGGTTAAGTAGCTGAAAGTTCCTGTGTTTATTGCCACTGTGGAATCACAGTTGGAGGGCACCAGCACAACTTTGTTTGATAATATGCTCCCCAGCTCTACTGGCAGCCTGTCTTTGATGCTTGAGCCTGGGAACTCTGGACTAAAACACACCCTTAATCCAGTTTGTTTCTTTGAATCTTAATCTTCTTGAGCTTCCTCACTTATACTTCCTGAAGTCCTGAAAGTACAGATACTGACTTATTTCTGAGAACAGGAGATCTTAAAAATGGAGATGTTCAGAGAGAATAACTGACAGAAAAAGCAGGGCATCACAAAGTTTACATTTTGATTATATGGCCTGGAAAATCACTCTGAAGTATCACTTTTTACTACACTTGTCTTCTTTTTAAGTCCACATCTTGATTTTGATGCATATACAACCTGAGAGCTTCTCTCCAAGGAGTCCCTCTATAGGTCAAAGGTAAAATACACTTTTTTTATACAAGGAAGGTATCCCTTATTACAGCCCAAAAGTCTCTTTAATCACTTTGTTCACTGATACGTGAATATATTGCAGCTCCAAGGAGCTGATAAAGACAGTATTTGGCAAAAACTTATTCAAATTAAAGTCAGATCTGGGTATGACTTCAGTATGTTTGCAAGTAGAGATGTGTTTTGGCATCAGATGTGTTTGAATTCAAGTTGTGAATTTCACATATGACCAGAAGAAGCTAGTGTTTGATTTTTAGTCCATAGATCTAGATTACAAAACCGACAACTCTAGGGAAAATTAGGTTTTCATTTTGCTGAGCAGGAAGACTAAATCTGTAAATGGGATCTTTAGAAAGAAAACAAGGTCCTTACCTGTGGTTTAAGATAGAAAACATTTTAGATTTGTTTCTGAGATTTTATTATTTACTAGAAATAAAACCATTTTGGTCTTAGTGTTTGTTTGAAAATTTTGGGAGAAATCTTGAGAACAAGTTGTCAAAGCAATGTAATACTCAGGGTAGAAACTGTTTCCTGAATAAAGGTTGAGGTGATATTTCATGGCAAGAGGGTGAGCTCAGTATTTGACTGTTTAAGAGAAAATTTGAGAAATATGACAGGCCAAGTTTGAAAGTTTCTTTACTCTGTTCCATTCTCATGCACATATTTTTCTCATATTACTAGGGCACCTAGTTAATGATGCTGCTGATATTGACAAAGTTGAAGAACGCCCCTTTCTTCCATTGTTTAGTTCGTTTTTCTTCTGAGTTTAAATTATCCTAAGTTCTTATTTGGATATTCCCTTTGAGAATAGGTGCTTGGAAATGTTGTCAACACTAAATTCCAGCTTAAAGTTGAGCAGTGAAAGCTAAGTATCCAGGAGATGTGTTTATACCAAACAGCATGTTGTCAGTCTCTTTACAGTTTGGAGTTTGGAGTCTGCGTGGAACACTACACCAACTACTTTTATTCATTCCAATGCTATTCCATCTTCAGGACATTTCTCTGGTTTATTTCAGTGTGCTCGTTGACATTTGTGTCAACTAAAGAAATATTGAGCCTCTTGGTCTGGATAAGTGCAGATTTTCTTTCTGTTCTATGTAAAGCATAGATATTCAGCATGTTAAGTTTAGCTCTACTCTTTGATGGTTGAGTATATCCTCGATGCTTTTACAAAAGCTTCTTTTCATGAAGACTGAGTTTTGATAGTGTACTGTCTAAGTTCTGCCTTTTTTCAGTAAAGATATCATAATATTTCCCACAGGTAGAAATAGACTAAATATTTGCAAGGACATGTAAAAGTAGTTTAAATTCTTTCAAGCTACCACAGCTTTTCTATTTCTAATATTCCCTGTTTAAAAGTGATTTTTTTCTCCGGCTTCAATAGCTTGAAGATATCAATGTTAGACAAGTGATCTAGGTCATGGGGTGTTTTGGCTTGCTTTCAAATAGTTGTGATGGAGGGCATGGAGGGGACAATGGTTTCTCTTGGAATATTTGGATTGGGATAGCGAAAAAGCCTTTTGTCAGCAGAAGGACCTTGCTCCTTTATTCCTTCTTAGCCAAACATGTTGTGCATTTTATTGAAGGACACAGCTGAGAAAAGTTCTGCTTTTTTCAGGATGCTTCCCCTAATCTCTCAAAATGCAGAACTTTATTCAAAGCCTTTGTAATGTTTGGCTGTGTAAGATATCTCTGTTTTGTCAGATCCTGTTTTGAAATACAGGTCACTAAAGGCTGAATTTACAGTAATATTATGAAATTAATTATGTATCTTCTTTAAATACATGCTGTGTTATACTGGGTATGAGAGTTTACTGTGTTATTGCTTCCTGTCTTGTTTTCTTTTCAGTGTTAAATGTTAGCCACATAATCATATTTAAATTTGAGGGTATTCAACTGATACATTGGAGATAGCCCTTTAACAACTGAATTAAAAAATAGCAACATTTGTCATGTATACCCCAAATCCTCAAATATCTGTTATTTCACAAAATTTATGAGATGTCCCTAACGGACATTATTAAAAATAAGCATTATTAAAAATGAAGGCATTACATATTCACTTTGAAAAGACTGACAGTTTTATTTGAGGAAATACCCATCAGTGATTTTCAGGTTTCACTGTAATGTAATTCTTGCTGTATGATTGTTTCCTAATGTTCTTCTTGCCATCAGGAAAAACGGTTGTATTTCTTCTATATGTGGACCTCTAACACTTAAGCTATAAATCTTTACTATACTTCTGATCCCAGTTAATGAATAGATTTTCTACCCCAAAGAAGTTATTGATTAAAATTATGTGTATTTTTTCATAAATATTCTTTCCTTTTACGTACATTCAGAAAATACTTTGTTTTTTTCACAGTTCTACCTAAATAAAAACACGTTAGCTGTATGATATAAAGGATTCTTGTTTACCTGTTTTTCTTGTGAAGAAAACATAGATGAATACAATTTACAATAAATTACACGTATGGGCAAAAGTTAATTATTTTCTGCATTATCTGCTTCCAAGTGTACTTAAGAGTTTGCTGCTGGAGTTTGGGTCACTTGTGAGAAGCAGGCACATTTTTAGAAAATTCATAAGGCCCTTTACATTTTGTTAGCCATGGTCAGGTTACCAAGGGAATACTAGGGAAGATATTAGAGCGCAAGGCAAGGTTTAGCAATCCCTATATTCTGTATCATCCCTGTTTAATTGCAAACCCCAGTTTATTATGCTTACTATCGCACTGTGGAATTGGGAATCTCTTAGATCGTATCTGAAAGGGTATGAAAAAGGCATGTCCTGACCACCTGAAACACATAACATAAACAATCACTAGATCTGTTAAATGTAAACAATATAAACAAGTAAATGTAAACAAGTAAATATAAACAAGCAGAAAGCCTAGACAGTTTTGTACATAATAAGATTGAAATGTTCACTAAATAGGCTGACTGGACAAAAATAACTCCAATTTAGTCTCTTGGGGTTTGGTTGTTTTTTTTTTTTGTTGGCTTTTTTTGTTTCATTGGTTTGTTTTGGGTTTGGTTTTTTTTTGTTTGTTTTGTTTTTGTTTTTTTTAAATAGAGTTTCTAGGTTGAGAGAAGCAAATAGAGGTTGAAAGGAGTTGAAAAGCCACAACATCCCATACACATAGCAACCAGAAGCGGCTAACACTAGCGCTCCCCTGGGTTTTGAGAAACAGTGAGTGCCGGGATCCCCTGAGAACTCTACAAATGCTCAGGTGGTACTGATGCTTCTAACCGTGTGGCTCTTGCCCCATATCTGCCACTGCCATACAGATGCAGATATCGTGGCAATATATCTCCTAGGAAACAGCGTGGGAAACTTAAGAGCAGATGGAACAAACAGAGAAATGATGCTAACACAGCATTAAAGTTGTGTTAGAAAATCAATTAGGAAGTAGGAAACAGGCAGCAGCACTCTGTTTTTCAGGTCTTGCCCAGAGAACTTCAGGGGAATACCTCGTATTTAAACAGCTGAAGCCCAGGAAAATATATCCTTCCATTTGCCAGTACCCAACTTCAAAATTAACATCTATTCTGCTGATTGTCACCTCTTTCTTTGTGTAACAACTTTTTGAACAGCAGAGCCACAGAACCTCTGGTAGGGGTCAGCCATCAAAGAAACACACCAATAAATAGGTCAGCAGTCAGAGCGCACTGCATCACACATATATGCCTGTTGTGTATCCAGGAACTCAGAAACATTAGCTGGAGAAGAGCCCACTTAACTCAAAAACTATTACAGGAGTAGGTCTGTTTAAGCAACACTGGTTTACCATGCCAAATTCTGACAAAATCTGTTAACATCAGCTGAATTAACTACCTGCTTTTAGATTCTCATAAGAACATCTGGCAGCAGATCTTTCTTACCCAAGATCAGTAAACATTGTCTGTCATGCTACTGTTACCTGACTCAGAGGAGAAGGTAACATTCTTCTCAAAAATTTTTGCCAGGCTCTTTCTCAAAATACATCAACTTTACAATTCAGTTTGCTATTTCTAAACAAAACAGACAGTTTGATTGTAAGTGGGTTACAAGGAAGAAATTGGGTAGATATTAGCAGCATGTGTTCTCTGCCTCCAATCCCCAGAAACTTTTTAAGAGCTCTCTGAGATATTTAGAGTCACAGAACTGTTCAGGTTAGAAGGTCATCTGGTCCAACTTCATTCTCAAGGAGGGGTCAACTGTAGGGTCAGAACGAGTTGCTCAGGGCTTTATATAGTCAAGTCTTGAAAACCTCCAGGTGTGGAACCTGCACAGCCTCCTTGGGAAACTTGCTTAACTGCTTGTCTGTCCTCATGGCCAAAATGTTTTTCCATATAGTTGGTCTGGATCTCATTTCAATTTATGCCTATTGTCCCTTATCCCACCACATGCCACTGTGAAGAGCGTAACTTCATCTACTCAGTGGTCTCTTTACAGACACTGCCAGACTACTGTTAGATGCCCCTGAAGCCATGTCTTCTCCAGACTGAAGAAGCTCACCTTGCTTAGCCTCTCTTCACAACGCAAGTGTTCCAGCCTCCAAGCATCTTGGAGGCCTCTGTTAAACTCTCTCTAGTTTCCATGTCTTACATACATTGGGCAACTCAACTGAATTGGGCACAGTGTTCTAGATATGGTCTAATGAGTGCTGAGCACCTACTGGCTATGCTTATTTTGATGTCAGCCCCAGATGTTGTCAACCCTCTGTGCTGTCAGGGGACACTGCTGACTCATCTTCATCTCATTGCCTGTCCCTCCAGCCTGTATAGATCTCTCTGGATGGCAGCCATTCCCTTGAGCATATATAGATTGGTCCTCCCAGCTTAGTGTTACCTACAGACCATATGAATGAGAATTACACTGCCTACTCTGTGTCATCAATATTAAACACAGGTTCCTGGGCAGACCCACATAGTATTTTGTCTGTTACCTGCTTCCGGGTAAATTGCCACCCATTAGTCATTACACTCTAAGCCAACCACCCAACTAGTTTTTTGTCCATCTGATTGTCCACTCATGCAGCTATGAACTTCTAGCCTGGTTACAAGAATACTGTGAAAGAATTTGTTGGAGCTCATTTTAGTGAGATTTCTTTTGAAAAACAAAAGTGATGTTGGTTTGGGAACCCAAAATATGCCAAGGTTTATCCTTGAAAGACTGTGTCTGACCCATGACTCACACTGGTGCCAGCTCTAGTGTCTCTCAGCTGGTGAGAGCCTTCTGCCACCCACTCACACAACCACCGTTGCACTCATGCACTGAGGAAAGTTGCACAGGTGTAGTCTACTCCCTCCTCCCTAGCTGTGGTACTGGAGTCGGTGCTGGCATCTGTGCCTCTGCTGTCTCTGCCTTAACACAAAAGAAAAATAGCTCAGACTTTCCTGAGGTAACCCTCTGCTGTCCTACTCTTCTCAAAATGGAAGGTTTTTCCCTCCTTGTTCTTCAGGACCTGTTTAGAGTAGTTTTTTCACATCTTGAATTCACCCCCACAGATGCAAGAAAGATAGCTCATTCTCTCACAAACACATGTTTGAATCCTTTCAGACAATCTGCTTATGACTCAAGCAGCTATTTTGGGCTTCACACCTTTTTTTCACTTCTCTTTTGCTTATTTGTTGAATTTCAGCAGAAACAGCAAAGTAGTCAATGACAAGCAAATCAGTCTGCAAACAGTTAAATGTTCATGTCTTCCATATACGTAATAATTAGTTTTAAAAAAGAGAAAACCATAAGCACTTCTAAGTATAATGCTAAAAAGGATTTTTAAATGAATATACAGTAGGAATAAACTTCACAAGACCAAACAGTTTAAGTAATAATGATAACAGTAACACCAAAAATTACCATTTAGCTACTTAGTTATTTTCATTCTAGTATGAAAGTTTAATTTCCTACATGGATTTTCCTATGTGAGTGACCATTTCTAAGAATATAGGCATAGAATCCATTTGTCACATAAACCAAAACACACAAAACCACACTAAGGTATTTTTGATATACCTATCTTGTAAAATTACACATCTAAAAAGTACAGTTCTGAGATAAATGCAATGTAAATCTTATACCCTACTACAGTAAGTATTATAAAGCTACTTTCTGTATAACAAAATAAAACATTAGAAAACTCAACTCTTTCAAAAGAATATAATTTAAGAAAAAATTCTGTAAATGCTGTGCAAATTATTATCTGTCTACTCTACTGGATTTTATTTATACTTTGCTACAATTCCCTATTGTGTCTGAGAGTTGCCGGGAACATATGGTACAATTTAACCTTTACACGGACTGTGAAGTTCATTTGTACAGTTTTAGGGATTTTTTCACTTGTATTCTCCTAGCTCAGAGTTTTTAGACCCCTGTGTCTTACAGTCAAGTCAATCGTAGAATCATAGAATGGATAGAGTTGGAAGGGACCTTAAAGATCACCAAGTTCCAACACCCCTGCCATGGGCAGGGACACCTCCCACTAGAGCAGGCTGCTCCAAGCCCCATCCAGCCTGGCCTTCAACACCTCCAGGGATGGGGCAGCCACAACGTCTCTGGGCAATTTGTTCCAGTGTCTCACCACCCTCACAGGAAAGAATTTCTTTCTAGTATCTAGTCTGAATCTTCCAACTTGCAATTCAAAACCATTACCCCTCATCACTCCACTCCCTGGAGTCCCTCTCCAGCACTTTTAGGCTCCCTTCAGATCGTGGAAGGCTGCTCTAAGGTCTCCCCGGAGTCTTCTCTTCTCCAGGCTGAACAGCCCCAGCTCCCTCAGCCTGTCCTCAGAGGAGAGCTCCTCCAGCCCTCTGATCATCTTTGTGGCCCTCCACTGGACCTGTTCCAACAGGTCCATTTTCTTTCTATGCTGAGGACTCCAGAGCTGGACACAGTACTCCAAGTGTGGTCTCATGAGTGCAGAGTAGAGGGGTAGAATCACCTCCTGTGACCTTCTTTTCATGCAGCCCAGGATGCGATTGGCTTTCTGGGCTGCCAGTGCGCACTGCTGGCTCATGTTGAGCTTCTCATTCACCAAGTCCTTCTCTTCAGGGCTGCTCTCCAGCCATTATGAGTGCCTTATAAGAGAAATTTAGTCTGGTCCTCAGACTAGTCTGATCAGAAACTGTAAAATGAGTATTGTTTCCTTAACTCTACATTCTTCACTCTGTAAAAGCTATGGGGCTCTGTCTTGCGATCATTTAACATGAAAATGTTCTTAACTCTACATTTATTTTTGCTTTAAAGTTTTAGAAATAGTATCACATAGAGGTTGAGAAAATCAGGCTCAGAGATTATTTAAGAGTCAGTATGAAAATAAATTGTGAGGTTTGTGTTTGTTACTTATGGCTCAGGTACACTCATTTCTGAAAACAGAGCTTGCAAGTGAATCAGTTCATATTTTATGCTGGAGTCCCTCTTGTTTTTGCAACAACTGGGAGAAAAAAGATGAATTATGTTTTACTAGATACAATCAAACTTGTCCATGATGGTGTTTGAACATCAGCCAAAACCAGCTGCTGCAGAAGTACAAGAGGTTCTGCCTTGGGCAACTGTGAGTTAACCTACCCTTTACCTTATTAGAGTTTTTACTTTGTGATTAATTTTAAGATGTGGCAAAAATAAACCTCCCATAAAATGATAATTATTCTCAGGTGCTAAGATTAAGGTCTGGATTCCAGTGCCTGTATTCAGACCTGTTTATTCATTTTATGTTTGTCTGCCTTTGGAGAAAAGAAAATAATATGGGGTCAAACTGGATCTCAAGTTTATTCTTTCTTTGTTTGTTTATTTATTTATTTATTTATTTATTTATTGTTTGCCTGGCTACAAGTAACCAGGTTCAACAGGAAGAACATAAATGTCTTTCTCTTTTCCACATTCTGTCTCTTCTACAGGGTGAGGTAGGTGAAATTTCATGGGAAGTGGGACAAGACAACACTTGCTCTAGATAGACACAAACAATCAGTCGGAAAACCAAGGATAATCACACAAATTCTGACCTTTCCTGCTTTTTCTTTATGAGAAAAATAACCTGTGGCTACTGTGTGCTGGACTCATTGAAGCCAGCATTCACTAAGTGTGATGTAAACATATTAATGACATTACGAGAAAAAGCAATGTTGTTAGATGTTATGGGTTACAGCAGGACTTTGTCATGAGAAGGATGCTCAGCTTGTGAAATAAAGAGACTCCTAGGTATGGTTAGGGACCTAGAATTACATACCCAAAGATGCTTTTGGTGCTAGAGTAAAATGTATGTAGTGCCAGATGGACCAGATGATTCTCGAGGTTCCTTCCACTCTGGCATTCTACGATAGCTGTTGAAACATGACCTTTTTATACTCGTTTTCATGGACATACATGCTTATTATGTTGAGTCGCAGTGAGTCACACCATAGATTTGGTACCAAAAAAATTGACAGTGACAGTGTTTTTCTCTTTTGATGGTTTTGTCAAAATCTATGTAATACTGACATTGTAGATAAATAAGTAGGTATTTTGTGGAATTCAATAGATAATTATGCTCAAAATAATTGTTGAAAGAAAACTGTAAAGGTAAATTTACAAAGCATGCATGCATTTGGTTATAATCACAAACATTTTAAATGAATGTAACTGTGAGATTTCCAGAACTCTGCAGGGAAATGTAAATGTTTGCAATACAGAGACCTCAAGCTGTTAAAACTGATAGAATTTCTGAAATGTCAAAAAAGTTCGGTTTGCACTAGACTTCTGGGTTTAAAAACAGGATGGAAAACATGTTAGTATCTGTCTCTTCTGAAGAAAACTGAAATATATCTGGTACAAGGAGTCCAGCAGTTGGAAGGAAGTATGAATAAGGTTGGCACAAAATATTGTTCTATTAGTAAGTGATTACATATCTGTCTCTAATTAGTAGCATGGCATATGATTTGTGCTCTGTGCTCTTTATTTCATAAAAATTCACATCTTCAACCTATCCTATACTTGCTAAATAATTTCTTTAAGTTAGGATATCTAAATGGATTTATTATTCTTTAAATACCTCTTAAAGTTAGGTGAAGGCTTAGAGTGAGAATGGCTTCCTTAATAAGCTTAGCTGAACTATACAGGACAACAAAGCCCAGTATGTCAGAATCTACAGCTATGTAAACCTGAGCTTTAAAATGACAGGATTAATTGTAATGCTGTTGTTATTTGCATTAAGATTTTACACTTCTTATATTTAAGAGGGCTTTCAAGGCCCTGTCTTTTACCATATATCCTCTTATGTCACGTCAATCAGAATTTGGGCTTGAGTGTTAACAATTTAATTACTGCTATAAAACCTTCATTTTAGCACTGCTTATATTTTAAAGTAAATGCAGAATAGTAAAAACATTTCACTGAACTGAGTGATCCCGCAAGGTATTGTAGCAGTGCTACATGGAAGAAAAACATTTGCTAGGAATCATAGTTAGACCTCAGTATCTAGGTCGAATTAATGGTGAACCAGAACTGCTGCTAGACTCAGTTTGTCTCTTGTAGCTATTCATAAACCTCAATCCATAAAATATCTCCAGAAACTGATTTATAAGAGTTTAAATCTGATCCAGTGTCTGTTCCCATTCTTTCTAAGGGATTCTTCCTTTTGTAAAGAAGGTTCAACAGTATCCAACACCAGAAAAAATATATTCTAGTCAAATTTTTGAACCTCAGTGAGAAGACTCAATCACATTCAAAAACTAACCAAAGAGCACATCTCTCCTATTTAAGTAATAACCAATAAACAACCAAACATGTCTTTTTAATTGAAGGAAATTGTCAGTTTCAGACAGGAAGCTTTCAAAACTTCAAGTTGGGGTATTAATTCCTGTTCACACATTTTGCCAGTAGCAAATGCAGAGCCTGAAATGGATCAGAACTAATCTAAATTGTATTGCCATGGCTAGGAGCATGCACACAAGTTATTCATATAGCACAGCTGACACATGATGACTTCATTGTATGTTTAAGCCTGTGAGGTCTCAATCAGTTGAAGTTTCAATACTTCACTGAATAGACATAAGCAAAGAAGAGCCAAAACAGTACTTCGATGTTTCTTTCTCAAAGAAGCACTTTGCAGGATTTCCATTTAGTTTATACTGCACCCAGCACAACTGGACCTTGGTATGTCTCAGTATTACACAGTACTAATGTTAAATAACAATTCATATGGGCTTTGCTAATATCAGCTCGTGGTCCATGGTTCTTCTGTCATCATGTGTCACCTAGAAGGTTTGGGTCACTTGGATTCACTTGTCTCTCCTAGACAATGGTGAGCAGAAAACTGCTACTGGAAAAAATTCTGGAAGGAATTTTTCTCTGCGGTGCTAAAGAAAAGGGATTTTAAAATCAACGGTTAAAAATTCGTAAGACAAGTGCATTCCTCAACCTATTCTCCAAACTTCTTGTTAGACTCATATGCAAATCTCCTCTGTGACACTTTGGTTCTCTCAGCATGGTCTCTAAGAGACTCTTATTTTCAGTGGCTTTTAAAAGATAAGAATACAGCTATAATACATCTATAATAAAATATTAGTCAAATTTAAATACAGTAATTTTTATTTTTTTAAATAGTGTGCCTTCAGGCATCTGGAGGGGAAGATTGCTACCCCACAATGATTTAAACCTGTCAGTGCAATCATAGACTCTGCAGGCAAAGTTACCTGATCTGTGCAGGTCCCAGAGTATGTACTAAAAGAATTCCCAGCAGAGGAACAGAGAGAATACAGACAAATTTTCCAGAAGTAATTTGGCTATCTCATGTCATTTAGAGTGGGATGGACATGGATATAGCCTGGGAGATTTTGTAGGAGGAGACATCCATGATAAGTACATAATTTAAAACATAACATTTTATACTTGCTAATTTTAGTTGCCAAGATGCATTTGAGAGACATGAAGCATTAATTATTAATTATTGTTGTTGTTGATAAAAATAAACCTAGCATTAAAGCCTTGGGAGTGTTTCCAACATTAACAAATTTTCAATTTGATTTATTTACGGATACAAACAATTATTGTTTTTATTTTTCCTTCCAGTCAGAGCCTCAACTTATTTCACATTCACTTGTCCCGTAGGGAAAAGCTTGAGTAAATGTATCAACCCTGTGCACTGTTCTCAGCATCAGCACAGCAAGATCCATCAGTTCTACTGTAGAAGCATGGAGGGAGGGAAAGAGGTGAGGACACCTTCAGCTGTGTTTAGACTGTTCAGCCTCCATTTCGGAGCATTTTAACCTTAGAAGCATTAATTGCTACACAGAAAAAATGGATGTTATGAAGAAGGCTGGATATGACTCTCTGTCAGGTACAATGGAACCAAAAAAAAAAAGCTCTGTTTCCACCCAGCAGCAAAAGTAAGGGTACAATAGCCTACAGGAAAAAGGTGTACTAGAAGTAGCAGTTCTGTGAAGGGGACAAACTGCTCTTATTGATTTATTGATTAATTCTTATTGAATTATTTTTTTTAATTATTTTTTGCATTAGCAGAAGCTTCCAATTCATCTGGAATTATCACTCCAAGTATTGAGCAAGCGAGACTGGTTAAATATGTAGGCCTCAAAAGCTGATATACCAGTCAAACACATACCAGAAGGTCACAATTTCTGCTGCATATACAGACAGGTAGAAATAACAGTATTATCTTCAAAACCAACATTTTGGGAATTTGGGGATTTCTACACAGGCCCTCTCCTTTCCAATAGAGAAGACAGCTTACAGGATGCAAGCTTTACTTTCCGGTCCTGTAGGATTTCTTTGATATTTGAATTTCAGTGCAGAACAATTTTCCAGTGATAGCAAGGCAATGGAACACATAAGAAATAGAGGCAGCATCCAACAATATTATTCAAGTCTCCAGTTGCCCGGCAAGTCAGGCTGGTTTTATTTCCATATCGTTTCTTACAGAGAAACCACCATGTTGCTGGACGATTGAAGAGTTTGCCCAGTGTTCCAGCCTGGAGTCTGAAAGAAACAACTTCCTGGAGGATTTACAAGTTACAAGTTAGAAGGCCAGACAATGTGGTCACAATGAGTGGAGTACATATCTTTCTTGCTTTCCCTAGGATACTCCCTGCCCTGTCTTAGACGTTCACTGATTTTAGTGCATTCCACACAGACAGCTCTGTGCCAGATAAGAATCTATCTCCTCCCACTGAGATACTATTTTTTTTCTATAGATTGTCTCCTACTACATACTGTTTTACATGGGAGCTGTTTGCATCCCATATGTGTTAAATTTTTAATATGAGGCTCAGTGAGACATAGAGCCAGGGGTTAATCATGTGATTAGCCATTTGTTTAATGATTTAAAATTACTGAAGGGATTTTAGTTCCTTTAAAATGGTACTAATGCATTATTTAATAGGTCATATTTTGCATATAATGAAATGTCTAGGTTCAGTCAAAGATAATTATGTTACTTAGGAACAATTTGTAGTCATGCACACTGAAGACAATATATTTGAAAACATTTACTTTCAATTTGAAACTGTATGGTAAACATCTATGTTTCTTTTAGTTTTATGTGTAATGTTGCATTTTGCTTAGTATTTTTCTGGTTATTTACCTTTCAAAAAACCCAAATCTAAATCAGAACAGAGCTCAAAGCACTTTGGCAATAGAATGTTTATATATGCTAATGATTTCTAATTAGGAAGAAAAAAAATGCTAAAAATTGAGACAATGTGTTACTAGCAATACTAATTACCCTGTCTTTAGTTACATGCAGTGTCTTCCAAGCCATAAAGAGCTTGAGCGGAGAACAGTGGACCAAGATGTTCAATAGAGAAGACAAATACCAGTTCTTCCCTTCTTGAACATCAACTCTTGGTTCAAGACAAAATTGTTTTTGTGAAAACAGAGCTGCAGTACTGCTGGATTTGTGGAGAAGAGGGTCTCAGTAAAGTTATTTCACTTCCTAATTTCTGTGGAACATGCAGGTCACTGCTTGGGTAGGAATAAGGTGCTTCTTGAGCTCCACAGTAATTATTTCTGTCACTGATTGTCAGAAAGGAAGAGACTGTCTTTAGGTATGAGCCAAGAATCACTTTAAACAGTCCTTGCTGTGTGACACGGGGAGGGAAGGGGCCTAATTTTGAAGGGTGGATTTCACTTTTCTATTGCCTTCTTGCAAGAAGTGCTCATATTGAGTGGAGACTCCCCCTTCAGGCCTTCGGGGGGGAGGGGGGTGGAAATAGCTGTTTTCAAATTAAACATTAAGAAAGGAGAGACCTTGTTACTCCCATTCTATACTTGTATCTTGAGCTACTCTGTCACTCTTTAAAGTAGGCCAGGCTTTTTTCGATTATGACTAATACCACCTTTTAAAAATTAAATACATCTTTATAGAACTGTTATTTTTTGTTTTTAGAGGAATTAAACATTTTGAACAGAGAAAATTGAATTCAGTAAATAAATAAACAGATTATTACACACCTACCTTCCAGGCTGATCGTAGGTCTTTTTTTATCTCTGTGCTGTCAGAGATTGAGAACATTGGATTGATGCTCAGAACACCATGTCACTTCTCTGCATTGTATCTATGTTTGCTAAAATCAGTGTTTTATATTCTATGTTAAAATATGGTTTAGGTGAAAAATATTTTGCAGGGTTGGGTAGCCAATCGGCCAACCTGCAGCCAGTAGACCCTTGCAAAATGGCAGATGTAGTGTAAGAGTAAAACTACTTGAAAACCATCACAGTCAGCACACGAAGTGACTAGTTAAAGTTAACAGCAGTGAAAATCAAACCTGAAGTCCAGTTCATTTCCTGAACATTCCTGTGAAACTGCAAAGATGCCATAAGCCCTCTGCTGCCTGGTTAAACAGTTAGTTTACAACTGCTTTGTATCAACTGCTCAGCATAAATATAGTAGCAAATATATCCCTCTTCATTTCTTGAAGCTGCTTGTCAAAGAGAAATAGAATGGGTGCTATTCTTTTGGTTTCTTTAATTCCAAACACAGGATTCATAGATTTTTCATAAGCTGCTTTCTAAAGTGCACAAGGCTCCCAAATTATAATGGGTGTGTGTGTGTGTGTGTGTGTGTGTAAAATCCTTCAGTGCTTTGAAATTAAGTTTAAAACCCTGCAGTGCTTTTGAAAAGATAGATAGTTATTCAGCAGTATTTGTTGGTACCAGAGTGGGGACACGTCCAAAGAGTTTCACAGATATTGCTGGGACAGGATTGTAGTATTTCATGAAGGACCTATCCAAGGAGCTCCATTTGGTACTGCATATGCCTGTCAAAACAACACCATACTATGCATTTGAGGTACTTTTAGATCATATCATCAAAGACTAATTGCGGCAAATGTAATAAGGAAGCAAATTTTCTACTTTTTATAGCATCAACTTGTTTACTTGTGGGATACCCTTATTTGCCTTGCACATAGCAATATCTATATTTTTTAAAATTCTTTTTAAATTTCTGATGGGAGAGATTTCAAGATACTGAGTTGCAAAGTGGATTTGAAATGAAAAGATCTAACCATGTGTTATACAACTGTAGTAAACAGGACATTTAATCAACAGAATTTAGAGATGATAGTGCCTGCAAATGAACTAGACCCTAATTCTGAAGTCAACTCTTTGGAGTCCTACTGAAGCTCTAGGACCTGTATAATAACTCCTTTTAAGACAGTCCTTTCGTCGTAATAATCGTGGCTTTGTAAAAAAGCTGAAGTAACCGTTATCACCCAGTACTGTGAATCAGCTTTTCCATAATTGTCCCAGAACAATAAGTCATGGTTCACAAACTAAACACCCTAATGGAAAAGTGCTGTGTATTTCCTTCAAAATGGCAGCTGCTCTGTATTTTCATTATTCTTTAAAGAATACTGTATCTTTATTTTAGATTTTTGGAGAATATTCAATGCATCTCTTGAAAATATAGAATTCCAGAGCAGTTTGGAATAAATTCTAAAGAATTCCAGGGAAGTAATTTCTTTGTGCATGTTTGTGTGAAAGTATGCATGCATGTGTGTGTGTATGTCAGTAAGAGCCGGATTTTCCAGATCAGAATCACTCATATATTAATTTTGACTTTCACATGCACAAGTTCCTTTGATTATAATGGTATCTAAGTGTATGTATGAGAGTGGAATACAGTCCGTTAATGATTCAACCTCCCAGCTTCAAAATTCCTAAATCAATATGCAACACCTAATTAACACGTTTCCAATATTAGCAAACAAGGAAACCAAAAGGAATGTGATAGATACACAGACAATGAAATTTAGGCAAATACCTGAGCTCAAAGGCATGAGGAACCCACAATGTATGCTACTGAATCAAAAGGTAATAAGCTATTTTTGACTTTTTCCTTTGTTTGAGGATGTGTTTGAAAAATTGGGTTGGACTAGAAGATCTCCAGAGGTCCCTTCCAACTACATATCCATCCTGTGATTCTGTGAAATTCTTCAATCTTATTTTGGAAAAAAATACTTCCCAAATATTTTTATTTTTTATATTACATTATTCAAATACATATTAATACATAATATTATTTATACATTTCTTAGTATCATTTTAGGTAAGTTAATATTTATTAATTTGAACAATTTAATTAATTATAAGCCTTCCTTCTGAAATATTTCAGACTTCAAAATAATACTTAGGCTTTTGATGAGTCTGAGAGTGATAGGTGAAATTTTTACTGTAAAAACACATCAGATATTTTTCTGCATATTTGACATCTGATTCTTTATATTGTATAATTTCCTGTACCACTTGTTTCACATTCATGGCATTTTAGTTTTTGTTAGAAGCTTTTATGGTAGTAAGAAACTGTGAATGTGTTATGGATCCATGAGCAATCTGCTTGCGTTGGATCTTACCTTGCGCAATGATACAGTCGCTTTTCAGTGAGCTAAGAATCAACTCATGTTTTATGTTAAGTAGTCATGACATTATATTCAGCTGAATTTAATACTCTTTCTATTAAGTTTTTCTGTGAGCAATCACAATACTGACAAGGCTGCCATGTTGACATTTTAAAGCAGCTAGTGGGGTTGATTTGCCTGCAAGTTCCAGGGGACACTGGGTGTTCCAATCATTTTAAAAAAGTGACAGGTTATGCTCTCACTGGGGGCTGTGCCTCTTTCTTTATGCCTCGAGATTCTTCCATATCAGCATGAAACTTAATATTTGATGAGAAACATTAGTATAAATTTGCAATGTAATATTAAACCGATTTAACTTCAACCTTGCAGCTCTTCAGTTACTGATCTTGCCATGTATAAGCACAAGTTCATGTGCCACATAGGACTTAATTTAGCCTGATTTTCTACCTTCTCTATCTTTAGGGTAGAAAGAATTGATTTTTTCTTAATCTAACTATGGGGTTTAGGACGATGTTTATCATTTAACCAGAGACTTTTGTCAATGAGAGAACTAATCTCTCACCCTTTTCTTGAAAATACTAATATGCAAGATTATTCATCAACTCCACCTATATGGTAATAGCTTAAATTAAAGCAGTTGCTATTACAGATGCATGGACTATTTGCTTTAAAGTTGTTCATATTTTAAGCATTAAGCACATTTCCATGGGGCATACCCCAGTAATAAGTGTGAAATATCATTCGAAATGCAGTATTCTAGACCTAATGAAGTCAGTTAGAATTCTGTACCAGATCTAGTAGCTTCATGGTTATGCTCTTTCTGGAAGGACTCAAGCACTTCAGGTTACTGCAATGTATCCAGAAATTAAATCCAAATACCTTTAACTTATAAATAAACAAATAAATAAATCCTTTAAATCTCAAGACTTCCAGGATACAATTTCAGACTTGCTGCAAAAATGAACCCATATCTGTGAAGCTCAACTGGTCAGCATGTCACTTGACTCCAAACTTGTATATGACACAGAATCCAGATATTCCCCCAGTTACCAGCTCTGAAGGGCCTATTCTCTTCTGTGTCCTGAAAGCACACCTAACCTGTAATGACAGCACCAGTCTCCTAATAAAAAATGCCTAACTGCATATTTTTCCCTCTGTGTGATGAAGGGATAAATTCATAAGTTCCCACTATCAAGTTTTGAAATACTGGTCTTCAGATTAAAATGTGGGGTTTGCTTTTCTGAAACTGGTGGAAAGTAAAACTCAGACGTTTCTTATACAAAGAAACATCTGTGGAATTCAAATGCTGTCTTGAGATTATTTAAATTTAAAAAAAATGTTTTCCCTTTCTGATCCTGTATGAAACCGAACTGCCTGTAAGTAACACCTTCTTAAACAAAGATTATAACATATCAGTATTTGTGCGTCAAAGTGTTGATATTAATTATCATTCCAGAACTGGAATGTGTTGTTGATTGTAATAGGGTGTAATCATATGTTTAGAGAATTTTGAAGCCTACCTACATACACAACATCTGCACTCCTTCAGCAGCATTTAGGCCAGTCCTCCATCAAAGATTTCAGCAGAAAGTGGGAGCGCGGCACCATAGGGCCCCACTGCTCCCAGTGATGGGCTGGCATGTCCAGGGATGCCTCTGGATCAGTGCACAGCAGTGCTCCCTGCCCTGTGGAGGAACTAACTGTAGGTGCATCGTTTTTCATACTGACTGGTCTGCATCCTTATATTAAGAAGGCTATTTTCCAACACTAGTCTCTATATACATTCTATAACGAAAATTCAGCATCTGAAATTGTACACTTAGCATATCAGATTTTTTTTTTGTATTCTTAACCACAGTGTCATGTTTCACTTAAATTAAAAATAAGAGGTCACACTGATAAAGCTGTCTACGTTCAGATTCTTGGTAGCTTTTTGTCATTATATTCTTTCCCTTGTGATGTACTTATGACATACCTAAGGTACAGAAATATACTTTTGAATTTTCAAAGTTGCACTTTAAGCCAGAGGTCTTACAGATTTCCAGTTATTTAAATAGCTGAAAAGTATCATTAATTCACAGAAAGATAAAGCTTAGCTATACAATTAAGCAGATGAAATCTGTTAGCCTTATTAAGCCTCATTAAGCCTCATTTTCATATATCACATAGCATGAAGGGCAATTTTTTTCTTTTTCTTTTTTTATTTTAGTGTAGTATCATATTCATTCCAGGGTTACAGGCAAGATTATAGCAGATTTTGAAAAGTTTGTGATGGATTTGTTACATTTAATGAGCATGCAGTATACGGTTTCTCAGTCTTGGCTGACATTTTGAAATTAGACTTCCAGCAGTGAAATCTTGTCTGGGATGGGGTTTAGATTACTCAAGCTTTCATGATTAGAGCTTTTAATACATAATGTCAAGTACAATCATCAGTTGAATGCTAAATGAGCATACCATTGTTAATGCAGTAGCAGCACAGAGAATAGACTCTAGAGAGTTTAATTTTTTTGCTGACTTACAACTTCAGTTTATGAACTTTATCCACATATTCATGAATGTATACAGAGACAGAGAGGAGAAAGATCTCTGTATACAATTAAAAATTGTTTTTTAAACTGTTTACAGTGTGTGTGGTATTAGAACAAGTTATTCAAGTCATCAAGATAATAAAATAGTATTTATATCTTTATTTCTGCAAGATTGATTGTTGTGTATACATGTGCCTTTCAGATGGTAAATATATATTTGTACATAACTGAACCGTAACTACCATAATCTTGTTAAAAACATGGTGGTTTAGTACACCTATCTTGCACAGTAACATTAAACTTGAGAATTTAAGTTTATAAGCAACCTGAAAAACAACTATATGTTTTAGAATGACAAACACATACAGACAAATGAAATGACATGCACATGATATGTTTTCTCGTGTTATGCACATTTAGTTGTACTGAATTAATTCAATGGCTGTCTAAAATCCCAGTTGGATCTTTTGTATGGATAAAGCAGTGTTTGAGCCAGCTAAGTTACCTCAGGCCCATATCCACAGTAGGAATTTAGGTGTGAACTCAGTTATAAGAAAGTTTTCATTCAAGAAAGCTATAAAATGCAATGGCATATGTTCCTTTACATAAGATGGTTAAGCTCCATTGTTCAAAGTGCAGAAAAAGTTAAGTGAAAAAAGCGTGCACATGAAGTGCACACAAAAAAAGAGTGCTGAGTCAGCAATACCTACACTAAAAATGAGAAAACATTGAGGAGAGGTTTAAAGTTTGCCATTACAAGCTTAGCACTTCCTACCTTCTTGAGATTCATAATCAGAGAGACCTCCCCTCTTTCAGATCAGCTCTCCTTCCTTTCTTACATGGTGTCTGAGAGTTAAAGTACTCAGTTGACATGTGTAGAAGGGATTCTTTTTCTTCCCTCATCTCATTTAGGAGCCAGAAATACATGTTCATGTGCTGAGAAATGACCAAACAACTCTTTGTTGGGTGATTCAAAAGGCCTTCTTCTCGTTCATTTCTGTGGAAGAAGTTTCCCTTTATGTAAAATATTTAAATATTAGTTGGAATGGAGTCTAGAAACCAGGTCTCATAGGTAAATATCCTGTTAACAAGTTTAGAGTTACTGCTTTTCCGTC
This sequence comes from Thinocorus orbignyianus, assembly GCA_013400375.1. Taxonomy (NCBI): domain Eukaryota; kingdom Metazoa; phylum Chordata; class Aves; order Ciconiiformes; family Thinocoridae; genus Thinocorus; species Thinocorus orbignyianus. The sequence goes on along the minus strand of VXBW01005389.1, from coordinate 226,056 downwards.
TAACTATCAAGCTAAAATCTCTCTTTTGTCTCACTGATTAATTATTATTCTCAACAGAAGAAAAGTCCCCGTAGAAAAAGGGAGAGTCAAAGCCTCTGCCAGTTCTGCCAGAGTTATTGACACTGATATGACAACTTTTCTCTGGCGTTGCTAGGATGTTGGGAAGCACAGTGTACAACAGTCACTCTATTGCAAGAGCAACTAACAATAGAAGTTATTCTTTAAAATGTAGCAATTTTTAGTGTATGAATGCTCCATGAGGCAAGACCACAAGGCACTGAGACAAATATATTACTGGAATAAACAAGCCAACTTCCATTGACTTTGCCAGCATCAGGCCAATTTATATTAGTGTCAATTTTGGTTAATCTCATTTCATCTGACAAAAAAAAAAAACAAACATCCCATCAGCCTATATATTTTGCTTTTAATTTAGCAATTTTAGGTTAGTAACTGACTGTGGAAGTTCATGATTCTTTTCCTGAACTGGTGCAGACCTCTAACATCAAGCTGCAGAGAGAAAATGACCAAAAGGCTATTTCAGGTAGCCCTTGGAGGATGATTTCAATACAATCTTCTTAGCCTAGGGCAGTGATATTGCAGTAACACAAGACCAGTCACAAGGCCAGCAACTGAAATGGCTGAGATTATAGCAATAAAAGGAGACATCATTCTTCCCTCGTGCCCATCCAGTAGAATCATAGAATGGTTAGAGATGGAAGGGATGTTGAAGATCATCAAGTTCCAACCCCCCTGTCCTGGGCAGGGACACCTCTCACTAGACCAGGTTGCTCAAAGGCCCATCCAGCCTGGCCTTAAATACTTCCAGGGTTGGGGCATCAACAACTTCTCTGGGCAACCTGTTCCAGTGCCTCACCACCCTCACAGTAAAGAATTTCTTCCTAATATCTAATCTAAATCTCCCCTCTTCCAATTTAAAACCATTACCCCTCGTCCTGTCACTAGACTTCCTGACAAATAGTCCCTACCCAGCTCTCCTGTAGGCTCCCTTCAGCTGCTGGAAGGCTGCTATCAGGTCTCTCCGGAGCCTTCTCTTCTCCAGGCTGAACAGCCCCAGCTGTCTCAGTCTGTCCTCACAGCAGAAGTGCTCCATCCCTCTGATCATCTTGGTCGCCCTCCGCTGGACCTGTTCCAACAGGTCTGTGTCCTTTCTATGCTGAGGACTCCAGAGCTGGACACAGTACTCCAGGTGGGGTCTCATGAGAGCAGAGTAGAAGGGTGGAATCACCTCCCCTGACCTGCTGGTCACGTGACCAAAGTAGTCACCAAAGTCTCCAGGTGGGGTCCATTACAGCCCTGTTTGGAATACACAATTTCTGGGATATTCCAATAAAAGCCAGGTGTAGACCAGCACCAAACTTGTTACAGTGAAAAGATTTGTGTGTGCATCTCTTGCATACTGCTTCCAGAATGCTGTTGACACATGCAAAGACCAGAGATTTACTGAATTAGATGCACATTGAAGGGCACCAAACATTCACAGGAGTCTAGTGATCACAAAATTTAAAATGAATTGCTAGAATTTCACCTTGTGTGGAATAAACTAACTCCACTAACTCACTTCAAGACAGTTACTCAGACCAAGCTAGGCTGGTCTACACTGAAAAAAATCCTGAAAAAGAGAGAAAACACACCAAATTTCCACTTTCCTGAAAGAGTATGGGGAAACATTTGCAAAGCCTCTAATTACTTAAGGGTAAGGAGACCATACATGGTCAGGGTACTGTGTTGGCCTTAAGATTAAATCACTGTTCATATTTTGAAAATAGAGGCACAAACAGAGAAATGGAAGTGTGCAGGTACAACCAGCACACAACTTATTACTGTGTCAGAGCATTTTGATCATCTTTTATTTTGAGTTTTGAACAAATGACAGTGTGTTTTGTGGTAATCAGTGACTTTATGATGCCTCTTCATAGTAGTGGAAACTGCAGCTAAAGCCTTAGACGACACAGTTAACCTGTTTTAAAATCTTTTAAAATAATTTAAAAATAATTAAAAAAAAAAAAATATCAAAGGCAGGGATAATTTCATTCTAACAGAAGGTCCTCAAAGTGTCAGTGTGGCTCGTTCTGGGTCAGAATTCATCCATTACTGGAAAATTTTATTAACAGAAATTTAAACAAAAAATAACAAGAACTCTAGATCATTCTGTCCCCCTTTTTATTGGCTGTATCCTCAGATATCTGAGACAAATTGCCTCTCTTACCTCCTTTGGAGAAGGCTAACAAGTTCCCTGCCAAGTCAAGCCAGTGAGGCTCAGTCAGTAGTTCAGTTAGTCCCTAAGAGTCGCAGTAGAATAAAATACTCACCCTCTTGCCAGACCAATTAACAACAAAAATTGTATTAACAATTAGTTTTAAATCATTAATGTTAGTGAGATGAAGTAAAACTAGAAAACCACCTTTCAGGAAGCACAATATTGTATCTCCTTTTTTATGTTTCTAGGTTGATTTCAAGATTGTCTGCACTCTAAGCTCATCAGTAAAAATGTCAGTCATGATGTACTCTGGGGTTTCAAATATCTCTTCAAGATATAAAAATAATTAAGATTAAAACACTGGCATTTGAAGGAGGAGGGTGGAGGGAGGAAGCCATGGTACCCTGAAAAGATCTCTTTCTCAAACTCAAAATTATTCAGTTACTGCCTGAATATTTTCCATAAATGTCAAGTTTATTCTCAAATTATCTTCAAGACAAGTCAGAGTATAAACTACTGAAACTGTAGGAAGAACATTGCTTTTACTGCAAATCTTCCCAGACATTTATGACTAAGTCAGATCAATGGCATAATGTTCCTTTGAGTACAGTCTTCAGAATCTTCTATGTCTTTAAAACTTTCTTGAGTCTCCAGCAATTATGATTACACTTATGTATCTATTTGTATTCATCCCTTCCAACATACATGCTAACAAAATAATGGACAGAAATTGGGAATTTTTACTCAATTAACAGAAAATTGGAAGGCCTGACCATACCGATGTCAGTGGCCTGTCCTGATGACTATAGACACACCATACACAGATTGTGAAAATGTCTATTTGGGGATTAGTTTACAGATCCTGCTTGCTACCCTGTTGTAATATGGTACATTTTCAATCTGCATCACAAAAATACCACTTTTCAGTCTTCCCCACTGAGGAAAGATCCAAGCATTCACTGAAGACACAGCTGCAGACTGTGAATAAGGGCACATCCCTTGCAAAGGAAGACCAGTATTTCTGAAACACCTTGCCCCATGTAACCTTCTGGGAAGAGAGAGCCTCCCCAGCCCCAAATGCAATCAATGCCCATTCAGGATCACTGGCTTTTTACAGCTACTGTCTAAGCCTGTTAATAAACGAGGGTTTGAAACTCCTCCCCGACACATGAACCATTAGCAGTGTGTCGGTTTAAGGGAAGAACGCGTAGCAAGCTACTGGTACTCTGTCAGCTATACTTGATTACACTCCATCAACTGCTGGCAGTTTCTTTACAATTGCAAGTCTCTTGATTTTCTCTTTAATCGACTGACAAGTAATAGGAGAGAGCTCCCATGGATGCGAAACTTGCAGAGGAATCTCTCTGTAGCAAATCTCTCTGAACTAACACAGGGCACCGACAATTTCTTAAAGCACTGACAGTTTCTTCTTTAAATCAAAATTATCTTCTTTATATGTTATATAGCTTAGTGATGACAGCTCACTATCAGCTTGGTTCTGTTTCTTTCATATACAAAAGTCATCCTTTCCAAAGTAGAGGACGACAGCTGATCTTTACATGCTTAAAGACTAATGGCAGCCAGAGGGAAGAATCTGCCATATACCGAGAATATTGAGTCCTCTTTCATGCCTGCAAATCCTTCCTTATAACAATCTTTGTCCTTATCTCAACAATGTTGTACAAACTTTTCCAATTCGAGATTCAAACTCCCGGTTTTCTCTCTGCTTACCCATGCATGCTGTACAAGTAATACCACTTGTACCTCTGTCATCATAAATAATCACATCGCTACTATAGGTAATATTTAAGTTAAAACTGGTAAACTCAGTACTTAAATATGGTCTTTTGGAAATTATGATATTAAAAGGTTTCCCAGGCTGACCTTCCTAGTGCAGGTTTCATTTGGTGGGGGAAAAGTAAGCCTCGTAGCCCATCATTCATATGGTAGGAGCAACTGAAGGGCCCTACAACATCAAAGTCAAAATTTAACAGATGTGGTTAGTGTGAAATAGTATGTACCTTTTTTTTACAACTCTCTTCGAACCCTATTTTTCTCTCTTTGTACAAAGCAAAAGTAGAATCTGATGTCTGTCCATGTTTGCCTGGATACGTTGCAATCTAAAAAACCTGGTATGATGTAGATATATATAAATGTATTGCCTTAAGACAAAAACACTGTGTATTTCATTAGAATTCTATATAGCAAAAGAGTCCTACAAGAAGCTCTTTGGAAGAAGAAAAAAAATCAGTTTCTTGCATTAACGTAGAGTTATCAATTAACCTGCATAAATAGAGCGAGGAGCAATTTAATCTCAGAAGAGTATAAATAATTGATTAGGCAAACGGTCACTTATGTCTATCCAATTTTCTAATATCTTATGCAAGCACATTTAAAACACAAAGCAAGCCAATGCTTAGGATACAACCGAAACCTGATGAATAGAAACAGCCTACGTTTCTACATAAATAGCAAGGTAATCATCATAATTGAAAGGAGTCTAACATGGCACGATGACAACAATATTCATTGAGAACAGGGGGAGAGAGACTCAAGAGTTTCTACTGAAAGTGGGGAAGATGATGTAAAGAAAACTGGGTGTACCATTAAAATAGAGTCCCAACACACCAACTAACTGACTTGGCACCTAGTGCAATGTTGTGTTTTCCATCATTCATGAAACCTGGTTTCTGGAGTGAATACAATAATACATGTAGAACAAGTAGCAACTAGCAGCAAAATATGCAAACCTAAGGCTTTTTGGACATAATATTATAACGATGAGGTATTGTCCTTCTTTAGTGATTACAGGACTAGGTTGCCTATGCTCGTATCTCCTGCATGGTAATAGTTTAATTCTTTGTATAGGACATAAATTAAAAATCCGTTTTCCCAGAATGATGCTTTAGATAAATGACTAAGTAGATCTTTTCTTTGCTATCTCCCTCACTGGTTAAGGATCTGAGAGTTTCTTGATGCATGCTGAGGATGGTTTTGTATCACAGAGGACTATGCCTGGAGCAAATGTGGCTAAAAGGATAATAGAAGGAAAAAAGAGATTGGAAATATGAATGAATATATTCAGAGGGGATTGGTAGCTGTAACAGAAATAAAGGAAAGAATACAAGAATAAAAGCTAAATAAAACCTAGAAGGATTAAAGGAAAGATAATTTAAATATAGGGAAAAAAAAAAAAAAACCAAACATAAAATTCAATTAAAAAGTTAGTGTTCATGTAAAAAGCATATCGAATTATATTAGTGCTTTGAACTGTCATTAAACTCCTGGGAGCACATAGGTATCAAAAGCTCCCAGAGCCAGACATCAATTTTTATTTCCTACAAAGCAAGCTTATATTTTCTATATGCAGTGAAGAATAGAGAATGTAAAATTCTAGACAGAAGTGTCAGCTGGAGCAGCAGTGGGACAGTATTTGTATAAGATAGACAATAATAATAACAGTAATCACTTTGGTTAGTATATATCTTTTAGGAAGCTGTCTTGCACGTTATTTTTAGTAAATGTTTTCAATTACTGTACACGAAACTTTTACATTAACAGAGTATAATGTTATTTTGAAATGTGAAGTCGCTAGCCCAGCAGCTGAGTTCAAACAAAACTAACTAATATCAAAGAGGAAGAAACGACGTTTCTGTCTTTTTCATGTAACAAAGCTATCGGGCAGAACCTGGGGCTGTCCACCTATATGGAGAAACAATTTGTAGCAAACCCAAAAGTAACACCCACACTCATAGATTTACACCTGTAATTCATGAGGGTACATCAGCTTTTCCCAAGTCATTATCAAATTATTAAAGGTGCTTAGACACCTAGAGAGGTACAGAGACATATCAGTGAAAATTTCAGCCTTCAGAGTCATGAATGTGACCCTATGAATATAAGAATTAAAAATAGTCTGTGAAAATTTCTCCATTTATTTATCATAGCTAGATATTGTCTTAAATTAGAAACTCTGGATAGTAGTAGTTTGTATAAAGTGGCTGAATTTCCTGTTTACTCATATCAGGCTTATTAATTTCCCAATTAATAATTATTATTTATAGACCCATCAGCTTGTTCAACCTCGAAACTGCATTTATTAATCTACCATATTTATTATAATCTCTGCGGTAAATGTACACATTCTGGTCATATAATTGGATATTTAGAACTTGAGATGAAACCACCTCTGAACCACAACTAGTTGTTTTTAAGAATGGAAAGACACTGGCAGTTTGGCAGTCTGAATGACTGTTTTGGAAGTGAACAGATGGTGAAGATCCACAAGCAATAACCATTAGATGCACGTCTTCCTGACAGGGGCTTTGATGCAGGTATATATACAGGGAAGCAGGTTTTTTAGCTAGGTGGATTTGCCAGGAACCTACACTAACATCTGACTGTGATAATGTTTTGACCAATGACATTTCAACTAATGCCCAATGACCTACAAGCAGCACGTGTTCTTCTCCGTATATCCTTACAAATGCACATCTTCCCTGATGGGCTTCAGTTAATCCTTTCATGGCTGTGACTTTCTTTTCTTCAATATTGCCTGACAAAATCCCTCTTACACTGCTAACATGCAAACCCTGTTGCTATTTTTTAAGGCTTTGTGAGACCTCACTTTTCCTAGTGTTAGATCTGGGTCTAAATAAAGCTTTGCTGGCAAACTAGTATCTCTGATGCTATCAGCTCTTCTCTTTTATTAGTGCCATCTTTTAACATTCTGTATTTGTCATATCTGCATGACAACTGCAGCAGATATTGTTCCTTGTTTGTTTTTTTTTTTCTCCTTCCCCCCTCCCCGCTCCGCCCCCCTCTCCCCCTCTTCCTCTTGGAACCTTCGATTTGGAAGGTACTGTAAATTTGGCCTTATAGTATCTAACATTCTTTCTTCCTACTCGATTAATAAAAGTTCCTTGTATTTTGTTGTATACTTTATTCCATATTCACTCTGGGAAGGGACACATAGAGTCTTCAACAGTGTCACCTGTGACATACATCAGAACCCAGAAAAAAAACGGGCAAAAACCACTAATCAGGCTGACCTTACCCTCAGACCCACCTGTAAGCTAGCAGGAGGTTCTAACCCAGACCTTGCTGCAATGTCTTACGAGCCTTGCAAACCTAACAGCCAAATTTCAACGTTATGGGGAAAGGGGTTGAAATGTCTGTCAGTAGCATGGCTTTGTAATTTCCTTTGATGAACAACTCCCTTGCTAGTACAAAAAGGAAGACAGAGAGCAAAGATCTGGCTCATTCAGTTCCAGTTGGGCTAGGAAGATTATATTATTAAAATCTATCACCACATTTTGGCAGATATAATTCCATTAATTCTAGTTGCTTTGCTAAGACAGCAAAATAAATGTCTCTAATCCCTCATCTCTGGAATAAGGGATGTATAAGTACACATGTCATATCACTTGCAGACAAGCTACTAGAAAAACAGGATTAGAACAAGGTGAACCAAGCCAATGTCTAGGATAAACCAAACAAATGCAAAGCACATACGGTCCTGTTTAGTGGGGTTAAGTCACAAGAAGAGTGGAAAGCAGTGCAGCAATTAGTCTCATTAGTGCTTTTTCATTACAGACATATCTCTCTAGTCCTTTTTATTTGTATCAGAATTGTTTTGCTGAAGATGGAAGATGTTTATTTCAGGGACTGAAACATTCCTTTCCCAAAACCTTTTTTTTGGTTTTTTTTTTTTTTCAGAAATGAAATTTTCAAAGAATATATATGACTATAATAAGTATATAAGTATATATGACTATAAAAGATATGTAACTCCAGCCACCAAGGTCAAGAATGCCACTTGTTTTTTTTAACTCACAAAACCCCAAAATAAAACAAAAAATCCACAAGCACAAAACAATTTGAAAACAAAAGCACAGCAGCTTTGCCCCTAGAAAAGACTCCAGTGATTATGAAGGGACAGAAGAATGATTTTAATGTGTTTCTTTTCTCATTTTAAAAAAGAGAACGTATATAATTGTCAGGAAACTGCTACACAACAGAACAGCTGTGAAGAGTAAAATTCTTTGGCCTGGCTTCCAGGAGATGTGTTACTAGATTTTGAATCAAGCAATTTAACCCCAATTTGCAGGAAGCCACAGATTCAAAATAACCTGGGAGAACCTCCATGGACTCGCTACTTTCCTTTTGATGACTCTGGAGATAATTGCTGAAATTGTCTGCTGCAGTCAGGTAGAATACCAGAAGGCAAAACTATACATAGAGCTATTTTTATAATGTGTGAATCGATCTCTATGGCAACATTCTTTTAGCCTATTTAGTTGGTTTTTTAAAAAAATCTTTGTCTCTCCCTTCCCCTTCTTGCACTATTCTGTTGTGTGACTGATATTGATAGAAAGATAAAATATAAAGCCCACATACAAACATCTGTTGAGTTTGGAAGAGTAGGTGGTTGTTTGCATTATATTTGACCTTTCCCTTCAACACACCTTTCAAGGACATTCCAGTAAACTTCTTTCCTTTCCTTTGAGAAATAGNAAAAGAAAAAAAAAAAGATATATTCAACTTGAAATCCAATTACTCTAAATATGCATAGATAATAATTTTTCCTCTATGGCACTGAGCGTTTTATAAGAGTAGTGTGTACGTCGTCATTGTTGTTTTATAGTTGGGGGAAGGCAATTACAGATAGGAAAATAAAAAAAAAATACCCAAGATGAGCAGTCAGATAACAGTTTCACTGACTGTAGTTACAGATTTACAAATTTTCAGTATCTCTGATGTTTTCTGGTACTATACTTTGTACCTAAGCTCTCCTTATTTGGAAGGTTTACAATACAGCATTTCTGGTTTCTTGCCTCTCTCTTCTGCTGCTATATAAAAAATGCCCGCAAAAAGCAGGAAATAGAACTGTACCCTGAGAACTGTGAAACTGACTGCCTCAAAGGGCCATTAAGTTCACAGAGAAAAAGAAACCTGTACAAAGGTAGAGGAAATATGTTTTTATGAAATCCTATTCAGTTATATTAAATCAAAGTATTTCATGTAAGAATACTAGGTCTGAAATTCATGTTCTTCACCGATGGAAAAAAAGATAGGGATGAAGAATGGTGGCTATAATGAAGTTGGGATAGTGTTCCTGGGCAATATAGGAGTAAAAGCAGCAGGTGCTGGTTTGACCCACCTGCAGCAAAGAATTTTACTGAGGATCTTGGACCTTTATGCAAATAGACCAGCAGAGGCATACCTGTTGTTCTTTACAATTCTGTATCTGAAAGGAATTTTCTTCACACAGGCAGAAGTCTTATCCCTCATGATTTGACCTGATTTTTTAAATTATCTGGTATGGTTTTGCTACCTCCCAGCTTTTGAATGTATGAACAACAGTATCAGATCATCTCAGTGACATGTCTTATTCACTGTGCATTAACTGGACATATAGAGAAGAGTATGGGAAAAGGGAATGAATGATCCTACCTCTTATATGCCTTCCTGGATTTTCGTAGTCAGCAATTTAAAGATTTCCTGAGCCAGGACTGCATCCAAAGCATCCAGCAGTCACCTTATTCTCTAATCCATTTTAAACTCAATTATCTCTTTGGCCATCTTCAAATCCTAAAGCAGTGAGTTCCACATTTCAATATTGTAATGTCTCAATGACATACAAATACAGTCATGTGTTGAGCAGTGGCAGTAAAACTAACACTTAAAATTTTACATGAGTGCAAATAACATCATTTATATTCTGAGCAGAATTGTTTGTTTTTACAGTTCCTCCCAATAGCAATAACTAGAAGTAAATTTTAAAATGCACCACAGATGAAACTGATTCATGTGTATCCAACACTCCAATAAAATTGCAGATCATCTGCTATATCCTCTTAGCTGTTATGTTTCATGCTGTGGCACAAGCCAAAGTGTCATCATTTCAGCTTCATCAGAATGTGCTTGTTTTTTTAAGCATCAGCAGTTTCTTTACAAATATTATAAACTGTACAATTTCTTTAATTGAATATTTAATGTTAGATGGTTTGGAATTTAAAATAAGAAACTGGAAGAGGAAGTTTTGAAATTTATATGGTGATAGTTTATTGAGATCAATTGAGTAATTGGAATCAGTGTTCTCACCAGAAAAGTCTATTTTAAAATATCTATTAGTAATATCAACCGATGCTTTTGTGCCACATATAGGCAGAAAGCTGTCTTACAATTTGCCAAGTAAATGGAGAATAAAATAATCAAAAAAACCTCTTTAAAAATATTTTTAATAGCTAAGAATAGGGAAGTTATTTAGAGGAGAGGGGGAAAAGAAACCTCATCCAGCTAAAGTTGATTCAACAGTAATTCTAAAGTAATTGATAGCAAGTACTTATCATAAAGCTGTCAACAGCATTAACACCTTCAACAGCTGAAAACAATTTATTTTTAGAAACTGCATGCCTAGCATGGATTGAGAAGGTAGTATTAATGAAGGAAAAAACAGGAATAGCAGCACACTGAAATCTAACTAGAGCTAAAATCAATGACAAGGGAGTCAGAAACACATGAGTAATTTATTAAGCAATGATAGGTCTGGGTAAGTAGCACTGAAAAATCAGTCTCTTTTTTGATATGTGGGATAAAAATAAATTAATAGTTTTGTAAACTGAGCAGTTCTGTTTGCCCTTTGACTAATATGTAAAACAAACCTTCAAGAAATGCATTTGTTCTTTTCCCAGCTGCCTTTCAGTGCTGTACTTATCCCCAAATCTCCTGGGATAAAGACACTACTAGAATTAATCTCCTCTCAAGGCATCTCCCTGAGTGATCACATTATTAGCAATCATGTTTGTCAGTTCTACCAGAGTGCTTGGCTCTGCACTAACACTGAGGGAGGGGACTGGGGGCTCCTCCCTTGAGGAGACTGCAGTCTGAGTCAGGCGCTGAGCAGATAAAATTCAAAACACTGAACCTGAAGAAATAAAAATGTAGCTTTACTTAATTCTATCCTCTCTTTGGTAAAATATATGTTCGTGCATACAACTATCTCACACCCTTGATTAGGGAATACAAATCACCTTCTTATGAAGTGTTAATATCTTTCCTGTGCATGTGCATGTGTCCATGGTTCTGTTACGAGTGGAGCAGAACAGCCTAAATACATGTGGGAATCTCAGATCATCTTTCATTCGGAAAATACACAGATATAAGAATAAAGTACACTTTATTCATTATGGAGGTTTTATACACTGCTTGCTTCCTCTTGCTTGTATGTTCACAGGTCAGGAAGTGCCAGGAAGTAGAATGTTGCCTTTCTGGTTCCTTCTCCCTGGGACAGCAAGCTTGAGACACTGCAACTCTTTCACTGCTATGGGTGTCTTTAATGGAAAGCAAGGAGACATGGCACTTTGCAGAGAGTTTCAGGGTCCTAACAAGACTCCTTATAGTGACTCCCATAGGAAGAACATAGCTAGAGCATATAGGAGGAAGAACCTTGTTCTCGCCGGCTGAGGTGAGGAATTCGTGCAATCCAAATAGTAATGAAGTCCCAGCTTCTCCTTCAGATTGTATTGAGAGGAGCGGATTCACCTCGCCTTGTATCCCAAATATGGTCTGATTCAGCTAACCCTTTTCTGTGACTCCATGAGAAGAAACAGTAGGAAGTGGAGTAAAGGCAGTCTGGACCTTGTAGAAAGACCGGAATTCTCCTTCATCAAGAAAACTGGCTTGAAGCAATATAATACAGGAGCTATTACTAGTTGCTGCACTATTAGTAGCTATTATTACTCCTGCTGCACCAGATCCCTCTGCAAACCCATTGCATTCCTTGCTCTTCTAAAACACACAGGTTGCCATAGTATTCCTCTTAATAATCACAAATTCACAATTTTTTATTATCACAATAAAGAAAACATTGTGAAAAATTCCACACTGCTCTGTCGTAAATATTTTGTCATTATGACAAATCTTTTATCCTGCTGGTTTAACATAGCAGATAAAGGAGACTGAATGAACATTATACCTCAAAGAATTTCCTCTTTGCTAGAAGACAATGCAAAGGTACAAGCATCATAATAGGTTTCATCTTTTATTATATAAAGAATTTATTATTTCCTTGATATTTTGCTTGCTTGTGCAAGCAATGAAAGGAAGCTAATGTCAAAATATTAACTCAGTGGAGAATTTGACTTTTTTACCTGTTATTCTCCTTCCCATGCTTAATCGATTTTCCATATGCATCTGTGGTCACAACCTCTTCTTTTCTCTAATTGTGGATGCTGTTGCTTTTTTCTTTAAGCTTCTGTAGATTATCTAATTGCCTTTTATGCCAGTAGTCATGGTATACAGCAACCAGAACTGATATTCAGGCAGAGATACAAAGTACACTGAGGAACTATGTCCCTTAATTCTTCAGTGTGGCCTTACATCCATAGCTGCACAAGCTTTCTTCCATGCGAAAATCATTGAGATTTCATTAATATATTTTGAAACCCATAATTACTCAATATTTTCCCTATCCTGTATTTAGAGGGTGTCTCAATTTATAGCCTGATTTCTTTAGCTGTGTTTCCATAAAATAGAGCCCTCTACTAGGAATTTCTTTCCTCCAGTTTAAATTTGATCCTGTAGATGAAGCAGCTTCATTGCCATTAATTGGATCTCTACATGAAGGAAAGAAAGAGATTGCTGTCCTCTGAAACAGCCTATGGCTGATGCATCAAAGGCATTACAAATGAGTATCATGATCATAAGAGGAATTAATATGACCCATGATGTTTTTGTATAATAAGTTTGTATTGACTGTGTTGTACATGAGCTAGAGCACTGTCAGTTCCCCATACTGGAGATTCTGTTCTTCACCGCTCACTCAATATTCACTCTTGGGTACACAGGTTGACAAGATCTGATACAGTGATATAAAGCAATCTTCTCTGTATTCGATCTGCTGAAAATTTTGCCTTGCAATGCATAAACCATCCAAGGTACTCTCTATCTCCACTTGCTTTTCTAGCGCGACAATGTATGCTTTGATTATAATACTACAGGGAAAGAGTATGTATTTCAGAAAAAGAATATTCAGGTTGTCAATTAAATGAAACAGTAAAAACTGGTACACGTGTACACATCTGATTCCCATTAGCAACTTTCAGACATGTTTACATCAATTTTTCAGTCAGTATGTGTACATCTATATGTTATGCAAACACTGCTTGATTCAAAAGACTACGTTCTCCTCTCTTCCTAGGTGCATGTGTGTGCACATGTGCGCACGCACATACACACACTCCACTTGGGCTCACTGTTAGGGTCCTGTACTGGGACTGGCTGGGATGGAGTTAATTTTCTTCACAGGAGCCTGATTGGTGCTGTGTTTTGGATTTGTAACAAAAACGGTGCTGCCAATGCTGATGTTTCAGATACTGCTGAGCAGTACTTACACAGTGTCAAGACCTTCTCCATTTCTCAGCTGCCCTGCCAGAGAGTTGGCTTGGGGTGGGCAAGAAGTTAGGAGGGAACACAACCAGGATAGCTGACCTCAGCTGATCAAAGAGCTATTCCATATTATACGAAAATGTTCTCAGCAATACAACTGGGAGTAGTTTTTCCAAGGTAACTGTTGCCTGGAGACTGGCTGGGTAACAGTCTGATGGTGGGAGGTGCTGAGTTACTGCTTTTGCATCATTTGGTGCAGGGTTTTTTTCCTTCAATTATTAAACAGTCTTTATCTTGACCAAAAAGTTTTTCTCACTTTTGCTCTTCCGATTCTCTCCCCCATCTTGCTGGGAAGAGCGAGCAAGTAAAGCACCTTGTGAAGACAAGGTGTGTGAGCGACTGAGGAACCTGAAGATCTATAAGTCTATGGGACCTGATGAAATGCATCCCGGAGTCCTGAGGGAACTGGCTGATGCACTTGCCAAGCCACTTTCCATGATATTGAAAAATCATGGCAGTCAGATGAAGTCACTGCAGGCTGGAAGAAAGGGAACATCACACCCATTTTTAAAAAGGGTAGAAAGGAGGACCCTGGGAACTACTGACCTGTCAGACTCACCTCCGTGCCTGGGAAGATCATGGAACAGATCCTTCTTGATGCCATGCTTGGGCACATGGAGGACATGGAGGGGTTTCAAGACAATCAGCATGGCTTTACTAGGGGCAGGTCCTGCATGACTAAACTAGTGGCCTTCTATGACAGAGTGACTATGTCGGTAGACAAGGGACAACCTGTGGACGTGACCTATCTGGACTTCTGTAAGGCCTTTGACCAATCCCCCACAAGATCCTGCTTGATAAATTGGAGAGATACGGATTTGATGGGTGGACTGTTCAGTGGATAAGGAACTGGCTGGATGGTCGGATCCAGAGGGTGGTGCTCAATGGCCTGAGGTCCAGATGGAGAGCAGTCACAAGTGGTGTCCCTCAAGGGTCCATGCTGGGACTGGTACTCTTCAACATTTTTATCAATGATATAGACAGAGGGATTGAATGCACCATTAGTAAGTTTGCAGATGACACCAAGCTGTGTGGTGTTGTCGATACTCCAGAGGGATGGGACATCGTCCAGAGGGACCTGGACAGGCTGGAGAGGTGGGCCCAGATGGACCTATTGAGTTTCAACAAGAGCAAGTGCAGGGTTCTGCACCTGGGCCAGAACAATCCGCACTATCAGTACAGACTGGGGGACGAGGTATTAGAAAGCAGCACTGAAGAAAGGGTCTTGGGGGTGCTGATGGACGAGAGGCTGGCCATGAGCAGGCAGTGCACACTTGCAGCCCAGAAGGCCAATCACGTCCTGGGCTACATCAAGAGATGTGTTGCCAGCAGATCCAGAGAGGGGGTGCTGCCAATTTACTCTGCTCTGGTGAGACCCCACCTGGAGCACTGTGTGCAGGGCTGGAGCCCTCAATATGGGAAGGACATGGACTTGTTGGATCTGGTCCAGAGGAGGGTGATGAAGATGATCAGGGGGCTGGAGCACCTCTGCTCCGACGACAGGCTGAGGGAGCTGGGGTTGTTTATCCTGGAGAAGAGGAGGCTCTGAGGAGACCTAATAGCAGCCTTCCAGTACCTGAAGGGGTACTGGGGCCTACAGGAAGGCTGGGAAGAGTCTATTTACAAAGGCCTGCAGTGATAGGATGGGCTTTAAGTTGCAGAAAAGCCGATTGAGATTGGATATTAGGAACAAGTTATTTCCTCTGAGGGTGGTGGAACACGGTAACTAGCATTAGCCCAGACAAAGCCTTGGGTTCAGGAAAGTTGGAATTTGCAAGGGACCAGTGACAGGAGGCTGTTTGGAGGTGGCCACCTTATTTTGGAGTTCAAAATAATCTACTAATGTAGACATATTCTTTATCATAGCAGCTGGCTTCAGGATGAATGAGTGCTTCCTAATACATTGTGTTTGCAAGTACAAATAGATGTAACCATAATATATCTTTAAAAATATTACATTATCAGCTATTTTTGAAAAATTAACTGAAGTTTTGTGTTATGAGAAGACTTTGGATGACCACAACAATGTAGATACTATCTCCCTTTACTGGATTACTTCTAATTTGGATTTTAATTACTTCTTCGAAAAGGGACCATTTCTCGTTTGTCTCCATACTGCTAATCCCAGAAGTTTTTGAGGGAAACTGGGCATGCTTGAAACTGAGGGTGCTCTTAGGGGCAAAGTAATCCATTTTCTGCTGTTATAATTCTTGTAAAAAGACTTTGAAGACCTATATATACAACTGTGATTAAAAAATAAATTTAAAAAGAATAAGGGTAGGTGACATGGTAATCTTGTAATAGGATTGCAAAGCTATTGTTTCAATGGTTTCAGTCAATAGTGTAAAGAGATAGAACTCTTACAGTTATGTAGAGAAGGAATATTTGCTGACACCAGTATCTCGGATGAGAAGATGGACTGTTTTCGTATGACAGAATTATAATCATCACAGTCAAACTAAGTGAATGGCAACTCCAGGCTTTGTTGTTGAACTTCTCATTCTAGTTATCATTTTGATTGATGTGGAAACTCCCTAAAATACTGCAATTTTATTGTTATTAAAGGAGATCAAAATTTAAAGTAGAGCAAACAGATAATCTGATTTAAGAGCAGACATACTCAAGTGACAATCACATTTTCCTAAAAGAAAAACTTCCTTGACAATAAATTTTCACCCACATAGCATTGAGGGGCAACATAAGATATTATTTTCAATCAACCTAATGAGGGCTTTACCTGGCAATTTTTCCACCAGGACACCAGACTCCACCATCTTGAACATACTAATATACATTCTGTTATCTTCTTATGTTATGTCATCTTTTCAAGGAAGCCCCTTCAATTCTTTGCCTTTGTCAGTGCCCAGACATCTCCTCTTCTTTTTCTCAGAACTTCACAAGTAACTCCCTCTCAACTGTGCTCTGAACTATTCTTTTCTTTAGCTACACTCATTGCTGACTCATGTGTAACCCTTGTGCTTAGCTTAGCCACCCCTTCATTATCAATCCTGGCTCAGTGCCCCTAGCTACTCATATCCCCCACAGTGAACTTTTAAATAAATTGAAGTTAGGAAGGCTCAGGACCTTTTGAACACCCTCGTGTGGGTTCCTCATCTCTCTAATTGACTGTTGGCTCCTATATCCCACATTCTTTTGCAAACAGGTATGCTAATGCAACCAAATATTTCCATTTGCAACAACCCAAAGGGAGATCTAAAAAATCTGAATGTGTTTATGTAATAGAGATAAACGTAAAGCACATTGTTGTACGTTATAGCCATACAGCATTTGCTTCATTGTTAAGGTAATTGTCTCATTACCGTATCTCTTGAAACCTACCAAAAGCATTTGTCTTTATTTAAGAGAGCACACTGCACATTCCGTATTTTAGCATAAAACTAATATAGAATTCTCAGAGTCTAAAAACAATTCCCAAAAAACAACTGTCCTAAAAAGCAAAGTGTAATAACATCAGTTAATCCTATTTATTATTTATCCATAATCTCCACCTTAATTTGCGTAGTTCCCAAGTAGAATTGTTTCTGACAGCCCAGTAGAACCACTCTGGCAGCCAGCATGCATTGTCTTTTTTTCAATGAGTC
This sequence comes from Thinocorus orbignyianus, assembly GCA_013400375.1. Lineage (NCBI taxonomy): Eukaryota > Metazoa > Chordata > Aves > Ciconiiformes > Thinocoridae > Thinocorus > Thinocorus orbignyianus. Next base: position 208,782 of record VXBW01005389.1, on the reverse strand, counting down.
ACAGAGACTTTTCAGGCCAAATTACACTTTCATGGATATCAATCCCATTCCTTATGTTCATACTGCACCCTCAGTTCTGCATTTGTAACATTGTTACCTTCAATGATGTGCAAGAAATTCTACAATGGTTTTCAGAGTCCAGGCTGATTTTCTTGACCATCAATTAAAAATAAAATACAAATCTGTATTTTATTCATATTTAAAGAAGAAATCTTTCAGACTTAGTAATGCAAAATATCACTATGATATTTTTCTAGAATAATTTTTTCAGGATAGCATCACCTTCAATTTACGTTTTTAATTGTCACTCCTCGACAGCCTAGCAGCAAAGTAGTCTGTCTAAGAAAGCAAGTCAGTGATTTCCACCCTTTTACTTGAAGTGAGCACAATCAATTTACACTCAAAAGGGCTAATATGGAAAAAAAAAAAACAAACAAACAAACAAACAAAAACACAAAAAAGAAAGAAAAAAGAAAAGAAAAAAAACACAACAGGAAAGGGTGTTCTCTGGCACAGTGAAACATCACTATTACTAAACAGTGATAAAAATTTGAGATTAATTAGTCAGGAAGAACCACAGAACCATAGAGTTGCCTAGGTTGGAAGAGGTCTTTAAGATCATCTAGTCCAACCATCAACCTAGCACTGACAAAAACCATCACTAAACCATGTCACTAAGCACTATGTCAACCCATCTTTTAAATACCTCCAGGGATGGTGCCTCTACCACTTCACCGGGCAGCCCATTCCAAATTTTAATAACCCTTTCCATGTAAAAAAATTTCCTAATATCCAATCCGAACCTCCCCTGGCATGGCTGGAGGCCATTTGCTCTTGTCCTGCTGCCTGTGACTTAGAAGAAGAGACCAACCCCCATCTCTCTACTACTCCTTTTCAGGTAGTTGTAAAGAGCGATAAGGTCTCCCTTCAGCCTCCTTTTCCCTAGGCTGAACAACCCCAGCTCCCTCAGCCTCTCCTCATAAGACATTCTCCAGACCCCCCACAAGAAGCTGAGAAACTTATTTTTAAATTGATGTTATGCTTCAGAATTGTAAAGGGCTTCTTATTTTCTTTTGTGTTTGCCTGAAACCCTGCTGTTCTGAGCTTCATAAACTCCACAACATATTCATGTGAGGGCACAGTTAAAATACTAAGTTATTTTGTCCTGACAGCATTGACATTTACCTTGTTTAAAGTGTTTAACATCAAAGTCAACAGAATAAATTCATGATGTGAAGCAGGCTGTATTCACTTACCAGAAAAATATTCATCCGTTTAAAGCACTTAGGATAAGAAACAAGATCAGAAGCCTCTGCTCTTGCACCTTTATCCACTATTCTACATGTGTAATGAAAAATCCACTTAAATTAACAGTATTTTTCCCACTGACTTTTGAATTAATCCTGTAAGATGTTACAGGGTCCTATTCCTTCATTTTCTGCCTGCACAGAAAAATATGCATGTTCACAACACAAAGGCAGAAAGGGAAGATCTTCCCTTGCCAAGTTTTGTAATTGAAGAAATAAATTGCCTCTGAGTAACCTGTTGTATGATATTGCTTGTTCTGAGCTCATTTACTTGAATATAACCTAGCACTAACAATACAAACCAGGAGGAAGACTAGAACGAGCATGTGTAACAAAACTGTATGAAAACTGTCTTCCAGCTGGCTTTCAACGTACTGTAGGCATGGCACCAAGAATGTAGTTTTGAGTTAATACATTACAAACTTGCACGTTGCACTGGTGATCTCCAGAGAATGCTGGGAACAATGTGGAATTAATTTTACTGCCTCATATTTTAGTAATAGCTAAGCATGTAATGAATTATCCAGCTGGATTTTTTGCCTCTATCCCAACTGATAATCAAAATGAGCCACAAATATTTCTATGGCCCCAAGGCAAAGCTTTTCAGCTGAGTCCTTCGAGGCAGGAAGATAGCTGTGTGCAACGTGATCACCAGGCAGCGTTTCTGGCCCAGGCTCTCCTTTAGTCTGAGCCTGGGCTGGGGGAATATTTTATGGGCCAGGTTTAAACTGTTGCAAGGAATTCACTAACAATTTAGCAGCATGGATCACATGCCAGTGCATAAAGGATACCTTTCATCTTCTTAGTATAGACAGATTCTGCCATACAACAGGACAAGGAAGGTTTAAATATGCAGCAAGTAATTTCTATGAATTCTTTTCTATCCCCAAAACAGAATACTAACCCTTCAAATCTAGTTAATTGAATGATTTTGTACTATGTGCATTAGAAGGTTTGGAGAAGAATAATGAGTAGCAGAGGAACTAGTTTGGATAAAAAGCATCAGCTCTTTATAGAAATAACTAAGGGATGTGAAGTACAAATATGCCGTATCAAATTTAAATACAGAAGTTATGGATATGAATGATAGAGGTGAAAACTATTAAAGGAGAACTTTTAAGTAAAAGAACTGCAAAGAGCAGAAGCTAAAATGAAGGCTCCCTACACCTTTTATGGATCACATATGAACAAATCCTCTGTTGTTGGACTGGATACCTGGGAAAAAATGGAAGCTACTCTGACTGGTCTCCATCATAAGCAAGTGCCAATAAAGCCTGTGAATACTTAACTCACTAAAAGGTAATTTTCAGAAATATCTTTGAGGTAAACATTGGAAAAAGAGGAGCAGGAATTGAACCTGTCAATTAAGCATCTAGAGGAACTTCAGGCTGAAATAACAAAACAGATACATTAAATTTAAGATTTAAAGTATTAGTTTTCTTTCAGTCACACTTACAGCATTGCACTAGGGTCACTGGGGTTATACTGTCAGATAAGATGACAGACTCCAGAAGAGAAGACAAAATGTGACAGACAATGGAATCTTAAATCAAAATAGCTGAAGAAATTATACGGCATCCTGAGACTGGGCACATGTAGTGGCCCGAAAGTTTAGCAACTGTTGTCATAACTTACACATGAAAACAGAAAAAAACCCATAAAATATTGGTACCAAAAATGTCTTCCTGTGCCATTGCAGTGCTGTTGGTGATAGAAATGTCCTTTGTGAGACTGTAGTCATAAACCAAAAGAACTACAGAAACAACTGGGTCATTTACAACCAGTTTATAAGCTATTTATCAGAATCTAGGAAGGCATCTCGCTTGTTGCAGGCAAATAAAAGGGATTAAGGAGAACAAAAAACTGAGTGTCTGTAGTTATCACTCATTATCTTTGGGGGGGAGATCACATAACTATTCAAAACAGACTACAAGTACATAAAAATAAGTTTGCTCTAAAAGTCTGAGTAAAGTTTACCATTCATGTTGTCTTGTACCACATATAGAATCCTGCAGTATAATAATTAACTGTGGGTATCTCTTCACAGAAATGCTCATGAAGTCAAATGCTAATTATTTTGGGTTATGACGTCAGATATCAGAATACATTGTAATGAAGTTAAACCACTTGGGCCTTCACCTTTCAAAGAAGTCAGAGAAGATTTTTAGATCTAAAAGTTTGTCTACAAGCTGATTAAATGTTTTAATAGCTGTTGATTTAAAATTTGAATAATGGAAGGAATTATGCTAAAATAATTTAAATAGCACTATGGTGGAAATTCCTTCCACCATAGTGCTGTTTTCTATGTAGATAACAGATTTCCTGAATTCTTTGCTTAAACATGTGGCATTAGCAGTAATTGAGCTTGGCAAAAGAAAAGGACACCTGATTTTTAAATGTAACAGTACCTTCAAAGCCAGTAATATTAATGATCCTGGACAAGAAACCTGAAAGTCTACAGCCAGGATTTCTCAGGTGTTTAATATATGTTTCAAATATGTTTGCAACCAAAGAGGCAGCCTCCCTTGCCATACATTTTTGTAATTGAAAATCTGTCCCCATTCCAGAAAAACACTCTTGAGATGCAAGCTCTTACTTCTTTGGCCCACAGCCTCTGAAAGTCCATCTGCTATTTCATGGGAATTTACCCTAGAAATTAGTATTTACTCTAGAATTTGGTACTATCTGACCAGTATACTATTATTATATCCCTATATTCTGACACAGCTTTGTATTCTGACATACCCTTGTATTCTGACAGTGTCTGCTGTTCCTGAAGCAAAGGTATTCTATTGTGCAAATCTGTTTAAAAGCAAATAATAATTAAAAAAAATAAGAATATTAAGCAGTATTTTCCTTTATGAATGTGTCTTTTTAATTTAAATAAGGAAAAGATAAACTGCTTATAGTTGCAGATTTGAGAGTCACAAAAAGCCAATAAAATGTCAGTTTTGACATCGAATTGTGTTTCTGCTCTTTGCACCTTTTGCATGCACTTTGTTTCATTTCTCCTTCATTTCATTTATTCTTCCTTGTGGTCTTTAAGGACTCTTTATTTGTGTATTCAGTACATGGTCAGAACTTCATAATAATAAAATACGTACATTTGATTTTTCTTCTCATGGTTATGTCCTCAGACCTAAATTAAGGGCAAGATTTCTTTTAACCTCCAAGAAACTTTATTATTTAAATTATTTTCTACTATTTTTCATTTCTACTTCATGACATAATCCAGCTAAATGGATTTTAGCCCTAGTCATTTTGCTATCACCAATACATGTTCATTTTCCAATAGCTTTGATTCTTACACTACTTATCAGAATCTAGAGACAAGAAACTAGTTTGTTGAAGGAAAAAGAACACATTTCAGAGCAAGAAGACAAACCAGGTGTCCTCTACTTAAGCCTCTTCATTTTTTCATGGAAGATCTGTTCACAATGCTAAAAAAAAAAAAAAAAAAAAACAAAAAAAAACCTATTATGTTAAGAGTAAAACAAAAGAAGAAACAACCAGGTGCTCCAAAAATGATAAATTATTATTTGAGGTTGTGTTTATGACCTGCTTTTTGTAGGTCATAAAAAGGAACAAATATGCTCTATATTATTCAACAGTATTATATTAAAAATATAAATTCATAGAATAAGTAGTTTTGAATTTCCAACTTTTTTTTTTTTTATTTCTCTGCTGTGTACCCTGAATTGGAGTGAGTGTTTTACAGGGATGAAAGAAGGAAATAATTTGATACCTGGTGTGAGCTCTCGCTTTCAATAGTATGGTCTTACTTATAAATTCAAGGTAGCTAACACTTCAGGCTCGATTGAACCTCATGAAATCATGCATTCTGAGGACAGAAAGGTTCCCTTCTCCCTCCTGTGATCAGAATTAAATACGGGCAGCTGAGATCAACAGCAATGGGAGGAAGAGGAGATTAGATTTAAAGAGTTGACATAATATCAAAGGCTTGAAGAAAGAGCGAATAAACTAGGCTGTTAAAATTAATTTTGTTGCAAGGTGGTCAACACAGATAATTAATTTAGTGATTTTTAATAAACTAGAATTAGAAAGAAGTAAGAAACATCTCCTCCGAAAACAATGGGGAAGATGTGTACCACTCTCTTCATGCAACCAGCTTGAACCCACTTCAGCTTTCTGAATGTGGTGGGCCACAAAGTTTTAGCACTGCTGCTGTTAAATGTGTAGTGAGATTAGGGGAGGCTGTGGTCCCATGGCAAGGGAGAAGAGGAGAAGGAGGAGAGATTTGGAGTGGTCTGCGGTCTGCTGGGAAAACAAAACCCACTAATAAGGTGCTTACTAAGATTATGGCTCCCTGGCTAAAGATACACAATACCCCACTTAGTAACAGCCTTTGGTGAAAATCAACTCTTGTTCCTATTTGGAAGTAGACTTTCCAGATATATAGCGCTTTCCCAGACAGCACAGCATTGTTTGTTTATTTGTTTGTCAAAGAGGAAGAATAAAGAAATAAATAAAAGCCAGATTTCAAAGGGAATATTGGTCAACCATGCTGAGCCCACAGCTATACTTGGGAGAGGAGAGTTTCTTTTACCAGGACTGCTTCTCTGGCTGGGGAAGGAGCTTACTGGACTTGATTCTGTCATCGTGATTGCACAGGGGTTGTTAGGTCTTGTTTTGAGGCTGATTTACATCTTTCTGCTGCTATGTGATGCAAATATGCTGTTATATCAGTGATATAAATTTACAATTGGTGTTTATTTAAGACTGCCATTCAGAACAGTTAGTTATAATCAGCAAGCATATATTCCAGCATGGCACAGATCACTTCTAATAAAACTTGCTTCTGTCTCATTTTGTGATCAACATAGTCACAAACGTTTCCATCACAGTGCTTTCTTTCACAACAGCTGTGTCCATGTTTGCCTTGGATTATCATCATCTTTCTTTTGACACAGGGGATAAATTATGAACTAAATCCTACGGTCTGTACTCAGTCAACCATAAGGGTTAGAAACGTTTTCACCAAGAAGATCAGGATATGTTTGTATTTGCATTATTTATAAGGGAAACCACATACTCACTTTTTTTTAGGGTGTTTTACCTATACAGACTTTCCCTAAAAGATTCTGTACTATTTCTCAAAAGTCATTTTATCGTCAAATTCTCGTTCCAACAGAACGTGCAAGATTTTACAAAAATATTGATAGGAAAGGAAATTAAAGTTGCATAGTAGGAGTTCATAATATGTAAGGCAGCTAGTAAAAGAAAGGACGTTGGAACACTTTTGTATTTTCTATCAGATTTATTGTTTGTTTCACTGTATAACTTTCATTTTAAATAAGTGTTTATTTTTCATGTACAGGAAATACCGCTATCAGGCAAGTTATAACAGAATAGATTTTATGAATCCACATACTTTAGGGACATCTGAAAATAAGAATTTATGGCAACATCTAGGATGGAATGACTAGTACATTTTCAGGATTTTCTGGTTTTTTTTCCAATTTATATTCCTTGCTAAACAATAGTTCTAATGCATATAACTATATAGCACCCTTTTACCACAGTCTGAAATAGACAATTTGACACAGAATTAGAACACAAGATGTTTGTCACATCTGTAAATTCACAGCAGGAAATCATTAAGTAGTGAACCTTCAAGTGCATAACTTATTGAAAGTTCAGATGTTGATATCATCTGACATTAATATCAGCTGATAACAGCTATGTATCTAAGATAACTATCGGAGTGAACCAACACAATTCTTTTCAGTTACGAATATGGGAAAATTAACACAGTAGAAAATTCAAAACAAAAAGAGTTGAAAGTATTTAGGAGTATAAAATGAACTAAAAATCATTCATGGTGTCATAGATACATTATTGTTCCCAAATTTTTTAGCTATGAGCCTGATTTAACATTACATGCAAGTATCTATATACAATTAGGAGCTTGTATATTTTACCCCTAAACAGTTTGCTGAACTGGGATTTTAGTAAAAAAAGACTAGCCTTTTATTATGTGCGTGTTAGATAGCTATTAGATATGTCTGTGGCACAAAGAAATAATCATAAAAATAAGATCTACATTTCTCAACTACAATCTTGCATTCTTAATATTGGGTGTGTAAGGTATTTCTTTTTGAACTTTGATATAATTCTGATACTTCAGATTGCGGTAAGTATAAACTGTGATAAGGAAATTCTCAATATTTTTGGTGTGGTTTTGGTTCTGGGGTATAATGCACACTGCGTTTTATAGCCTGCAACTCACATCTTACGTAACACAGTGGAGGGTAGACCATAATTTATGCCAAAAAACCTAATTTATATAAGCTACAATGTCAAGTTCAATTAATGGCTACAGTGACAAAAGAACGGCAATTGCAAGTGTTCAAAATACTTTTCACTTGATAAATGACTGACACCCAATCAAAACAATATCCAGGGTAATTGTTAATGTTATGATACTTAAACCTGACTGGAAAGATCTCAGGCAATGTATTCCAATAGGTTAACATTCTATAAGATTCAAATAAAGAAATCAAATAAATCAAACTGTTGCCTAAAAGTCAAATTTACAGTCAGGATCTTTCTGCATTGAGGGAAAGAAAACGTAACTGGCAAATAGGAGAATTTGTATTCCAACATTTTCTTTATTAAGCTCTATGAGATTTTTTAATCAATATCTTAGTAACTTGCTTACCACAATGGCATTATGATGACCCCTGGTCAAAGTAAATGTGTAGAGAAAAATCTGGTGGCATGATTTATTTAGTGTTCTTTTTTCCCTCTCCGCACACGCAGTGTTTGTGAAAACAGTCAAGACCTCTTCTGACTAATCACCATCTCACATTTTCCTCTCTCTCTTTCTGGTCATCACATCATAAAGGGGGAATTGATGCTAAGAATAAAGGTCAACATGACAGAATACAACAACTCTGAATTGAGAAATGAGTGTCCCTAAATATTCAGAATGAGCTTCTCTTTACTCCCTGCAGGGCATCTGCACCACAACCACCGCATTTTTACACTTCTTCTTCTTAGCTTCATTCTGCTGGGTTTTAACGGAAGCGTGGCAGTCATATATGGCTGTTACTGGAAAAATTAGGACACGGCTCATAAGGAAACGTTTCCTGTGCCTTGGGTGGGGTAAGTCCATGGGTTCATTTTCTCAGAATCATTAGAACGAAATGTTTAACTCAGTGACGATATCAAGAATATCGTCATTTTCTTCAATAAGCCTGAAAGGTAGTAGAGATCACAAAATATTTGTAAAAGAATGCTAAATTATACACCAGCATAGTTTGAGCTTGAGATAAAGTGGAAAGCTCCTAACCTAGTTTTCTTTTTATTATTCTTTCATAAATATTTTTAACAAAATTTTAGATTTTAGCAGCACAATATAATATCAAGAAATCAAAATAAAAGAAGAAAGACTATTCTCTGAATAATTATGAGGTCTCTTCTTAGCTCACTTTAAGACCTGCCAGATTTATCAGTAATTTAGCGACATCAGTGGTACATTGTGCGCAGAAAACAGTGCCCTCCTCACTACCAGTGCTTCAGGAAAACAAATCCTGCAATAGCACTGTTCTTCATTAGGTGATTCATTCCATGTAAAATTGACCATCTTATATTAGCTTGCCCTATGACTTTGTGTGCAGGCAAAACAGCCATATATTGTTCAGCATCTGATGGTTAATACTCTGTGTTTTTTTCAGGCTTGCCAGCATTAGTGGTTGCAATATCAATAGGCTTTACCAAGACAAAAGGATATGGAACAACCCACTAGTAAGTCAATCCAAAATCATAAATAATGTTTTTAATAGACAAGATTGTCACACCCATCAAGAATTACATAGCATGGTCTAAAGGCTCTACAAGTGTCCATTCACACTTGGAACTGCCCTAGGAGCCACTGAGTGGTCCACGAAAGAACAAAGAGAAAATTATACGCCAGTCTGAGATTGAGCTCAACAAAGCACCAAGCATTTCTTGTGGCAGTTTGCAGCAGCAAGCCTTTTAGAAACACTAAAGATTAAGTCCACTTAGACACCTAATATTTATACACATTTACCAAAGAGAACATTAAATGTTATGGCTAGCCTTCTCCAACCTCTAAACATGCCTAAAACTACAGTGGCAAGAGTCTCTTTGACACCCAGATTTCTGCCAACCCAGCACGTTCCACAGCTTTAATGCCCCTCAGCTTCTAGGAGCCAAAGCCCCATAGAAATCTCAAAACAGCTCTTCCATCCATCCCCTCTCTCCTGAAGTGACTGATCCATCCCGTTTCCTGCACTAGACTCTACTTGAGAGACAGCAGTACTTGAATGACAGAATCATAAAATTGTCTAGGTTGGAAGGGACCTTTCAGGTCATCTAGTCCATCCATAAGGGTTGGACTTGAGGGCATGGGAAAGGGAGGGAAGATTTCTCCCTTGTTCTTAAAAGATTTTTGTGGTAGAAACTGTTTTCTTTTTGTTAAAAAACATTTTTGATCCTTTTTTTTTCAGTACAGGTAACTGAAACTACGATTAAAATATGACGTCAACAATTTTTATTTTCTGTCTCCCAATAAATATGAAAATTTTAATTACATGTCTTGGCTATGTAGCCATTGCCTTTACTAAGTTTAAAAGTTTGTAGTGGTAGTGAAATGTACTGTGAATACATTCCTCCCTCCCAGAAGCTCACGTATCAGTCTCTTGTGATAAATAACAGCTTTTTTAAAAAAATAGAAAAAAAAAATGCAGAAAATTTTGAAAACATTTTTCTTTGAATTTACAAAAATATATTGAACATTATTGCTGTAGTTGGATTTTGAAGAAGGATGTAGAATAGCCTGACATATATTACTTTTTTAGTAGTGAAACAAATATGAACTATTTACAGTAATTTGTCATTCCAGAATTTAACCAACGGTTGTAGTTGCGTTTGTGTGGCAGATTTCACATGGATTCAGTACAACAGAAAGCAATTATTCTTTGTAGTTAGAATTCCAGTCGTCACAGACATAACAATCAATAACATATTATGGTGTGTTTGCATTTAATGTACTTGGATTTCAAAATTACAAAAGTAGTACTGGAAAATAAAAAAGATATGTATGATTCTAATGTGATTGTTTCTAGATGTGAAATCAGAGTAAATTATTTGGATGCATATACTTGAGTTTTCTTGTATGTAGGTGTGATCATGCATTCAAATAAATATGCAGTTCCTTGAATGTGTAATCACTGAGAAAATAGGACAGCTGCATTTACTTCAGTGTGTGCAGCTCCTCATCTTCTGCGGATATAGAAAGCTTTACATCATGGTGTATCAAATATTTAGAATTTGTTTCTGTAAGTGCTGTGTGTTTGGAAACCTGGTGGTTCAAGATGCAATATGACAAACTGTACAAGATTAGTAGCTCACCAGAAAATACAGTTTTCAGATGCTTAAAAATATGCATTTAAATTGTTTTCAAAATATTCCAGAGAATACAGAACAGTTAGATTGTATACCATTTTTTTAAATGGCAATGTTGTCTGCAAGACCTAGTTATAATTGTGGGTACTTCTTGACATAAAAGAAGAGATCTAGAAACCCACTTTTTTCTGAAGTTCTGTGTTATAAACACCTTCCATTGCTTTAAGCATAAGCGGTCAGACATTGTAAGCTGGAACTGTTTCTAGATACCTGGCAAGTCCTGATCAATTAACTCATCATACATGGTTGGTGGAGATTCAATAAAGATTTGAAAGCTTATTTTCTATTGTGCTTTTAATACATTTTAGACATATATATAGGCAGTACATATATAATTAACATCAACATTTTTAAAACCTTAAGAATTTGTAAAAGAAATAATTTTCAACTCTCTACATCATCATATCAACAAAGTAATTGCTTTTTGTTTTTACCTATGAATATCTATATGTAGGATTGAACATACAGTGGAAGAATCTCATGCTGCCATTGTTATTAATGCTTTCTTGGTAATGTGTTATACTTATTTTTAATTGGTGTTAATTCTTTTCTAATGTTCTTTCTAGCTGTTGGCTGTCTCTTGAAGGAGGGCTGCTTTATGCTTTCGTTGGACCTGCAGCAGCTGTTGTTTTGGTAAACATTAATATACTTCACCAGTATAATGTACTTATATACATAATATACTTAAATACCAGCAGTTTCATATGGAATGATGGAATGAGCTATTTGAATTTTAAAAGCCTAGCTGTACAGTAGCATTACATTTTGCTTTAAATACTGAGCTCAGTATTGTTTAATATACCTTCAGTATTTCGAATGCATATTCATTTAATCATATTGCTTCTTTATACCAATTATCTCTCCATGTTTACACAGTAAACTGTGAAAGAATAATATGCTGATTAGAGGCACAGAAAAATTGTTACAGGCATCACTGAGTTATTATCAGCAGCATCTACACAATTGCCACTGCCTTGTGAAGTTCAGTGACAGTCTTTATAGTGCTGCTTGGCAGTGTATCACCATGCCAGCAAAAGCAACAGGAGGTGTGGAATCAGTCAGCAAGTTCTCCATGGCTAAAGCTTTTGAAGGCAAAGAAAAAAAAAGCATCATAGCTGGGAAATGTTACTCCTTTGTGTATTAATCTTCCACCTCTCTGGAAATGTGTTTAGGTGTAGGTTTCACTTTGCCTAATTGTAGACATTTTCGTTGTAGATTTCTGCATCTAAGCTAGTGATCCCAGATGTATTTTGTTGTCGGTGGAGAAAAATACTCACTTTTAGGGCTCAGACCATTAGAATTATTTCAAGCGTCTGCTTTAGGGTAAGATGAATTGCACCCTACATGTGCCATTGGCTATCAGTCATCTGCAGTCTGTATGGATTTTTTGCTATAATCAGTTTAGTATTTATCCCTTACATATTTGAAACTAATTCTATTTTCCACTCCACCAATTTTGTACTAGGATAGGTCTATCAATACTGCTTATTTCTGATTTTCCCTTCTGATTCCCCAAAACGGAATCGGTCTTAATAGTCATCAAAGACATAGCCATTTAGCTACACAGGTTTGCCAGAAATGGATGTTTACTACTCCCATAGAGTTTGTCTCATCATTATGTGGAGTCAAGCCAAGATCTTCTTGGACAACTCACAGTCCCTGTCATGATAGAGGAGCCAAGGATGTTTACAAAAAAACAGGCATAATTTTCACATGGAACTGTATGTTCTCTGAGTAATTGGCAAGCTTTGTTCAGAGACCGTTGAAATTCACAGTCACAGTTTGCCCTACGAGCATTAGCTAGTAGCTGTGGAAGGAGCTGTTCTACACAACCACTTAAGCCTAAGTGTACGAAGCGAAAGAGTTATATAACATCTGAAAAAATGTAAATGCTGAAAATAATGTGGTGATAAGAAAAGCTGGGAGAGAGTTGGCAGGACACACTGGCAACAATTAGGTATTTTGGCACAGGTCTTGAAAAATCTGCTTGAAAGAAAAAAAGGATTACTCTTTTCTAATTAAAAAAAAAAACAAACAAAAAAAAAAACCACAACTTATTTAGAAGATTCAAAACCTCTTTGCAGGCCATGCAGAGACAGGTTCATAGAGTTCTGTTCAATAAGACAAGTGGATAATAACAATCATTATGTTGTCCATTAAATGCCATTAGTATGTTTATTGAGTGCCAAAGTCTGAGTGCTGAAACACTTGAATTTTATTATTTTTTTTGGTTAGGTCTTCAACCCATGTATGTGACCATAACACCATTTACTTTAATGGAGTGAAACAGACTTACCCCAGGCATTTATCTGGCCCACAAAAACCAGAAAAACAAGGCTCAGGACTGGCATTTTGGTGAATAACATAGGCAATGATTAATACACAGGAGGATATGGGAAACCACAGACTGGTTCTGCATAAGTGGGAACACCCACACAGGCCCCAGATGCTTAAAAAGGGGCATGGTGACAGTCATCATGTGCTCCAAATAGCTCTCACCTCTGCGCACAACTCAGATGCAGTGGGTTTCCTGCAGTAGGATGTATCACTGCAGTTAAAACTGAGAAAATATTAAAGCTATATTGCGCAAGCTTCTGGCCAGCAGTTGTGTACACATATAACTCAACATCAGACATAATTCATGATTCAAAAATAAGCCTGTTGTAGTGTGCATATATGTCATTCGTTTGAGAATACGCACTTCTGGTGTGTTCAGCAATAGAGTTACACAATTTCTAATGGAATACTCAGAAATGTAAGAGGAGGCATTTTGCAGGCCTATAAAAGACTTCTTCTGAAGTAATAGGATAAAGTGCTTTCTTTCGGGCAATAAAAGTTCAACAGTTTGTTTTCTGTTTGACAGGTCAACATGGTCATTGGCATTTTGGTATTTAATAAACTTGTTTCCAGAGATGGAATCCTAGATAAAAAACTCAAACACAGAGCAGGGTAAGCAACAACTGGGTTATTTTAAAGCATATTGAATTTGTATCACCAATTTTCAATTACAAGTTCTCACCAAAAAAGTGCTTTTTATTGTACTTTGAACTTTTATATCAGCGTAACTGTGTGTCTAAGATTCCATTCATCTCAAAAGCTGCTGTTGTATTATCCTGAGGGAATGCAACTAAACAAACTAAACATAATAAAACACATGTACAACAGTATTAAGTTAATAGTAATGAGGATTAAACAAATCTGAGCAGAAGTTTCACAATGTCACACACATAAGGTTGTTTCAGTTTGGAAAAGAGTTCTATGAACTGTGTGTACTGACTATTTTTGTCTAGCTGTCAACTTTACTATGGTGGGAAATGTTACTCATTTGTGTAAACTGTTATAAAATATATTTTTTAGCAATATATGCCTTTCCTGACTATGTGAAGAATTTGTCTTTGTTCTTACAACCATACCTACATAGACATATGTTCTGAAGTAGCACAACAGAATTTCAAAGTGAAAAAAAAAGATGTTTTAAAAACAAAAAAAGAAAAAAAAAAAAGATAAATGGAAATTCTGTCCTATTGTTTATTTACATTTTATATATTTATATTTTATATATTATATAAATATATTTATATATTTATATATTTATTTGCATTCACATTCGTATTATATTTGTTACCATCAGAAAAAAGGATTATGATCGTGGTGGTATCAGAAGCTTTTTCAGTGGATGACGATGATTTGAAGTACTGCAGCAGCAAACTTACTTTCATTCCATATTGGAGAAAAATATTTCACAAGTGCATCATCACCTCCTTAGTGCTTATGAAAGTGTATTTAAATTTTTTGTAATCATTTTTTTACAGCTACATGTTCTGGTATTGTCTTTTGGGGCAACTTGTAGTTAACACCAGCAATATGTGCTTTTCCAGCAATCATAAGCAATGATTAGCTTACTGTGTATTACTGGATAAATGCATTAGAGCTTCACTTTGAGTTATTTTACCATTTCACTAACAGGCATTCCTAATAAGTTCAATTTATTGGTTAGATGAGCAAATTTGTGACACACTTCAGTTGGTGTGATTTGCATTTAATATTAATTCAATTAAATCTTTCTGGTTTTCAGCTCCCTTTCATCATTATTTTGACAAATAAGTACCAAAGCCTTCATTTCATTTCTCCTCTTTTCCTCTTTTTTCATTAGAAAGCATTAATTTCTTCATCTGACTTTTGTCTACATTGTTCCATCAACATTCTTAACTGTGTAATAACACTGATAAAAACTAGAATATTAGAAAACAATCCAAATTATTTCAAGAGTAGTAATAACTTAGTAATCACCGATTCAAATTCACATCTGCTCTAATTACAGTGATTTAAGGAGTTGCAGCAGCCACAGGTTTGCTTTGTGCATTTTCTAAGGATATCAAGCTATGGTTTAACTGCATTTTTTTTTCAGCTGCTTAATTGTCAGCTATAGAAATCTCTTTGCTTATTATACGATTTCCTGGTGAAACAGCTTGCTTTCTAGCAGTGGGCAACTTAGTAAAGAGGTACTCTTTTTTTAAAGTGAAAGGATAACAAGCTAGAAATTATTCTGTCAGAAACAGTCCAGCTATTTTGGGGAAGCATGTTGATGCCCTAATCAAGAATTGATATTAACTTTTGTGATAATATGAAACAGTGGCTTGGCAACAGCACTTCTTGATACTACTTGGCAGATGAAGTCTTGATTCATTCTTTGGGGCATAGAAATTGGTGCAGCATTTGACTTCCAGTAGAAAGGGGATTGTCACTCACTTCTCAAGTATGTCTTACCAGTCATGCTTAGGAAGACAATTTTATTCTTTCTGGCAAACATTCGACTTACACCTATCAAAAGTTCAGCTGTAGAAATTATTTGTGTAGGACTTAAAGTGGTGAATGGGGCAAAATATGTGAACTCCATGTGGTTTTTTCCACCTTAATAAGCATGTGGAGAATCAACAAGTGTCTTGATGGATATCAATAATTTTCCTGGCATAAAGAGTAGCATGCATATATGCTCAGCCAGAAAGGTCATGTCTATGTGCACATCAAGTTCTATTATTTGTGATCCAAACCAAATCTATAAAGGTAAAGAGAATAACCCAGTCAGACGACATTGAAGTATCACCAAGAAAAGATGGAAAGTTTTTTCCCAAGTTTAGGTTAAGCTTACTCAAAGCACTTTTCTATTTCATTTGTTAACGCGAATCTTAATTGGCCTAAACTGATGTAAATTTGCTGAGTTCTTTTCTCGCCATGCAATCACCTTTCACAAGGTCATGGTTTTCACTGTTTTTTTTTTAATGGAAAAAACCTGCATTTAAATGAAGAATGTACTGCCCTTTTTTTGGAAAGTCGTAATTTGGTTAATCAAAATGGAAACCACTGGAGTTCAATATTGTTTTGGGTAGTGTGTCAAAAATCTTGTGAGTGCTTGGTTTGGCAATAAAAAGGAGCTCTGTTGGCTGAAAGAACTAGGAAAAAAACTTAAGTCTTACCAGTCTCCACCATATTGACCATTTTCCAGATGGAAATAGGTAAAGCACCCTTCCTGTTGCATCAGCTGTGGTTATTCCTGGTTCTGACAGCAGAAAGAAAAGGAATAGCAAAAAGTCTTCTAGTGGACTCAGGAATTTGAATGCATGTTGTGTGTAAAAGAAAATTTAAATTCCAGGTTTTGCCCTTTAACTCCTCTGACAGGTGTTGAGGTACAATTGTCCATAGAAAATGCTTTGAGCTTAATGCTTCTGTACTGTGTTTTATTAAAATGCAAAACAGGTCACCCTTCTTTTAGTACCAACTGATATTTATTTCATCAGATTCCATACATTTCAAGCCCTGTATTCAGACCTTCATACGGCGTGAATAAAATCACTCCAGATGTTAGACGGCCATTCAGTTCACCAGTACAAATCTGACTATACAATATATCCATACCGATTTGATTCTTTAATACATTTTGCAGGTTTCTTTTTTAATAATGCTCTGTAATTGTACGTATTTCATACTTCTCCTTTACGTGTCCTAGACTGTTTCTCGAGCAAGTTTGGATACAACAGTCTCTTAACAGGTCTGAATAGAGGTATTTGACTTTGTCTGTCTATCCTAGCACATGCTTATGTTTACTTCAGTGTACTGAGCAGTTTTGATCACTGGATATTTGGGGCCTTTTATAGTTTAAATGGAAGAACAACAATCTGCATGAAATGAAGCCCCGTAAGTTTTAATATTTACAGCTAACAATGTAATGTACAATTTTGCAACAACATAGAGCATTCATCCTGAATAAGTCTACTTACTTTTTCTGCATGACATCGTATTTAAAAACTCAATTTCAGTAGCAATGTTTTTTGGTGACAATTCAATATTTTGTTCTTTCTGTGGGTGTTCTGTTTGTTTGCAGTCAGATGAGTGAGCCTCATAGCGGTTTGACGCTCAAATGTGCCAAGTGTGGAGTAGTTTCAACAACAGCTTTGTCAGCCACCACCGCCAGTAATGCCATGTTAGTCCTGATCATTTACATCTTCTTGTTACAAATCTTATATCAGTGCATGTGAGACAATAGTTTGATGATGACAACTGTATTTGCTAACACTGTATAGAGCACTGAGCATATTTAAATGCTTTTTAACAAAAAAAGAAAACCAAAAAGCAACTGTCTTTATTAACTGAATATAGGATACTCTTTAGAACATAAAATACCAACACTGTTACGTTCTTGTCTGTGATTTTCAAGTTAGCTTGATAAATTACCATCCATAAATAAGTTTTATTTTAAATAGTGAGGTTTTGGTAACTTTTTACAGTATTACAATGCTGCTTTTCTCTCTTTTTTTTTCAATAGGGCATCCCTTTGGAGTTCCTGTGTGGTGTTGCCGCTTCTAGCACTGACTTGGATGTCTGCAGTTCTGGCCATGACAGACAAAAGATCAATATTATTTCAGATACTTTTTGCTGTATTTGATTCATTACAAGGCTTTGTTATTGTCATGGTCCATTGTGTTCTCCGAAGGGAGGTGAGGAATGGCTTCACAGTTTTCTGAAGGGCTGTGCTCCTGTTAACCTCTCAACTGCTCTCTAGTGTTGCATACAGCTTGTTCTGTGGAAATCTGTCTTGTAGAAAGAGAATGCTATTTAAGGTGAGACATAAAGGAACAAGTGAAAGAGAGAGAGGTGGAGGATCAGTTAACTGCAGGTGCAGAATGTCTGTTTCTGTATAAAACTGTACCCACTTAATTAAATGTGGCTTTTTATCATTCCCAAGTTTAGTTTATTTTTAAGTGTTAGGCCTTCCCAACATTGCAAATATTGGGGAATGCAAATATGTATGCCATTTTCCTGAAGACCAAAAACTTTAGATTTTTTAAGTCTCTAAAACTGATTCAAACACAAAATGATTTCTGCTTATATTGTCCCTGAAAGAGGACACAAGCAGACGAGGTGTGTTGTGTTGGTGAACATCTACCCTTTCATGTCTACAAACTCAGATACATACTTAAGTTAATATACTTAAGTTATGGGGAAAGTGAGCATGAAGACAGATGAATGATTTGCAAACAGCAAGGAAAAGATAATGCCCCGGCCTGCTCTCTGCTGCTCAGTATCATCCACTACAGAATTTATCACCACTGAAATCTGACCATACAAGTGCTCTTTAACCTGGTTCTGGTGTCAGCTTTTCCAGCCTGACTAACTAAACCTACATTTTTATTGAGATAGGTTTGAATGCAGTAACACAACAGCTTTGCTGGCAGATCTGTGGTAGTGGGAGCTTCTGTCAAATATAGTAGGCAGAGCTGGACTGGAGAGCGATGAGCTGGCCCATCAGCATACCTGTGCATTAGCATTTATCAACTTCAGGATATTTACCACACCAATAAACAAAATTACACTGTCTAGCATGGTTCCTTGTGGTTGGTAAGAGTTATTCAAAGGCACTTCAGGACTAGAAAGTCAGGAAGATGTTTCAAGAAAGGTTTATTGTCAGTGCTGAGCGAGGAATCTTACACACCAGTTTCTCTTTTCAACATTCACATCCTTTAAACAATGAACTCTCTTTATTAATGAAAAATAACTATGACTGACAAAATTTATTTTAATCTTTCAGCAGTGTACCACTTTACATAAACTTTATATCACTATCCTACATAGCATGCTTACGTAATTTTCTTACTGAGTAATTAAGTTTTCAATTTTTAAGGAAAAACGTACCAAAATCTTGCATAAATTAGCACATTCCGTTGTGCTGACTCTGTCCCACATTATTCAAGCTATTAAAGGCTATGGGCTTTTGTTTTTCTTGGTTTATCAGCTTTTATATTGGAAAGGGCTTACCTCCTTTAATGCCTTTTCTTTATTTTTTTTTTCTTTTGTTTTGTTAGGGATAAAAATATGTGCAGAACAGGAGTTAATATTCAAGACAAATCTCTTTTATGTAGAACTGTCTTACTATCCCCTTATTTTCTATGGCATTGTCTCTCTGCACATAATTTACATCTGTGAAAGGGGGTATTCCCATTCGTAGAACTGAAAGCCAACATTTCACATATTCTTTACTAAGATGGTAAGAAACTGAAACTCTTTTCATTGGAAATAATGGCAGTTCCATACTGGTTTTCCTGTCTATGAAATTTATATTTCCATTAGGACATATTAATTACCTGGAAAGGGCATATCACCTCCCACATACTGTCCTGAGGTACAAATTTTATTTGAAAATATGTATCTTTAGCTCAAGGTTGCAGATGAAAGTTTCAACAACAAAGCAGTATAAAAAGCATTCTCTTTTGTAGAACATAGCATCATAGAATATCTCAAGTTGGAAGAACCCTATAAGGATCACTGAGTCCACGTGTCTGCTCCTCACGGGACTCCTAAAAACAAACCATATGACTAAGATCATCCTTGAAGTCTTACAGGCTGGGTGCCCTGCGCATTTCCCTGGGAAGCTGTTGCAAAGACCAACCACCTCCTCAGTGAGGAACCTTTTCCTAATCTCCAATTTGAACTTCCCCTGAGCAGTTTCATTAATTCCTAATTCATTTGTTAATCCTAATTCCATTTCCTTGCATCCTTTGTGAGGATGCAGAGAGCTTGCAACATATACCAGGTTGCCAGTCATTGATTTAATCAAAAAACAGGCCAAAAACCATGAGAAACTCTGAAAGTAAGTTAGCATAGCACTAAACTTAGCACTAAATTCAGACACTAAACCCTGCTTCAGTGCAGTAATGCAGAAATTTAATCGGAAGAAAAAATATTTTGACTGCTTAAGATGACAGGCATCTTCCCAAGACAGATTCTGATGACAGCTATTTGTTGCAGAGGTTTCGTTCCCAGGGAATTCCTTAATATTCTTGAATATTTCATGGAAACATTCTTGCCTCATCCTATTCACAGGCAGGACTGTGGTGACAGAGATGGAATTAGTCTTTTCTATAAGTAAAGTCAGTTTTCAAAGTTGAAAGGTATCTTGACTAGAAACACTTCCAACTCACTGCTTCCAGTGCAAGCAATATGCAAAAATGTCTGCTTATAAAGATGTTTGTATAGGAATTTAGAATCCTATTTGTTTGTGCACAGGCAATCGTTTAGTTATGGTTTGTCTTATTTGCTGCACTTTTAACAAATCACGTATGTGTATCTCATGTAACTGCAAAGAATCATTACTTGATTTAACTACCTAAAGGAGTTATTCCCACAATCCAGACGTGGAAGTTACACCTCCTGTTCCTTACACTGACATTCTAAAAGAAAAGCATTTGATAAAACAGCTAATCAATCTACCTACATGGTATTTTAAAAAATGACCACATGAGAAAATTTCCCAATGAATCCCAAAAAGCACCTAAGTTTGATAAGGTTGTCCCTTATGAAAAAGTGGAAGGATTTTTTTCTTCACTCATGGCAACCTAGGTAGAAGTAAACGCACAGATATGACATTCACTAATCAGGAGATTATCTTCAGTCAAGATGATGATAATGCTGGTGCTGAAAGACAAAGAACCCTAGGTATATTGCTGTTTGAACTAAATTTGCCAGAACACATTGAATCTTCCTTGGTGCTCCAGAAACAATTTGTAAACAGGGTAGAAACACTATTTAAGCGTTTCTAACTAAGAAAGGTTGTTTTCGATTTTTCTATTGGAAAAGAACAGAAGTAGGAAGTTCTTCAAGGATGGCAAAGAATTAAAAGTTGATACACTTGAAATAATTTTTGCTTGAAAAATATGAAAGGTCTGCATTTATACAGACCAATTTGCAGCAGCAGATGTTAATTGTTTACAACAACAAGTTCCTACACAGAAAGAGACATAATTCCAGTAAATTATGTTTCAATCTGGCTCTAGAGAGTCTGGCTTTCGCGCTCCAGAGACCCATAGGCAAGTACAAGGATAAATAGTGCCTATCATGCAGTGTGCATTGCACAGGGTACCTCCCCAGATGAAATAAATAGTCTCTTACTTTCTCGTGTTTGCAAAAGCATTTTGCTCTGCCAGTGCCTGTCAGGGAAACCTTGCCAACATGCTTGTCACTCTTGATGATAGCTGCAAAGCTATCTCAGTTATAGCCTATAGGACTGATCTAAAATTTATAGCATGCCAGCACAGGCAGAACAATAATTCTGACTGTCAGGAAAAAAAAATGGGGTGGAATATATCACCATAAAATTCAAACAAAGAAGACAGCCCTTCTTTACTATGCCTTTATTGTTGTTCCATTACAAAAAGACATAGACTTTTACAATTAAACATATATAAACCCACCATTTTTCCACTTAGTTTTATTGATACAAGCATAAATGATGGAAACATTTTTTACTTTCTTTAGTATGCTACATCAAGGATCTTGTGTGACAAGGGCTTCATTAGTAATCCAGGGATGTTCACTGAATAAGACATAAAACTGGAAGAGGACTAAATGATGTGCTGTGTCTATTTCTGCCTTCCATTACTTCAGCATCTTTTGGAAAGACATTCAATCTTTCTGTACTTCCATTTCTTAACTTCTAAGATAAATATAATACTTCTGAAGTATAAGAACTCTTATAGACCATTTGGAAATTAGGAAAGAGAAACACAAATTAAGAGTTAGGTATTACTGTTTTATGTTGCTGCCTTTGTCCAGAAAGCCTAGTAGGTTTTTTTCCCTCTTCTTGCTGTTAAAATACCTAATTGGGCATTGGAAGATGGTGAAGTATGTGTCACAGAACAGAGAATGATAGGAGAGATTAGTGCTGAAGTTTCTCTATCAGAGCAAAACTGTTTGCCTGACCTACTTGAACATGAGATGCTCTAAAGCTAATTTGAATCATACTGAGTAACTCCTGTCAATGCTGGTGATGGGAGAAACCCACATGCATTTTCTTCTTCTGCTGTGCTCTGCTGACTAGAGAGCATTTGGATTAAAAGTGTAGCTGGTGTCTAAAGCCCACATTTCTGTTGTGCAGGAGGAAAATAAAGAGTAGGGAGATGATACGTTATAAAAGCTGGAACTTGGTTACCTTTGCTAAGGAAACAACTTCTCTGGTATCCACACCCTCATCATCTGTCTCCCACTGTACCTGGCTCTAAGAAAATCTTGCAACTTGGTGTTCAAGGCAGGGAGGGAAGCAGGATTATATTTAAAGTAAAATGTAAAGACAGCACAGCAGCTTAGAAAAATAAGCCAGTAGAAAGTTCAACCCTTTTGTTTCTGACTTGTGTGAGGACTCCTAGAAGTTACAACACACGTCAGTATGATGAATACAGCTACCTTTGATATTCTGTTAACGTTGAAATCATTTGTTGTGTGCACTTCAGAAACATTGTAAGAAACATGCACATTTAAGAGAATCCCCACATCAAGATTCACCACTTTCATATAGAAGGTGGGGAAAGTAGGACATTCTTGACATCGCTGGAGCTATCATGAACATAGAGTCCCAAAAGTAAGGAGGGCCACTGCACAGTGCAAAAGATCACACAGTATGTTCTAATGTTTTGGGTCAAGTATCATGAGGACTGAGTTTCAGCACAGTTGGGGATGCTTCGGAGGGAGGGAACTTTTATTATTTGTGTGTGTGTGTGAAATCACTGTGCCGGTGCTTATTCAAGAGCAGAAAACTCTGAAGTGCGGGCTGACCTCAGCACAGATAAAGCGAGAGAAGACTTGGATTAAATTTGCAACAACTGGGAGAGGCCTAATTGTATATGTCAAATATAAGGAAAACCACAGTAAGTGTAGTGCCTACACTCAGATTCTGAGTCGACATACAGGTCAAGCATATTTTACATTACCTTACCATGTGGGAAGTGTCAGTGTTTTAAAATCAATTCAGATCTTCCCACCTTTATTCATTCCTCTTTCTGCTCTATAGCAGTCTTCTTCCACCTGCCACAGTCACTTACCAAGACTGCAGGTCACTGTTACTCATTTAACAGCTAAGCATTTTAAAATAATGCTTCATAATTACAAAAATAAATATTTTTTTTTCTATCTTATTTGCCTTTCTGTGAAACCTCCAAAACAGCTTGCAGTAGAATATGATGCATTGAAAGGGGATGGCTTTTCACCAGCAACAATGAATTATCTTCTTCTGCGGTTCACAAAATGTTCATGAGTAGAATATGATTTTCTCTGTTCTAATTATTCTGACTAAGACATCAAGTAGTTTTTACAGATAGTAAAGGGAATGTAGATTTCTGAAGGCATTTCATTGAGAGTATTTTCATATTCAAACAAAAAAATGATACTAGTTTGTTTTCATTGGAGGTCATCCGCCCAAGTTCTTGTTTCCCAAGTCACATCTTGCAATTAACTTGCTAATGCGGATATTTACATTTCTGGCACTAAAACTCAGGTTTTAAAACTTCCCATTACAAAATTGCCTTGCTATTCCTACTGTGGTATGTGTGAGAAAGCAGTGGAATGTGTTTGCATTTTACTGCCAGCAAACAGGAACTGTACTTTTCTTTTGAATGTGGCTCTCTTGAACCACATCTTTGTGACAAAAGGGCTGTGTAATAATATTTATTTAGACATACTTACTGTCCCAGATCAAAATAAAAGTAGCCTTTCCTATGAAAAGATAATTCCTTGAATATACTTGTGTTTTAGGGACAAATCTTCAGATTTACTTTCTGGATCACCTTAGTAAACAGTAATTTCTGAGAAGTTTTTGGTTTCTTGGTTTTTTTTAGTTTCAAGAAATCAAACACTCCGCTTCTAGTTGTCCTCAAACTGAAGATATTTACCTGGTTTGAAGTGAAGAGCTTTACTCCTATAAGAGATGCATGAGATTCCATATACATGGAGTTAGAGCTTATGATTGGAATCAGTAATATCTTTCAAATTGACTTATTCTTTAAAATAAAATTAGGAGAGCAGTATGCATCTGAGTACAGTAACTGTTAAGAACTGTCTTTCAAGTATCTTACATTTATCAAGCAGAAGACGCATTTTATTTTGCAATAATCAAAAGTATTTCTACTAACCCTGCTATCAGACCTGTACCAAACAGAATAAGACAAAGCCAAACACTATCACCCAGGACAGATTTTGCTTGAGTACCAGGCCGCCAATGACTACTGGTTAATTCTGTCCGTAGGCAAATCTAATTCCATCATCATGGTGTAACAGGCAGACATGGTGTAACAGCAGCCACAAAATATAGCAAATGTATGAAACTGCAGAAATAAGTATTTGTGTTTGCTGCTTCTGATTTATTAAGTATACTAAAGAAAAGAAACGCGCTGTATTCCATACAGTTTAATTTAATCTCTAGTAGGAGTGGAGTATATGATGTTGCACAAGAATCAGTATAAAATATTGTTTCCACAGGTTCAAGATGCATTCAGATGTCGACTGAGAAATTGCCAGGATCCAATCAATGCAGATTCTTCCAGTTCTTTTCCTAATGGACATGCTCAAATAATGGTTAGCTTTTTTTTTTTTTCTTTGACTCTTAATTTGGTATTCCTATCCAAAAGAAAAAAAACTTACAGTACTATATGTTGGAAGTATACATAACTGAAATATAAACCCCATTTTTAAGTGTAAATTCATTTAGGTCATTATTTGCTTGCTTAAATCTCTCAGCAAGTTTTAAATTATTGGTGTGACCATTTAGTGGAGCACAGTGAATTAATATCTTTCACCATTGTTCTTTGTGACAAAAAGTTCTTACATAAGAAAATGAGAAAGTAATCTACTAATATATTACTTTTCCTACTGTTGGTGTAAGGAACACTGATGAGAGTTTTCCCTTCATGAGACCTCTCAAACTAATTCAGGCAAGGAGAATGGCTCAGAATGCCAATTTGGCTTTCTATATTGTTAGTTGGATATTAAGACAAAATACTGGTCCCTTCACTTTTGATGACAGTTTGTCATTGATTATAATGGGTAGAGGATCAGGAGCTAAAGCACAAGAAAGGATCAGCAAATTAATGTCAACTTGAAAAAGAATGCAATGCTTATACTTCACAAGCAAGGAGGTCAGTTTTATGAAACATTTTTTGTGCAATAAAATTTTTGTGGAAATAAAAATATAATTTAAAACTAATTTAATGCTATAGAAGGATAAATCAATTTGCTTAACTGGGAAAAGTATGCTGGGATTTTCAACTGTTAAAATTCATTGTTAGCTCTTACAATTTAATTTTGCCCAATGAAATAAATAATACTTTGTTTGGGGACTATAAAATTTCCATGATAACATAAGTAGTAAGGTTGGACAGAATGTAACAAATAGCTACTTCATAACAAATTAATGAAGTTTCAGACAGGGTAGAATGATTGGATTGCACTTATTCACAATAATTTGTATTGCAGGCTTTTTTCCATACTTCTGTTCATAAAAGTACTATGAAAAATTTCCTTAAAGATGATCCTTCAATACAATGTAGATATTACTTTTCCATATACATAAAAAAACTATACAATGTGTCATTTTATTAAAATTATATACTTCCACCTATTTTATTTTATTTTTTCTGGTCAGGCAGCATACTTTGAAAACCACCCAGTAATACTTTAGGAAACTTTGTAAAGCTCTGCTGTTGTAAAACAATACACTTCACCTTCTCAGCAACAAGAAACCACTTTTAAGAGACTATGACTCTGTAAGTAGGACATTTTGGAAGCGCTAGTTGGCAAAAAGGTATTGCGATTTAGTTTTTAATTAGTAATGTCTGTCCCAATTTACTGTTTCTTGTTACAGACTGACTTTGAAAAGGACGTGGACATTGCTTGTCGGTCAGGTAAGAACACTGAGAGAGTATTTAGCCAATAAAAAGAACCCTTGTACTAGCTTCTTTCGAAATGAAAACCAGAAAAATATCAGGGCACAATTGTTCACAATGCATATTTATAAATGTACTAAATTAATATTGATGCCACTGTACAAATATATTTATTTCCTTACAAAAGCCTTTTGGTAGAATTCAGAAGCTGGAAAGCAACCAAAGGTATGATTGTCTATTAGAGTCAAATGTTTTTAGAAAACATGTCAGTCTTACACCCAAAATTTTCCTTGCCCCAGTAGCAAATATGAAACAGTAATTTTGCTATAGAAAAAAATAAAATTAATATAGTGGATCTTAAAAGCAATGTATATGAAGGATACATCAACTGGTCAACTTTTAAAGTGGAAAAATTTTTTAGGGTTCTAAAAACACAGTATCAGGAACAGTGTCATTGCAACACAGTATCAGGAAAATGAAATTTGATTCCACTTTATTGGAACAAGTTGGGTTTTATAAGATATTTCAATAATGTGATCTTTAATGAGTTAGCTATGTCTATTTCTGCATATGAAAAACTACACATTTTAAGCATTTTATTTGCAAACCTTGCATAAATGAAGCACAACATAAAATAAATGACCATTTAAGCCCTATAGAAATTCTTAAACTTAGGCAATGTTCCCAAAGAACAGTTTTACCTAGGGAGGCAGTCCTGCCTAGACACTTGTTTCAATAAAGTGAGGAGAAAAAAAAAATAAAAAAGAGAGAGAGAGGGTGTCCTCCTGCACAGGGTGAGTCAGGACAGAAGCCTGACATAGCTATCTTGTGTCACCCACCTGGAGGACGCTGTCTCTCCACCTTGGGGAGCCAAGAAGGCTGATATCTTTAAGGTGAAGTTTGAGTGTCTAGTCACTCACCTTTAAAAAGTTGCCAGTCCAGTTTCTTGCAACATGGTAATAGTTCTTCCATAAAGTTTAGTATTAATATGCATCTGTATTTTAAAGGGAGCAAGACAGTGTACTGTAACACAAATCGTGTCTGTCATCATCCCATGCAGATAAAAGCCCAGCATTGGTCCACACAGCTCCTACTTCTTACCTCTGCTAATACAGCTCTGCAGTATGGAGAGCCTTGTCAGGGGCATCCTCTAGGAGATGGACTTTGAACACAGTTATGAAAAGACTTAACTAGATAAACATTTAAAATCAATTTCTTTCAATGAAAGATTCAAGAATAGGTCACTGGTTGAAGTGTCTTTACAATTGTGATAGGAAACAATGAAGTCATGCATTTGTTGTTTAGACGCAGATTGGTTTTCTTTATAATGAAAAAATGAGACACAGTTTTGTTTGAGGTGGAGGAGTGGGATGCCTAATGAGCTGCTGACCATGGGCCATGGCAGGTACCAGGGGAACTAGGTCATCAGAGCTGTCAGCCAGCCAAAAGGGATGTAGATGTAACACCTGAGATACTTCAAGTTGACTAACAGCCTTGGCCCCTGAGCACAAACAAACACTGGTGTGAACTAAAACATTTTCATCTGGGAGAAGAAAATCTTTGCTCCCAGCTGGAATAAGCCTAATAATTGGTTTGATTTTTTTGTTTTCTTACTAGCTGTCCTTTTTCTTTCATTACAAATACTGTTACAGACATATTTATTTTTTAAGATCAATAATTGTGATTTAATAGATGCTTTCATTTTGAATGCATCCTTAAGTGCTCCTGAAAATGTTGTATTCTATGACAGACTTACATGTAGAGCTTACCACAGCAGAAGATGTTGGGTGTTGCTATAAGTTTGTCCAGGAAGGCCTAGTCCTACACCAGGAGTGGATTATGACTGTTTTATGAGACATGTTTATATTCTTTATAGCCTTTTCAGATGCAGCAAGATATGCCTTTCTGATACCAACGGAATTTCTTTCCAATGCGGTTACTTTTTTGTCATTTTTATTTAAAAAATAATTAACACTGAAGTTTTAAAAATTCAGTGTAAAGGAACATTAGGCACTTGGGAACTCATGTTCATAGTTATAATCTTATGGCAGGTCATTACAATAGATTGAAAAATGATTCTGCCTTACAATCTGTTCGACATTTCCCAGGAGTTTATGTGGAGTTAACAATGGTAATACAGATGTCATGGTGCTTTTTTGTTTAAAACCCTTAATAGAATTCCGCATGGCAGGTTTTTGCTAAACCTATAGGTCACCTAAGATCTACGTAAGGCAGTAGGAGTAAATAAAGGAGTGCTTTTAATTTATATAAATGGCTGCAGCTTCATCAGAGATCTGTGTCAGCTATACACAGTAGATTAAGAGACCTTGAATCTTAAATAAAAAAAATCTTCCCAAAACAATATTTATAGAATAAAAGTTATTAAATGGATAGAAAAAAAAAGTTAAGAGGATACACTGGGAAAGGGAACACTGATAATTAAAGCCACAAGAAAAGGCAGCATTAGACAGACATGGTTTCATGTTTTAAGAATTCTGTTCTCTGACCCACAGTTCTGCATAAAGACATTGGACCTTGCAGAGCAGCTACTATAACAGGAACACTTTCTAGAATTTCACTAAATGATGAAGAGGAGGAAAAGGGACCAAACCCTGATGGAATGAGCTATTCTACCTTACCTGGAAACATCATCTCCAAAGTCATCATCCAGCAACCAACAGGTCTCCACATGCCCATGAGTATGAGTGAACTGGCCAACCAGTGCTTGAAAAAAGACAACAGCGAGTTGCGGAGGACTGTGTATTTATGCACTGACGATAATTTGAGAGGTGCAGATATGGACATAGTCCATCCTCAAGAACGGATGATAGAAAGTGACTACATCGTCATGCCTAGGGGCTCGGTAAATGCCCAGCCATCACTGAAAGATGAGAGCAAAATGAATATAGGCATGGATACATTGCCTCATGAAAGGCTGTTGCACTACAAAGTTAATCCAGAGTTCAATATGAATCCTTCTGTAATGGACCAATTTAATATCAATTTAGACCAGCATCTTCCCACCCAAGAACACATGCAGAATTTGCCATTTGAGCCCCGCACAGCAGTGAAGAATTTCATTGCCTCGGAGCTGGATGACAATGTGGGTTTATCAAGAAGTGAAACTGGATCCACAATATCAATGAGCTCTTTAGAGGTCAGTGGTGCATAAACAAATTGCATGCTCTGTTGTTATAGTTTTATGATAAGACAATAAATTGTGTCTTATGTCTAAGGGGTGAATCTGATATTTTAATTCAGTATAAATTATTGTTCAGGTTCATACATTGCTGTTCATATTCCTCTTATTATCTGAAGTGTTTATACATAGAAAACAAGATTAAAACTTCAGAGCAAGTCTGTATGAAACTGTATAGTTCTGGAGATTTAATATGCTACGCAACTGCAAAGGATTTTGTGACCTACCAGGTAAAGTCCACTGGAAAATACTTTGTTGCTATGGGAAGAAAAACTGCAAGATACAAGTGATAATCATTGACGCTGCCTGCAAGCACATATTTGAAAATATTTGCCATTTTACTGCTCAGATATGATAGATCTCATTCGGATCTCAGAAGTGTAGGTAGGTCTTGGCTTCTTCCATCCAGTAGTTCACCATTTATTGATTTATTTCTGTTTGCATGTGTGCAAACAAACTGATGTGTGCAGTAAGTGGACTTCTCGTGGAGTATCCTAGATTCTAATCAGACTAAAAAGGTGAAGCGAAATGGAAATGCCTCAAAAAGGGATTCTCTTTATTACTACAATATGATAAAAGTGAAAACTATTTACATTGTTTCTAAGGACCCCAGTGTCAGATCCTATTAAGCTTTTATTTATGCGAACAACCAGTAAGGTGGAGTTAATTTCATACTTGGGTCTCCTTAAGAATTGGAAATACGTTTCACCAGCATTTCAAATGTTATGAAATGTTACATTTGTTGGGAAAGAAAAAGATAAATGAGAAAAATATGCTACCTACTCATTCTCTGAAAGAAGTTACAGATTGAAAAAAAAAAAATAATATTGTATGTGTAAACTTGAAGCCATTAGCTATTACTCTACAATGTTTGGACCTGTCTGCATAGGGAAGCAGTAACTTTACCTGATTTTTCAGTTGTTAGATACAGAACTGTAGCACGTACTTCACAGAATAGGGTGTACTTTTGAATATTTCTTTTAAAATGGAGTTGAAGTTTCATGTGTGGAGAGTTTGAGCAGAAGAACAGAACTTAGTTCCTTTCCAAGAGAAATCTTTACAAGCTTTGAAAGTGGAATATTTCCCTTGATGTTTATATTGTGTGTGAACTATTGTTTTTTCAATACATAATTTATCTGAAAAAAATATTTGAAAAGTGAAGGGGAGCAGGATCTTTGCAAGTAATTAAATAGTGTCCTCTTTTTGTTTGTTGTTAAAGTGAGTATGTATACCTTCGGGACAAATTTTCAAAATTATTTCTAAAAAATAGTGTGCTTGCCCACTGGATACTCAGACAGGCTCTTTCAAAGTAAGTTTGCTTCATTAAAGAAGTTACTACCCTATCTCAGGTATACTAATTGATAGATTTTACATGGTACACAGTTCTCCAATTTAATGCAACTCCAAAAGCAAGATAGCTTAAGTCACCTTTCAGTAGTATACTTTCCTACTTATCTACAATACTATCTTTCAGGAATTTTTTTTCAGATATACAGACTCAAATTCATCCTGGTTAAGATTAGGTATATGGGTTTAGAAAGCTGTATTTTAGTCCAGAAAGCTGTAAACAAGTCACATTATTAAACCTAACCGAACACACAGCATAATTCCATTTATTAGGAAAAAACCAGATATTAGGGCAGCTCAGAAATTAAAGGAATTGTTTTGGCTTTTGTGTCAGCCTTTGTGGTTCTCAATGCTACTTGATTATATAGCATTGCTTCATCTTTTCATAAGGATAAGCTGCAATGAATTGAAGACAAGAGCATGAAAAAAAAAATGGTTTTCCTTCCTTAGGGAAGGATCAAGTGATTTCTTATGTATGAAATAATTTCTGCTTTCAAAAGTCTGCAAATGCCATAATATTCACATACAAATACTGCCTAAATAAGTATAAATGTAAGGATCTGCAGATTCCCAATGTACAAGTCAGTGATTTTTTATTTTATGTGATATTATGGGCAGAGAATGGCTGGAGAGCAGCCCTGAGGAGAAGGACTTGGGAGTGCTCATGGATGAGAAGCTCAACATGAGCCGGCAGTGCA
>VXBW01005389.1:147783-177543 GCA_013400375.1 Thinocorus orbignyianus | reverse complement strand
AAGGCCAGGTTGGATGGGGCTTTGAGCAACCTGCTCTAGGGAGAGGTGTCCCTGCCCATGGCAGGGGGGTTGGAACTGGATGATCTCTAAGGTCCCTTCCAACTCTAACCATTCTATGATTCTATGTACCCAGCAGCATGATCATAGGCACAGTCAGGCATGTTAGTGCACCACAGAGTTTCTTAGGAGGAGTAATTGAACATCTGGCTAATCTCCTGCACAGCCCTTATCTGCATGGATTAAAACTGGCTTTGCTAACTTGGCATCAAAGTGGCTTGGAGTGCGCTCCTTCATCTCAAAAAGTTTTGATTTTGATGAAGACAGCACTCTTGATACACTCTTTTGGAATGTTTTTTGTTTTGAAAATGTACACTCAGAGTGGTGTTCTCATTAAAATTAAATTACTTTGAAGTGAAGTAGTGCATTCCCAGCCACTTAGATCCAGGGAAAGGTTAGGAGGTTTAAATGCAGAGGAAAAAGTTGGTCTGTACAATGCATCTCCAGCATAAGCAATTCTTTTCTTTATATTGTGCAAAATAAATACAAAAGGGAGTAGGTATCAGCTGCCTGACTATGTGAGGAGAATTGCATTGTTACCTTTGTAGAAGAATGAAGGGTTCTTTCAAGGGAACTATGGTTAGCGTAGTGTGAGCAGAAATGGAACAGAGCTGAAAGATATGAAGACTTTTAACTATTAGAAGAAGAAGGGCATAGAACGACAGACACTAGAAACATTTGTTAAACGGGGGAAAAAAGAGCATCTGCTTTATGAGAACATGAAGAAAAGATCTTCCTAAATTGTTTGTCATGTAAAGGACTAGAATCCTCTTTCATGTCTCATATCTTCCCTCTTGATTTTTCTGTCTGTTTCTGCCCCGAGATCTTCCTGTATAGAAAGACATAAAGCTTTTAGATGGGAAGCTGATTGTGTAACAAAGATAATTCTTCTGTATTCATTCATGAGAACTCTTAATACATTCAAAGAAAGTGACCTAAAGAGCTCCTTGACCTGATGTAGGACTATAGGAGTAAAAAACTGTTACAGCTGGGAAAATAAAAGGATCCATTAAAGATAGCGGGATGCAAACTAAATGTAAAGGCATAGATAAAGAGGAGAGAAAAGAGAGACAAGATAAATAAAAATTAAAAAAAAAAAAAAGATTAAAAGAAAGATGGCAGAAACGGAGAAGCAGCTTGAAGTGAAGGTGTTAGGAAGAATGAAATAAATGAATCAGGAAAGGAGAGAAGAAATATGAAGTTAAAATAGTCAATCTTGTCAATAAAGTACCAGAGCATCAGGCCGAACAGAAGCAAAATAGTGTCAAGTCATTTTGATTTATAATATGAGAAATGAAAACAAGAGAGAGAGAGAGAGAGAACCAAAATAGAGAAATGAGAAACACAGGAATTTCCTCTTTATCAAGTTTCCATACTGCATTTATTTTCTGGCATTCTGTTTCTCAGATTTCTCTCCGTCTCATTCCTCATTTCATTCTTCAATAAGCTGTGGAGACAGTTCCTGCCAATTTTGTGGCTCTTAGTGAAATGAAGTCTAGCCCTATAACAGCCCTCTCTTTCTTTCACTCGAGTGGGTAGGTTTTAGATTCCTCTAACTTCAGAAATCGATGCTGCTTGTTTTTAGCAGGTGTGGGGTTAGAATTTGGCAGAATCAGGCAGTTGATTCTGGTAACTGAAGACGTAGGGAACCGAAATTTTAGTCAGCGTTATGGTGTAGTGTATATTTCTGATTTTATAATATAAGCAACTATCTTATCTACATATGATCCTTAAGAAACATAATTTCAATTGCTTGCCAATTGCTACATTTCTCCCAAAAGCCTTCAGAAACACAAAATAAGTGGGTTTGGTTGATTGAGTAAATACGTAGGCAGGTTACCCTACCAAAAAACAGGGAGAAACAAACCAGAATAATTTACCAGAACAGTTTTAAATTGAGATCTCTGAAGTTATGTTTGTGCTGTGTGTTGACGCACTAAATTTGCCAGCATATTTTAAAAACTTAGATTTCCCATATTAAAAGCTAATCCACTTTTTCATGAAAATTAGCTTGCTACATATTTAGCTCATATTATGAACTAACAGTTAACATAATTTCCTATTCAAAAACTGAGCGGGTTTTTTTTTTCAGTTATATACACATAAAATGCATTTTAAATCAAAACTGTCCATCCCCGTTCCACTTCTGTATCTCTGACAGCCAAAAAATATTTTCCTTTAATTTTGTTCAGGTAAAAAAACCTCCCCAGCCTATGATCTCATATATCAAATCTAATCTCCAAGTAAATTGTAAACTGCTGATAATAACACTTTATATTAATGGAAGCACAGTTGCAGCTCTCACTACAATATGGTACCTCTGGTTTCAATTATACTTTGCACAATGCAATATATCTTCAGGAGTATCTTATGTAATTAATCAGGTGATGGTGTAATGCAGACTAGAATAAGGAGAAAACCAGACATTTGTCATTTTACAGAGATGAAGAGGGATTTCATTAGCCTTTTAGTGAGAGCAGCTCTTTCCTCATGCCAGCAGATTAGTGCATGCTGGTGTATGGAAATTATTCTTCCCTATTATATTTTTGTCCATAAGTGAGCAGACTTTAAACTTGCTCTGGAAATACACAGAGAAGCTATTTATGATTGGCACGAAGTAAAATTGATTTAAAACAAATTACTACTGCAGACTTCTCTTCACAGAGTTGCACTTTGGTCCTGTCATGAAGGAGAGGATCTGGGGCGTGCAGAGTTTGCTTTAAAATGCATTTTATCAATTAAGATCAAAGAGCTGTAAAAATCAGAGGTGGAAAAAACCTTGTCAGGTCATCTCTTTTATCAATGCAAGAACATTTTCTACAGTTGTCATGGTTCTGACCAGTCAGAAAAAGACAGATGATCCCCCCCTCCGATGACTGAGTAGTGAATAGGGAATGATTTGTGTTTCCTAAAACAAATACAAAACTGAAGAATCAAATGAAATGGCAAAGGGATAAACAGCACAATTTCTTGTGTCATGTTATGCGTATTTAAATTGTCAAATTCACTACCTCAGCACATTTTGGATGTCAAAATTAGGAAAAAATCTAAAACATTATTAGACTAATGGAATAATGTAAAAAACTGTTACTAAGCTCAACAGAGTAAGCTTCTCTCAAGGAAATTCCTAAACTACTGAAGAACTAGGGTGGATATTGAAGCAGAAATGTTCTTTTATACTTGCCCTCCTCTATATCATTCCTGAAGAATCACTGCAGAACCTGCTCAAGTGCAAAATACCAAATGAGGCAAACCATAGATATTATCTTTTGCAGTCACAGTTAGTTATATCATACTAACATAAGCAGATCTCCAACTGATCCTTGAAAAAAACACCAGCTTCCAGCCTAATTTTCTTGTTGGCTAAAATCATTCTCAGTTTTGCAGGTAAGTGAAAGGAACAGCTCTTTTGGAAAGAAGCATAATGGTGTGACTAGTTCAGCAGCTTATTTGATGAAAGAGAGTTGTGTTGTGTTTTTTTTTCCCTAAGTCCACTTCATTCAGCTGCTGGCTGCCATTAATTCAAATTGTAGAATGGGCCAGATGGTCGATTTCTGAAAGCATTTAGATATGTGTGGAAAACCCCATTTTTGCAGCCAAGAGAGACACAAGTAAGCTTCATTTAAGGGGGAAAAAAAAAAATAATAAAATAAAAGGTATACATGCAACCACAAAGAGTTGATTTGCATGTTTTAAATTGTATGATATACATCATACAGGATGTACAGGAAACTAGGAGAAGAATTCAGTAAAACAACAACTACCAATTGGGACCAAAGGAAAACTTCCATCCTCACAAATCAAGATTCCTAATGGCTTCACGGTTAAAAAAATAACACTGCAATCATTTCAAGGCAATGACATAGTATCTAGGGGGACCTGATTGGATAAATATTGGTGTCAGAGACAATAATGCAGATAACTTTGCTTTTCAGAAATTCGCAGAATTTTTCTTCTCCTGTTCAGACCTGTGGCAGTTAACATGATTGTTATGTCTTAGGAGAATAGGCTTTGACAGCACTTGTGCTGTGTTTAACCGTATGCAGCCATGGGAAAAGGTGAAGCAAAAGCACAGAAAAGGTGTTCTTTGCCATATAAGTTTAAAATAAACATGTTTGTGATTGATAGATTCTTGTTAAGCCCTAGAAAAATTCTCACTAAAATGAACCCGCTGTGATCAAGCAGTAAAATTGCAGTAGTTACCTCTTTCTGACAGTAGCACAGTTAAATATGTTGCAGTCTGTTAGATATGTCATTATACCAAGTAAACAGTGATATAGTTGTTTGGATGCAAAATCTAATAATCCAGCTTTACTGGGAAAATTTTCCCTGTGGTCAAGCAGACTGGATTCAAAATACAAATGCTCCAAATTTATAAACCGCAGTACCTAGAAAATTACATATTTCTTCCTAAACTTCCCATGTTTACACTTGAGTTCTCAGATGTTTCAATGATATCAGTTCTATTATGGAATTTTAGCTTCAAAATAGCTTTTTCAAGAATTTTTCAAAGCTAATTCTATAAACGTCACCTCATTATCTGCTGTACATGTTTCTTCTTTTGTAACCAAAGAGCCTTTAAACTGGTAGATGTGCTCTAATTACACCTTAAAAATACATTCTTCTTCATCAGAAATCTGTAGATTTCTTCAGGTGCTGATTTACTGTGGAATGATGAAGGTCTATGTCAAAGGTACTAAGGCCCCCTTAATGAGTGAGAAGCAAGAACTTAGCTACTTTCAGAATTTGAGCTTAATGTCCTTGCAATTTTCTCACCTCCAAGACCTTTGCTATTTCCATGTTTTCATGATACTTATTTTTGCAGAATTGTTTCATTTACTTTTAAATAACTTTCTTTAAGGTGTGCTAGGTAAAATCAAGCCTTGCTGATTAAAGATAGCTTCTCCAAAGGTTGTTGGTGCTGATTTGTTTAATTGTATTATAGACTGTTCTTTTATGCTGCCTCAGCTTTTTAGGCATCAGTGCATTGACAGTGCTACAGCAATACTCTTAACACGGTTGCAGATCGGAGCATCAAAATTTTACTAAAAACCAGATCTTATGTCACAAAGTGTTATCAAAGTCTCAGAGACTTCCTACAACTGAAAGACTTGTAAAATTATTGCTTTCAATTTCACTAAAACCTGCATGTTTGTTAAACCAGATAAAATAAAAGTCTAATGAACTCAGTAACATGGATTTTATTTGTATCTCACTGCAGAAATTAGGTGCGATTGGAAAAGGTTCATTCATCTTTCCATTCACATGTTCTTTGCACTCTCTTTTTCAGCTCTTCCAACCACCGTTTCTATATTTATTTAGTCTATTGGAAGCCATTCAGTTTCTAATCTTAGGAGAAAAAAATATATCTTTATCTATTTTTATAATATTTCTGCTTCCTTCTGATATAATTTGACTTTATAATTGGTTTATTTTAGAAACTGTACAAAAATCTGTGCTAAATTAGTTGTGATATGTCTAAGCAATCATATTCTGCTGCATTTTATGAGTGATTACTTCACTGGTAAATCATTCCTGCTTTATATCAGATGTTTTGGATCAGACTTGTCATAAGTGTAAAAGAGAATCATTGCTTTCTCCATCCAAATTGTCATTGCAAACAAACAAGCTGAAGCTATGGAAAGTATAGATGGCTTCGGCTTGATTTCACCATCTGTTATTCCATTAAAATCAATGGAGTTGTACCAATGTAAGCCTGGTGTAGTGCAGAATCAATTCTTGTTTACCTGGACAAATCTAAATCATAGATACATAGCTGTGTAAAAAGTATAAATACGATAATAATTTGCAAATACCATAGAAACTACAGAAATAGATACATTTTATACACCAGCAGGTTCAATTGCATGCAAATAACATGCACATTATACGTCCCAATGAAATGCAGTCCAATTTATTTCAAAAAAAAAAAAAAGAATACGATACAGAAAAAAACAGTATGCAAAGTCACGTATTAATCTTAAGTTTTATCAAGATAAAATCTACAATCTCTCACACAATATCTAATATATACCTCATAGGAAAACAAGAATATTTTTTAGATTCATTAATATGATTTGGTGAATAGTCCCCTTGTTAATACAACCTCTTCTTTCTTTCTTTTTTACTGCTTAATAGAGAAGAAAATCACGTTATTCGGACCTTGACTTTGAAGTAAGTTTTACTGAATTATTCCTGATTATTAAAAGTATTTTCCTAAAAGCAAATGTGAAGTGTTCATTTTAGCCTTCTGACACAGCAGATGTCACAGAGTTGTTCAATTGGTACCATACAGAACACAATGAACAGCAGAGCAATTCATTAAAACTACTTTGGTGCAACTTGTTTGTAAAATATTCCGAGATCAAACTGCCATATTGCAATAATAACCATCATGGTTTCAGTTTTTAAATTCTCTGCCTCTTCATTTTCATCCTTTGTTGTTGTTGCTTTGTTTTGCTGGCTAGCTATCTATTGAACAAGTGTGACAGTTCTGTAGGGCAGGCCGCATTGTTGTAGAAGGTTGTTTTGTTCAAGAGATTTTCAATCATTTTTCTATCTCTCTTTTTTCAATATTAATTTATATGAGTTTCACAACCCAAAAGTGATTATTAATGTGTCAAATTTTTAACAATGAAGTGCTGCAGCTGCCAAAGTTTATGAATCACATGCTATATAAGAAATCAAGTTTGTGTAAGATTCTTTAGTTTGGATGTCCACAATTTCAAACTTAGACCCCATTAAACGAGGAGGTTCAGTCGTGTTAGTTAATGACCATTTTGTTCTACCTCAATCAGTACAATTCTCTTAGAGTTTTGTTTATTTGAGGGGGTTTTTTTCTATTCTCTGTCAGAAACAATGCAGGAGTTAGTTTTCAAGTGAATGTTAATAATACATGGATTTGAAGGTTTTGCATACGTTGCGTATTTGTGCATGTTAATAATTTGATATAATTCATTGTGTGTCTCCAGAAAAGTGGAACAATCATAACATTTGCATGGAACCTACAGATCTCGGGCTAAACTTTAATATCCAGTGATCATTATATATCAACCATAACTTTTAAAAACACTCTCTCTGTTTATGTGTGCAAACAAAAGTATCTTCTAATTATTATTTGGGTCGTAAACACAGCAATTGTACTTTCAGATTTTAGTCCACAGAAAAGAAAGAGGGAGAACTAATAAAATGCAATTGTAGCAGTGGTCATAGAAGCCTCGCGATGAGAGAAGAGTTTGGTTTGGTGACCTGCTTTTCTGAGATGCTGATCCTCTGTGTCTGATTGTGGTTTCTTGGTAGTTGAATATTGTGTCTCTTACGCTATTTTCCCTATAGACTATAGCTACCTTAAGCAGTCATGTAACATCTCAAATAAAGCACCAGACAAAGATTCATAGTAAGTTTAAGGAAAATAAAATGAAAATGTTATCCTAAATATACTTTATTATAAATGACTAGACAGGAAAAAAAAAAAAGAAAAAAAAAAAACAACTACCCTATAATCAACAAAAAAAATCTGATGAGCAAGCAGTTCTAAAAGTGAATGCCAGCAATATGAACTGAAGTTTTATAATTATAATGATACAAAAATTTCTAAAATGTACTGATCTTTATGGAAAGGTAGGAATATCATGCCATTCACAATGAGAACAGTCTCTGTGACAACAGACAATAAAACATTCTTCTTACCACTCAGGTAACACCAACAATGCTGTACACATCCTGCTCTCGAGAGTCAGATCTCCCATTATATATTTTCTTTTGATTCACATAGTGTATTTAAGGTGCTTACACCTTTTTCTTGCCTTCTTTGCAGTATTGTTGCTCCATGGCCTAATACTTTGAGAAGAATGATTATAATGCAGGGAAAGGTATCTGTCGGTAAAAAGGGAAGGACTAGGGGCACTGGGAGTGATTGCTGAGGAAGTGAGAGTGCCAGTGATACTGTGCCAATTGCTGCTGGTTTAGACGTACTGACTGAGCTTAACCCCATCTCGCCTCCATGTTTTGTGATTCCTCTGATTATCCTATGGATTTTCTTGTGTTCTTGCACAGAGCATGGCTGTCTGAGTTAAAGCAAAATAAAAAAGCCATAAAATGTTCAAACAGCCATCCAGATTCCTTCACTCAGCAAAGCATACTGATGAAGGGAATTGAGATTGTGTTGTATGGCCAAAACGCTCCTATTCTGATATTTCAAACCAGCACAATGGCAAAATAGAATACAG
Organism: Thinocorus orbignyianus; assembly: GCA_013400375.1. Classification (NCBI taxonomy): domain Eukaryota; kingdom Metazoa; phylum Chordata; class Aves; order Ciconiiformes; family Thinocoridae; genus Thinocorus; species Thinocorus orbignyianus. The sequence continues at coordinate 169,258 of VXBW01005389.1, read as the reverse complement.
CTTGGATGTGAGGTCAAGCTCAAGTGATTGATCATACTACTTAAATGTTTAACACTTTGTCTGCTTCATCAGTGACTAATGCCAGTGGGCACTCTCTGAGACAATGTCTTTCCACAGTTCTGAGGATAACAAATGCTATGGATGTGGCTCTGAGAATAACAAATGCTAAATACACAATATAGACAAGACTCTGTCAAACTTGGCTTCCTCCATCCTTTTCCTTTTATCACTTTCCCAGCAGTCTCTACTCTCTCAACCTCTCACACATCTATATCCATACAAGACAAACCCTCAGGCTACACCTGTCTTACTTAAGACATTTGGGGAAATATTCCTGCATGCCAAAATGCCAGTTTTCATATGGATTAATTTTTAGGATGATCTTTACTGTTCTAGTCTGGATCACCCTTCTCTCTCCAAACAGTCCCTGAAATGCCCTTAGGGAACCAGTGCAACCTAGTTACCATTTACAATAGTCAATTTGGTTGTAGACTTCTTATTTTGGAGACTAAAAGGATTTTGTAGCATTCATGGAGAACACTCCATGGTAGATTATGGCAGAGAGTGGTCTTGGATGTGTTTGACAATAGAGTCATGGTTTCGTTGTTAAAAAAAATTGTTCTAGTGGGTTGCAATGCAATTCAACACTCATCTTAATATAGGCAATTTGAAGAACAAAGAAATGCATGATGAGCAATTTTTTTTCTGAGGGCTACAGTTAAAATTCAAAGCCAGTTGCTACATAGTATGAACACCAGCATATCATAACTATACCAGATGCCATAAAAGAGTCTCTGTCCCTGTTATCTCCAGTATATGTAGAAATACAGCTGCAGTTTTAAGGGCATTTGCAATGGACTATACTGTATAAAAGTCCTGTGACTGGGTAGTGTTATAGAAAGCTTATATCTCCAGTCAAAGGAAAGGAAGAGAGAAAATTATGATGTCCAAACTAGCCAGCCCATATCATAGATCTTAGAGAGAAATCTCTCAAGAACTAAGCCACCTGTATCTTATTTCCCCCTTTTAATTTACCATTACATTCATAAAGGAATTCTTTACATAGAAAAAAGCAGCAGACTCTAACATACCAGATTTAGTCTCTAGGTAGAAAGTACTATTGCTAAATAATATACTGTTCCCTATTAGATTTTGCAAAACATTGACTAATTATTTGAACTTTGAAGTTTGCTAAAATGAACAGTCAACATAAAACAGCTTTACAGCTCTTTTCTTGCTACTACCAAGGATTAATTTATACTCATTTATGTAGTTCAGCATCCAAAACATGACCAAAATTCATAGCTCTAGGAGTTTTGGGTCATTGCTGCTGCTGGCAGTGGTAACCCCAACGAAGTGCTCTCCAGCCCCAGTCACTGTGTTCTGGTTTTCCCTGAGGCTGGAGCAGGTAGCTTTTTCATGAAGGCACAGCAGTAACACTTAGCGGCCAGATCAAATAAAATTAATTCTAGTTATGTTGAACAGAAATACAGATGCTGTGGAAACTCTCAGGAGGAATTTATAATAAGTGTGTGCTGACACTTGAAAAACCTTGCAGGAGATTTAAGCAGTATTACTGACATGCATTTTAGGATTCAAGATCACAATTACCTTTAAATTCTATGGGAGGGTCTGACTCTTGCATTTCCTCAGCCATCCACCCTGCTTTCATCTTTTTTAGAGGCTTTCACTGGATCTCCTCTAGTAATAATATTTATGCCAAATAATTCAGAAAAGTGCCTTATTACCCTGCTTCCCAGAGTTCAAGTTTCCTCTGTTTCTTTTTGAGCTCCACCTAGGAGGGAGAGAGAGCAAGGGAACACAGGACAAGTGTGAATACCACATTTTTCACACTGTTTTCTTTCCACAGTGTGGTAGACTCTCAGCAGCTATAATGCTAAATTGATCAATAATTGCTGGAGCTGCATTCTTTCAGAATTTTATGTGCAATAGCTGTTCATTATAGCAACACTGAAAATTCACACAAAAGTTTAAAATCATTTGCTTGAAGACAAAGGTGAAAAAAAATATGCCTGCAGGGGAAAATCCTTTCTCATTCCTCAGTTTGGCAATTGATCACACCTATAACATCTTGAATACACAGCATGTTTCCACTATAGGGCTGGGAAGGCATTCCCCCATCTGTTATTTTCACTTACCTGTTTTGTACAATATCTGAGAGAGAGCTTTTTCACCTGTGACAAAACAGAAATTCTCCAAGGCATATTGAATCTCATTATTGTTGTTGTTGTTGTTATTAGTATTATTATTACTATAACTACTATAATTCATAAGATTGACCACAAATCTTCATAAGAATATTAGTGCTTGAGCTAGAGTTCGGCTAAAATCCTGTCATACATTTAAAAGGGAGCTGGATACAGAGTTATGTTTGAAGTCCTTCCCTTACCTTGATCATAGCCATCCACACTCCGAATCCTCTTCTGAGAGTATACTCTCATCAGAGTCTTAGTCTTTTCAAAATATGCACTTGATGTTGCTTGTGACTGAGAGTGGAAATGTGGAAGGGTGTCAGCGCAGCCTGCCCCCCTTTAGGGTGTGAGGCACAAGAGTAATGGAGCCTGCAAGAAAGACAGTAAGATGTGTGTCCATAGCCTGGTGGCTACCTCAAGTGGTTCTGGAGGGGATGTGGCATTAATGGACAAATCCCCAACTGCACCTAAAGGTGTGCTTTAAAAGGGCAGCATGAGAAGATCCTTTTCCATCATGTTTTCATCCTGCTATTACAATCACCCTAGTATATACTGGTCAAGATCATCAGCTCTTTATTGACAAAATGTATGTATTTCTAAGACTGATAAAGCTGTGGTTTCCACATTTCCCATTTAATAGAGAAAACAGATTAACCCTCCACAAATACTTTGCGGGTTATTTTCTCATTATAGAGAGTTACCCAACAGAGCTTATTTTATAGAAAGGAGATAAGATGGTTCTTTCTAACAAGGAATTTAAAAGAAGTCTAGAAAAGAGGAGTTAAAGTTGGAAATTTAAGTTACTGCACCTTCAGTTCAGATTGTTCTTTACAACTAGTGGGGAGGGGTGGGTGTCAGGGAGTAGAAATTATGGAATGGAAGCCAGAAAAAGCACAAAACAATGAAAAGATCTGCAAGTACATGTGCATACCAGTCATTCTGCTAATAAGAATAAAATTTAAAGCCTTTTTTCTAGCAGACTTCCCACTGCAAGTGTTGAATTTCTCCTCCCACCTGCTTCTCCTCAGGAATAATGTAATGAACTGAGTAAGACACCTGCATTATTCATATTTGCTATTTAACAAATTCTTGGGTACACGATTCAGAAAAATATCAAAAAGTAACATTCTTTGTATTCCTAACCTTCTATTAAAAAGTTTCCAACTGAGGATATTTGTTTTACAGTCACGTGCTATTTCCTGCTTTATATCCAGTATTTTAACCTACTGAATCTTTTTTATTCCTGTGAGCATGTCTCCTTCCAGCCAGTAATAATCTTTGAGGCAGAACCTTTCTTTTTTAAATTCTATGTATACGAAATTTGCTACACATTGCTGTCTACCATAACCACAGTAGCTTAAAAGCATCCCTAGGAAGTCACTTAAGTGAAACGCTCCTTGTAAATTTAGATCAGCTATCTCTAGTTAAATTACATTTTGCAAAGAGTTCCTCACCAAATCCCGAATAATAGTTTCCCTTATTCACTCCATAACTTCAGTTAAACTAATAGGTCTTTAATTACATGTATCTCATACCTCTTTGGTGAATAATGTTTTCAATTTCCTGTTCTCAGAAGTTAAACAAGTTCCGAAGTTACAGGGTAGCCAAATTAGGGATGATATGGTTATTGCAGCATAGCAGTAGAAATACATGAGCGAGAGAGCAGCCACATTTCATGGCATATTTCATAAACACAGAACGTAAATGAAAGCTTAAAATTGTTGTTGGTACAGTAGTATTTAGGGTCAGATACTGCCACTCCATTTTAAAAAGTACTAACCCAAACCTGGCCAAAGTGTTTCTTGCTGGGCAGGGTCACGCTCAGGCACTGCATGCTGAAGTTTGCAGGGTTTGTCACATACAATGCCAGGGAAAATCAGGCTTGACAATTAGTGGATGTGCACAGAGGCTGGAGTTCTACACCTTTTCTATTAACATTATTGTCTGCTGCCATGGCTGTAGCTCAAGTTCAAGCATTTACAAAAGCTTAAGAAAAGCCAAGCTGAGCCCCTCTGCTGATGGACTGAGGTGAACTTAGTCCCTCCTGTTCCCTGTCCACACAGACCACAGAACCATGAGATGGGCTGAATGGTAAGCAGCCTTCAGCTTTATCTTGGGGGCCAGACTGAATCCATACCTGAGCTTGAACTTGTTTGGAAGCAATGCAGAGAGTAGCCTTGACAGTCTAGACTTGAAAACAGGCTTCCATCTCCATGTAGCTGCCAAGGCAGGTATGTGACCAAGAGTCTCCTCCAGCTGTGGGGGCTGTCTGAGGTCCCCACCTCTTGCCATGTAATTAGTTTATGTGGAAGAGTGCCCTGTGCATAGGCTAGAGGGAGAGTGTTTGGCAATTGCCCAGTCCATGACACAAGAAAGCAAGTAAAACCGACATATTGTGTCTGCTCTGCTTAATATGAATGCCATTTCAACCGAAATTTCTGATTATCTGAATGACAAGAAGATGTCTAATTAAAAAGTCATAGCATTTCAAGCTTTTCCATTTTGGGCCAAGATTTCCAAGTCCAGTGTTCTCATAAAAACTATTCCAGTAGGGACCATTACAAACATCTGCTGCATTCCTCTAGAAATTAAAATATTAGCATCCATGCTGAAAACAGAAATTCTAGAAAATATTCCTAGTGTACAAGAGAAATATCCTTCTTAGTAACTGCAATCACATTCAAAACACTTCTAGGCTAGCACAAACCCAATGTCCCTTAATTTCAGCAACTCAGTAAATAGGAAGTAAAAACAATCCCTTGTACGAAAGAAGAACATTAAACAGCAGAGAGAAGCCTCAGTGCAATTCACCTCTATTGTTTGAGTCTACAGGAAAAAGGTGGCCCTGACAAATTCATTTCACTTTGTTATGTTGAGGAAAATAATGCTTCTCTTAAAAAAAAGAAAAGCCTAGATTCAATTATAAATATAAGCAATTATGTTCCATTTTGCAGAAGGTCATGCATACAAGAAAGAGGCACATGGAATTGTTTCAAGAGTTAAATCAGAAATTTCAGACGCTGGACAGATTTCGGGATATACCAAAATCAGGCAACATGGTAAGTTTTCCTTCTTAGATGTTTAAAATATGATGGATCCTGAACAACAAGAAAGAAACAAGAACCCTGTGAATTCAGTGTATTTCCTGAGAACATCTCGATCGCGCGAGGTTAGATAGCCGGAGAAATTAGAACAAAAGATATTTTCAGTAATCTAACCTATGACAAGACTAATTAGGTTTCACAGAGACCACAACTAAATCACATTAGAGATAACACAAAATTGAACTGTAGGGAACACATTTCAAATGTGTATGTGCCTACCAAGTCTAAATGACTTTTTGCAGAGAAAACAACTCACTAATGTAATTTGGCCAAGAGGGCTTTTCCTCTAGTTAGGGAAGCAGATATTAAATCATTTACTACAAACAAGTCCAGTTGCATTCACCTATATGCGAGACGGTCCAGAAAGCACACAGGTTCTGTAATGTCGTGTCTTTTCCCTAATAGGTTTATAAATATTTACCATGGGAAAAGCAAAAATTAAATTATCCTGAGTAGACGCTGCTATCATCATAACTCAAATTTATATACACACAGTCATGCACACATGCATAACACCCTGACTATATCTGATAAGAGTTGATTAAAACAGCTAATTTAGTGTGACTTGTTAGCAGAAATATTATGATTAGTAATAATTTTATATATCATTTTATATGTTAAAATTGTGTATTAAATGGAACTGAGCTAGAATCATTGTATTCTATAACTTTTTCAGAAGACCTGCTCTCAGACATGAAGAAGAAGTATTAAGCAGATGTGAGGCCAATGGATTTACATAATTTACATCATCTTAATCCAGTATAAATTTGGCCCTGATTCTTTGATGAATCTTTAGTTGTGATATGTGTTATTTTGCACCTAGTTGTTGCTCGTTCCCCTCTGAGATTTGCTGACATGTAAAGTTTGCATTTGCGTCCCTGTTTGAGATTTACTGTCCACATATTCCACATTTTGAATTAATTCAAAATCTCAAAAGGAATCTCAGTGGAAGAGTTGCATTTACTCTGTTTCACATCAGCTCTATGTTTTTGAAGGGTCTGCTGTAAAAGCTGCCTAGAGGAATGGTCTACCTGTGAGACAGTGATCCAGGCACCTAAATATAGGCATTTCAGGCTATTTTAGAGACTCTCAGGTGTCTACAGCATGGTACAGGCAGTGATTGACACAGGACTCAAAGGACACTTGCAACTCTTATGACAGGTAATTGGAGATCAGGCAGAAAATCCAAAGGCATCTAAAATGATGTAAAAATGTTGGGCTTTGGCAACTAAGTCCCACCAAATGTTAAAGCAGAAGTCACTAATTAGATTAGTCTTAATCCATTATGTCTTTTTGCCCTATAAAACTTAGCATTCAAAAAAATTCAGCCAGTAGAAAATAACCATCTTTCAGCCTGTTAATCCTAATATACCTAAGCTCAGAAGCCTGTAAAGCAAGGCAGCTCTCACGGAATTTTCAAGGACTAGGTTTCGGTGGTTCTGTCACGCACCTACCCCAGTTTAAAATCCAGCTGGCAATCGCTCTTTGAAACTACCCCATATTCCAGGCAGCAAGCACTTCTCAATTACCTTCCCTTCTCTTCTCCCAGTTTTTTACACACTAAGTATGAAAAAGATGCCTGTTGGTACTGGATCACTTGGCCATTCTTCATGTACGTTGGTTCTTGTGAACGAAAGGGCTTAGCTGGCAGCTCATGTGAGGAGCCTGTCAAAGTGTTGATTGTTCACAGAGAAAGAATCACAACACTGAAGACCTATCAGCCTGTCTCCCTGCAAAGTCATTTCCACTCTCTGCTTTCTCTGTCTCACGAAAGTACATTAGCAATCAGCCTTATAAACAGAAAACACATTAGTTAATCCTTGTTTGTACTTCTCTGGTCTTCAGGAGAACTCAGCGCCAAACAAGGCTCCGTGGGACAGTTACAAAACAACAGGCGACTACCAACACTACACAACAATAAATGTATTAGACACAGAGACAAAAGATGCTTTAGAACTCAGACCAGCAGAATGGGAGAAGTGTCTGAACTTGCCTTTAGATGTGCAAGAAGGTGACTTTCAAACAGAAGTTTAACAAAACTAGAAACAAATTGAACAAATCAAAAACTGACAATGAAGAGACTTTGGGAATCCTGACGCTCCTGTCCAAGCATTGTGACTACTTTAGGTCAGGCTCTTCCCGTGCCAAATGTCAGTGGCTTTTTTCGTACAGTATATTCCCACTAGTGCAGCTAGTGGAGAACCAGGTGTACAATTCTTACCATCGTGTGTTGTAAGTACCCGTGGAATGGATTTGTAAGGTAATCTTTATAGATAAACCTCAAGCAACGATTCATGTTGTAACAGCTTCATTTGGTTTAGTTTTCAAAAAACTTCACCATGAAGCACAATGTATATATTTATGCAGTTTTTAAGGTTTATAACAGTCTGTTTGGCCATTACTACACTTTTTACTTTATAATATAAAAGCAAAGTTTTTGTCATTAAATGAATGTCTGTTGAGCTACATTCTTCATTGCTTTAAATGCAATAAAGTAATAATCTCACTTTTATATGAATAATATATTTCACACCTTTATTATTGCAGTTTTCTCTGGAAAGCTCAGAGTAGCTTTCTCTGCTGCAGCTGTGTATAAAATATTTAAAATGTTGTATGGTGTAAATAAACCTTTGTCTACATATAAGTTTCTTAGCGCATTTTATTCTGTATTTGTTTATCTTAAATTTGCAAATTTCTAAAGTTTTCTTTAAAAACACACATACTGAATATGTATTTGAAGTTTTAATTAATACTGTGTTGCTCTAGCTCCTGCAAAGAGTTTCTAAAGAGTATAAGTAGATTTGTATAGCCATTCTGCTTTTCCTTAGGTATTCTTTTGTGAAAATGTACCATATAAATGGGACTTGTCCTAATACTATTACAATTGTTTGGTTTTATAAGAATTTTTGTCTTGTTGCAGAAAGGAAAATAAGTTAGTTAAGTTTCAATGCAGAGCACCCAAAGAAAATGTTGATTCAGAATCATTACACCTTGTGCATGGACTCGTTGCTTTATAACAAGAAAGACCTTAAAGATAAAAATTCTGAAGTATTTTAGACAAAAAATATGAGTTTGTGTCATATTATCAGTCATGAGCACAGTATGTTTATGCTGAAAATATAGTTAAACAATTAGACTGTATCCCCCTTTCCATGCTTAAATCCAAAAGCAGATCTTCAAAATCTCTTTTCACCTACAACATAGCTGGGGGTATGGAGGCAAGAGGATATCTCAAATCTTCAGTCGCCTTATTTCTAGGAGAAAAAAATTCCAAAACTATTTTAGTTTCTCTTGTATGGAACTGAATATGCTGCAGCCTAATAGCTGAAGAGCTGTTAGAGATGAAGAAAACACAACCACCAATATGCTTTGGAAGAAAAAAAGACTAGAATAGAGGCTTGTTAGCAAGATCTTAACCCAGAGCATTGGTAGGAGATCACAGCATCACGGAACCACATAACGATATGGGGTTGGAAGGGACCTCTCAAGATCATCTAGTCCAACCTTCCAGATCATCATTCATCTGCTGAGAGAAAAGTACTTGGGACCTCTTAGGATGAATCTTCAGGAAAGTGTTTCAGTTTTTAAATCCTTTCTCCAGGTCCTTCTTAACGTACTTAAGTCATGAAAAGGAGCCTGACTTTGACTACTTTGACTGAGCATCTGATATAGAGTGCAGATTTCTCTAATCTAATGCTTCAACAAAAATACAAAATAACTAGTTACCAACCTGGTATCAAGTTCATTAACTGATTTAGCTGCCTAGAATTCAGAAGATGTAGTACTCAATATCGCAAAACATCAATCAGAACTGGACCTTTATCAAGAGGCTGATGCAGAAGGAGGAAGCTGCAGGACTAGACCAGGCTGGCTATGAAGCCTACTAACATCACACCACTGAGATCAGAGTGCACCAAAAACCTCTCTCTTGCTTTATATCAAGTTCTAACATAAAAGGGGTTTATTTTCCCTTTACAAAAAGATACAACAGAAACTGTACATTTTTTAAGGATTTCATGCAGCATGATCGGCATCGCTCAAGCAAAGCATGTGACAAAAAAATTCTAATTTTTGAGACCAAATCAGTATGTCAGCTTATGTCTCTGAATCCAGATATAAGCCTCAACATTCTCCTTGATCAACCTACAAAATAAAATCCAGACCACCTTGGTATTTCAATAACTCTAGTGCAGAGATTATTTGCATAAGCTTTATACGGCCTAACTCTTGTTCAATACTGGTCTAATTACAACTGCAGAAAGCTTAGGGTGGGGTGCAAACTTATCCAGGAAACATGGCAAATTGGTCTATGCTCTGCCCCACATGTGCTGTTATTAATAACCCAGTTGAATCAGGTTTAGCTTTAGCCTGGGTGTTTATGTACCATGCAGCAGTCACAAATGTGCTTTCAGTGTACCAGCAGCAATGCTCAGTGCCTCTTGGTTTAGAGCCTGCGATGCCCTGTCCTGAAAGTGCTAGACATCAGATATATTTCATATTTAGGAAAATACTAAGTATTTCCCATATTAAGAACACGCTGAATGATTTGATTGCTTCATACTAAAACAAAATTTCTTTTCTGTAAGCAAGATACTGCATGTACTTACAGGTTGCTGCCCACTCAACGTCTTTGAAACAGTGCAAGTCTCCCAGAAGGAGAGTACGAACTTGTATGCCCTGGTTTAAGTATTGGTAGAGCACTGATGTCATGTTTGGTGTTATACTATATGCAAACGAAAACTGCATTATACGAGACGCAGAGATGACAGAGGGCTCTTCATGTACCTGCCAGGGCAGGTAGGAGGGTCATACCCTTTGGCACCTCATCTGGCCTCCAGCTGCAGCTATAGAAAGGTTCAGGTGTTTGAGGTCTCAGCTAACCTTTGTGGATGCAGCTGGCATATATATAAGAATCCAATACATTTTTGGGAAAAGCCTCGTTTTCTCAGCAGTTCAAATACACATTAATAGTTGTATAAAAGCATGTGTAGTTCCTCGTCTTCCTCTTTTTTCTGGCAAGTCAAAACTAAACAAAATATGGCCTGAACTTTTCAGTAGAGGGAAGCAGTGCATGTAGGAAATCTAGCCGAGCAGCCATAGATCACTCAGAGAGCAGTTCAAGATATTCACGATTTCACATCCAGGGCTGCATAAAGGGGTTTAGTGTTGTTGGCATAAAAATGCTAACAAAGTTATTTGATACATTGGACTCTTATTACTGTCTAATAACAGTATTTGGACACTATTAAATAAGAGTGTGATGTTATTTAACCCGGTGTCTTCTAGGGAGATAAACTCTGAATTAGTCATTAGTGAACTCCAGCTCATACTTTGCAATATCTCTCAGAAAAAAGAAGGAGAGACTAAGCACTGCTACTGAGTGCTGCTGAGAGGAAGAACAGCAGTGCTCCCATCCTGATGTAGCTTTGGAAGGCCATGGGCTTAATGTTGGCATATAATGTAATGTTAATTACTCGTTATGACGAAGATTTAAGATAAAGCTGTAAAAAAAGACACCAACAGATCTTTTCTATTTTGTTCACTACTGGGTGGTAATTTCTTCAGAAGCAGTGAAACAGTACTCTTCTCTCAGAAATGTTGGCTTGACAGTCTTCCCGTCAGAACATCATTTCCTTCTACGATGATGAGATATAAATCACTTAACATTGTTTTACATAGAATAAAACTGGGGTAGTTTTTGTCAAAAACTAACAAGATGCTGACAGAAAAAAAAATAAAAAAATAAATAAAAAGCCAGGCCCCAAGCTGCACCAGGTGAAACGTTCTCTGATGCTTTGCTTAGTCTCTGTTCCCCACAGTTGCTAGGCAATGCTGTACTTAGAGACCAGATTTAACAAAAGGTCTGCTCCCTGCAGGTATCCATCTGTCACAGCACCATCAGTGTGCTTTCCACTGAGTTATGCAAAAGCATATGGAAATCTCTGTTAGCAATCGGAAGGTGGAGATACTGTGCATGGATAGCAGACTGTCAGTTCCCCAAGCACCAGCTCAAGGCTGTGCTGCATCTCTGGATAAGCCACAAGAAGCATGTGTAAGCAAATATTATTTCCCTCTCATTCTCATGTGCTGAGGGAAGTAAACAGAGAGGTACCCAATTGAATATGTGCTTGGGGAGCTGTGATTCATTTTGAGACAGGTCTCAACCAGTGCAATGCTGTAATCTTCCCTACTTCCTTTTCTAGAAATATCTTTCTTTGCAAGGAAAGCAAAAGAGGCCTTACTGAGAGAAATTCAGTTGCTGATAAGATAAGCATGCCTACTAACTATAACCCTAGCACTCCCACTTAAATGTTCTGGCCATTAATTGCAATTGTAAGAGCCATTTGTGTGGTTTTGACAAAATCATCTCTTAGGCTGCTTTGGACCATGCTGTGCCAATGAGTTACTGTACTGCTTTTCTTTGTTCAAGTTGTTCTTCGAGTTTGTTCACAAACTAGTTTCATTTTATAACTCATTATTTCTAACTAGGAACAGTTAATAACTTACAGATTCAACTTTCTTTCACAACTATACAGGTTTCTGCTTATAGGTCCCATAGTCACCCCTTTTTCAGGATTGCAAACCCATGTCCCCTTAGTCCTTGTGTGGAAGCCCTTCCTTGATTTCTACCATTCTTGTCTCCTTTACAGCTTTTTCTGAGATAATTACAGCAGTTCTGAAATAATTCTCAGTAAATCCCAAATTCATTAGAGTATTCTGCTTGATCCCTGCAAAAGAAAGGAAAAACTCAACCAGTTAGCTTTTAAAATGAATTTTCTTTCAGTGGGGAAAAAAACTCCACAATTACAACAACAACAACAACAAAAAACCACACATTAAAAATGTGCTATTTTTACCTTTTTTTAATCTAATGGAAAACACATGACCATCTTTTTGAGCGAAAGTAGACATCAGGCAGCTTCTCTTTAGCAATCACTTTGACAAGTGGACTTCAGTAATTCATTTTCTGGAGCTCCTTCTCTCTGGTGCTGTGAACGTAGACTTTCTTGCTGCACTGCTGCAGGAAGAAAGGTAGAGAGCCCGCTGGGTAGGTTTTACAGGCAGAAAGTGAACAAGACCTGTATAAATCCTTTCCGATGAAAGAGTAATTGTTTCCCACATCCTGAAAGTGTGCTGAATTCCGAACATTTTTCAGTTTCGGTGAACCCCCTTCCTCCAGCTATATGTTAAGAGTGATGTCCACTCATTTGGTGACTCTTCTTTGAAATTCAGAATGGGCACCTGAGTCAGGGAAGGAGTCGGGAGCTCCTGCTATGACTGTTCAGCCCTGTGAGTTAAGCACCTGTATCCTAAAAGAGGTGGGATTTAAGAAAGAGCGCTAGTCTCAGTGTTTTCTTGTTGATTAGCTTAGACAGCTATTGGAAAGTTCAGCTGGAAGTGTCTACTAAAAAGTAGGCATGCATGCATTGTATAAACAGATAATGTGCCTTCTTCAAAATATGCAATCAACCTCGGGAAACAGGCATCTAAACCTTATATGACACAAAAAAAAATCCATGTCATTTTGTGGATCAAGCCCTAAGGAACTGAAATACTTTTTAAACCTGGTTCTTGGAATCCATTTCTAATAACAGCAACAAACTCATGGTTTTTACCGTCTTCAGTTCAATGACTGATTACATTATGTGCCTGGTTATTGACTCAGGAATCTGCAAAAGATGATGCCTGAAGGATCTCATAGTACAAAAAAGAAACTTGAATTAATTAGTATGTATGTTCAGTTTCTTATTTGGTATCTCTTCGGACCTACCTACATTATTTCCTGCTCTTCACAAGAACTGTCTGTTAAGAAAAAGTTCTTAGAGCTACAGTTTTAGTAATCAGGCTCTTAAACTAAGCAAGAATTAGCCATGGTTTCTAAAGACAGATAGGTGAAATCCATTCTATTTAATTGAGAATTCTAACTAAAATGCTGTCTTGTCACTATTTCAAGCACAGAACACTACAGGGCAATCTAACTGCCTATCATAGCTGTCCAGGTTCTTTCTGCAACTGAAAAGGAAGCACCGCTGAAGTCCAGCTAGGCCCAGACAGTTCTCTAAGTACATCTTTCCATTGATTGCATAAAGAATTTAAAAGTCCCCTGAGGGCAATGAAATTCTTCTTAAGTACCAGTTTTAGCTAGATTTAGTCATCAACATGTGACTTAATGTCGAAGCTCCTATTATAATCAGTGGAGAACAGGTCAATATAGTCAATAGAACCTGAAGACCAATTCAGCTATCAATTACTAGAGTAAGGATACAGTTAATATGAGATGCCCTACGGCTTTTGAAACACTTGTACATGGATTGCAGATATGAAAGGCAACTTGAGACCTACACCTTTCTAGTCCAAGCAGGAGCCCACCCCATATCTAAAATTATACAAGACACTCATGTTTAGACCGGTGAATACAGCTCCAGGGGAAGATTTTCTGAGATGTTCTGGGATATTCAGCCTCCATCTATCAATCCAGAGAGGCATGGGGTTATGGGCCTAATGTCAGGTTTGACAACTCCATATGAATGTCATAGGTATCCTCACTGTCACACATTGCTACTTATTACTCAGAATTCACATTGCCTGCTCCTCTTCTGAACGCTTATGTCTGTCTGAGTAGAGGATTCATAGAATCACAGAATGGCTAGAGTTGGAAGGGACCACCTCCCACTAGACCAAGTTGCTCAAAGCCCCATCCAGCCTGACCTTGAACATCTCCAGGAGTAGGACACCCACAGTTGTTCTGGGCAATCTGTTCCAGTGTCTCATAGCTTTCACACTAAAGAATTTCTTCCTAAAATCTAGTCTAAATCTCCCCTCTTTCAGTTTAAAAACATCACTCCTCTTGTCACTATACTCCCTAATAAAGCGTCCCTCCCCATCTTTCCTTTAGGTCCCCTTTAAGTACAGGAAGGTTGTGATACGGTCTTCCTGGAGTCTTCTCCTCTCCAGGCGGAACATCCCCAACTCTCTGAACCTGTCTTCATAGGAGAGGTGCTCCAGCCCTCTGCTTGTCTTTTGCTCTCAGATCAGATGAAGTTGGTAGTAGTCAGTGTGTAGTAAAATCACCACAGTCTTACCTGCTCACTCCTGGTAACTGAGTGCACTCTTTAGAAGTTTAGTTAGTGCCAAGTAGTCTTGTTCTTTTCAACCCTCATCTCAGTTGATACTCAGGCACAACTCACCTGCAATAACAGTAATCTGTCACTGTCAGTTGAATAAAGCAGCTCATGTTCTGCTGGGGTATTCCAGAAATTACTCACTGTTGTGAGTGAGGCCATGTAAGTAAGGTGGCTGGAAGCAAAAGACAGAGAAAATAGAGCTTAAAGCAAGATCTTGTAAATACAAGTGAAGACAGTTCCTGCAACCTTCTCATACCAAAAGCAGCCCTGTTTGCTGATGACTATTGTTGACCTACCTTCCAAACATGCAGCGATAGGAATACGTTATCATGAGGCCAGGGAAATACTGGTCTGGCTCAAAGCTTTTTAGAAGAAAGTCTGGAGTAGTCATGGAGCAGAAAGAAGTCCATAGCATGAAGATAAGAAAAATCAAAGCCAACTTCGAAGAACATTTCTGTCATACCCTGGACCTCAGACCTGTGAATAATCAGTGTAAAGTCTGCACATTAATCACGAGTACAGTGGGAATGACTGTTGCCAGACAGTTGTTGTTATGCAGCATCCCCCTTAAACCAGAGGGGACTAAAACCAGGCACGTGAATCTTCATACGGTACAATACAATACATCATAGCAATTAGTATTTTTCAGCAAAACAGCTTCCTTGGCTCCCTTAGAGCTACTACTCATGACACATGAATTCTTGTGGGATTGAGATATTTTTGGATGACTCTGGCTATCCTTTATTACCAAGGGGTTTAGAAGGCTTATCATGATGATCACCAATCTGAAAGACATCAGCCCCATTCTCTCCAGATGTAGGTCTGCAGAAAAAGATGCTTTTAGTACACCTAAAGCATGATAATACTGCTTACCAAGTCGGCAGGACTGCTGTGTTTAACTCACTCACTTTAGGAGGATGAGCTGATCTACACAGGATTTGTGAAGGACATTATTTCTGACAACTGTGATTACTAGAGTCCCTGAATGCTCTGGGAACACAAATCAGGGTAACAGGCTGATATTCTTGAATACAGTGTTTTAAAAATGTGAACACAGTTGCTACTGAGCTGTTTACATGAAGAAAGTAGTTTACATAAAATTAAGGAAAAGAAACCTCAACCTCTTTATGTACACGCTGTAGAGAAAAAGGCCTAATTTCAAATTAACTTTATTTTCAACCATTTTTCCCAGTCCTGCTACAGAACATAGGCTGACTTCTTCAGTACAGATCCAACATGCAATAGCTACCACATCTGTTTCCAATGTGCCTACATTATTTTTGTTCCTCCACTCCTGTACCAGAAGAGAGCTGGACTAAATTTGCCTATTATATGAGCAGCGGATAACTGTTTATTACAGCAGGAAGGCTTGGGTACCTCTCTTAGAGCTTATACATTTTCACAAAATTTGGCTTTATTTCCATCTGAGAAAGCACCTGACATAAAAAGCAGCATATTCTTCCTATTTTCCTGCAAGACTACTCTGTCTTATTTTTCTCCAGCTCCCACAGAGTTAATAAAGCACATGTTGAAAACAAACATACATAGGATGATAATCTCTAATGACACACTCCTCTAATCACATTTTGAAGGCCAGAGGCACTGTTAACAGTTCATCTAACTGCTTTCATAAAACTGGATAAGGAATTTCAGTAGGCAGTTCCTGCATGCATTTGATGAATTCTGGTTTAGATAGAGTAATGCAAGCTATCCAAGCTATTCAAGTGGCATATAACTTGGAGCATCCATATGTAAAATTTAATTTTCCGTCTTTATGATATGAGTATTGAAACCAAAAAAAGAAGTCAGTCACTTTATTTTTGCTATGTTTTTGAACATGTAACCAGCATTTCAGCACCTTTTCACCCTTTGAAAAGAAATCCTCAATCAACCTCTGGCCTCAATAATCTCTAACTGAAGATAACATGTAAAAATATCTAAGGCAGAAGAGAGTTTCAAATGTTTCAGCTGAGGTCTAACAAGAAAAAGAGCCGTATTAAATTCAGGGGTGAAGACACGGAAGAGACAACCAGGGAAATAAAAATAAATTTGTGGGATGGGATATAAGAGACATAGAGCTCTGTCCAGGAGAGTATGGGTATCATCCTGCTGAAAGGTCCCAGGGGGAGTCTGGGGGGACCAAGGTGAAAGGATGCTCTTCTTACAAGTAGAACAATTCATATAGCAGGTTATGTAAGGAGGAGCATGGCTAGCAGATCAAGGGAAACTACAATCCATCTACTTAGCACCGATGAAATGCATCTGTAATAATTTCTAGTGCCTAGATTTGGTACCCCTGATTCAAGAGGCATGTGGAAAAAGTGGTCCAGCAGAGAGTCTCCAAGACAGTCAGTGGGTCTAGGGAACACTATCTACCTCTCCGGAGGAAGGTCCTTTCCTATCAAACTTCCTGTCAACATCATGCAAGTATAATCCATGCTGCTTTTGAATCATGAGAGAGTAAGATTATGGAGGTGAAGCAGCAGAGGGGGTTATTTCGTTGTTTTGACAGGTAAACCAGAGTTTACAAAGATGAGAGTGTAATAAATGTAGGACAGAGTCAAAAGATGCTTTGAAAGGCATTTGGGATTAAAGCTTTAACCCTGAAATGTTTCTAAAAAGGGTCAAAATTAATTCCATAAAGTTGAAAGTGGAGCATATTCTATTAATAAACATAACAAAAAAGTTCCAGCAAAATGCTGGAAATCATTCCATGAAGAATTCACAATCCAAGACAGCCAAGGAGAGAAGTTCATTACAAAAACATAATGTAGCTCTGTTTTGTAAATATGAAAGTGTATGAGGAGTTGGAGTTTGAAATGGAAAGAAGTGACAGGGGAAAGAGTGATTTCTTCACAATGTTTCTCTTTGTACTTCTTTGTGATGGAACCCTTGATCAAAATTCAAGTAAGGAATGAAAATGCTCTCTTCACTTCACACGGGCTTGAAGCTTCTGCTGCTTTAGTCAAAATGCTAAATCAAACCTTTCTGCATGAAAGCAAAAGTAAGGGACTCCGGCCATTTATTTTATTGACAATTTTTCTAAAGACTAATTTAAAAATTAAGATTGCCATGAGATATATATATATATATTTGGGCACCTATCTACCTCTGGTCTAAGCAAAGGGGCAAAGGATGATGAGATACTACACCTGAATAAAATGCTATCATTTCCTCTACATCTTTTTAGGAGTTATAGAAGGTAAATGTAATTCATAAAGGGACATAGGTCATACGGGAGAATGATTTGCTTCCATTAGCATGATAAAAATTTCTCAATACATGTATAGAACACGATCCGTTGACGAATCCCAGACATCTAATATCTCAGCTGTTGCGGTTCCACAAAAATATGTAACAAATACATTTTATTCTGCTTGAAGAGGTAAGAGAATCCATATATGTGCATTTCTTACTTTTCCTTGAAGTCATTAACACTCAGAAAAAAAATTATTTTTTTCCCAAATCATAGCATTTTCATAGAATAGAAGACTTGGATTCTTGATAAGAACTAACTCAATTTGGAAAATATTTTACATTTTTTATTTCTTACTGGTGGACTTACACCACTCTAAAACTTTTAATGAAACACTACAGTCATGGTCAGGAGACTCTGTCATAGCTAGTACTCTTTCTAAATTGTTTTTATTTAATAGGTTTGCATTGTTTTGAATTGATACTATTCTTCAGTCAAACTGAAAGTTTCTGACCTCCTCGTGTCCTTAGTCACTTGTGTGGACCAGCTATTTACTTATTACCACTGGATGAAGCCAGAGAGTCTACTCCAGTGAGAAGCTAAGAGGAACGTTAAAGATCATCAGGTTCTAACCCTCCTGTCATGGGCAGACGCACTGAACCAACTGGCTCAAAACACCATCCAGCCTGGTCTTGAACCCCTCCAGGGTTGGGACAGCCACAACTTCTCTGGGCAACTAATTCCAGTGCCTCACCACCCTCACAATAAAGAATTTCTTCCTAAGATCCAATATAAACCTACTCTCTTTCAGTTTAAAACTGTTACCCTTGTGTTATCATTCCACTCCCTGATAAAGAGTCCCTCCCCACCTCTCCTGTAGGGCCCCTTTAGGTACTGGAAGGTTGCGCTAAGGTCTCTTCTCCAGAGCCTTCTCTTTTTTTCAGGCTGAACAACTCTGACTCAGCCTGTCCGCGTAGGAGAGGTGCTGAGCCCTTTGCAACAACTCAGTTTTGTTTTACAGTACAGTGCATTGCAGTACTGCTACTTAAAACAAAAATAAGGTCTGCTTTTCTTCAGATTTTTTAAAACCAGATTTGTTATACCTTTGGATTATGGCACACCAGAAATAAAAGAAGAATGTAAAGATAACCATTACCAATACATTAATGTGATAGCTGCCATTTATCTGTTTCCAAGACTGTAAAGTCAATGCAAACAAGGTCTCTTTACTGGATACAATCGACCAAGTGGACAGTTTCTGCAACATGGAAGAATGTAAAATGAACTACAAATGTAAATGACAACGTGTTTTTTCAATAGAGAGGGACTTATTCCTAACAGGTAAGTCCAAGTTGAAAAATAGAGACTTTCAGGCACAGAAAGGAGTAATTAGATAAAGTAAGGTGAAAATGAAATGACAAAGCGAAGTATCCAAAACTGCACACTAGCTTTAGGGACTTGAATGTCATGTCTGATAGTATCAGCAGTCATAAAAAATGCCCGGAGGATGAGAATAAAATGGTGAAGGTAAGACAAGGAAAGATTATCCCTATCAAATTATGTAGGAGAAGCAGGAAAATCTGAGCCTGATTAGAAACCAAAGATGAGGTGGACCAGAGATTGCACGTGTTCACCTCACACTTCTTAAAGTTTTATGTTAGATGCCTGGGTGAGAGGCATTACATAAGGGGGAGGGGGTGGGGGGGAAGACCATCTATAAAGGAAGTCCTGAAAGGTATTAACAAAAAAATCTTCAGATCTTCATGGATAATGCTAAAGAACAAACAAGGAGCATTTTTCAGAGCTTTATCACATAGCTCTGTCTCAAACTCAGCAACAGAATAAAGGCAAATCCACAAAGGTATTTGAAATGTCACACACATCAGAGACCTACTTGGTTTGTAATAGGAAAAATTTCATCAGTTATAAACTTTCAGAATATTAACTTTATTCAAGCTAGAAAAACATTCTAGGTGAGTAGCCCTGTATGCTCATGTTTGTCTTATTTGGGAGTCATATGAGTAGAACAAGATTTTTAAGAATTGCATATTGAAATGTATATTATTTTAAGGTTTTTTACATCTTATTCAAGTTAAAGTTTGAAGTTTTAGACTTTATGACCGTAAATATTCCATGTTCCTTTTAAATGAAAAATATTTTTAAATAATTTAGGCTAATGATAGGGATTTATTCTATTACTTTGCATTCCACATTTAATTTCAAAATGTAGGGGTTAGGCGAAGAAGATTGTGTTACATTTCACAGACAAATGTTATTTCAGAGTTACAGTAAATAATACCTTTTTCCTTATTGTTTGTAGTATGTTTCCATGTTATGCTTTTATTTAGAAAGGAATATTATGTACATCTGGGCAGGACAGTGATGGCTGATGGACTGTGGATCAAGCGAAATGAGGAGACAGGGTCACTGAGACGTAAGCATCTGAGCAAGAACAGCACGAACATCTTCTGTAACAAGAGAATCGTGAAATCTCAGCAAATAAGAGGCTTGAAAAATGAGCCAAAGCCAGTAGACTGGCGAGAAAGAAAAGAGTCAACATACAAGCAAAGCTCAGAGGGGACTGTCATTCAGGAAGCCATTGGAAGGTTGTTGGTCTCAGAGAATGGCCAAAGAAAAGGGCCTGTGCCTCTCTTCTTGTAGGCAGGTGTCTTCTTACTGAGCTCCTTTATTTCTGCTCTTTCTCACTCCACATCTTCTCTATTGCATGCACACTGATAAAAGCTCATTTCAGAGATACAAATCCTACTAATGTTTTCAGAGGAAACACATTAAGAAATTAATCTACTTCAACACAGCTGCTAGCTCAGGGTACACACTCACATGTATGGTTTAAATCCTTTAGTTAAACTTGAAACTCCAGAGGAATTCTTTTCAAATGTAAGTTACCCGAGTGAGGAAGACATATTTGATTTTCTAGGCACATTTCACATCCTTGCAGGAGAATGCTTAGGATTGGAAATAAAATCATTTTTATCCCGTCTATACATTCCTAAATTAACATGTGAGACAAATCCATGTGCTTCCAGTGTCTAACAGTGGTTCAGTCAATAAAGACACTTCACACAGGCAAAACCAAAGCCAATTCCTGTACCCCACTTCATGTGTTTTGACATTGAAACAAATAATGATCTTTTCATAACCATGTGTGAGAGAGGAATACATCATTATGGATAATTCTCGCTCTTTTACATAGCCTTCACTCTTCCACCAGACCTTTTCTCTGGTTGCCTGCTTCCTTCCCCTTACTAGGATTCTACCAAATTCCTACCATAACTTCTCATGCCATTTATTATACATAAAGTGCCTCCCTGTTTTTCCTACATTTCATGCCTAACATACCCCACCTCAGCTCTTAATAAGGTTCTTGGTAAGGTCAGTGAGAGTATGAGAGTAGAGCTCTTCTCTGGTGAGTCAGGAAGGTATGGCAGGTGGTGGACTGATGTGTTAATTAACTGGCTGTTTTCCCTATGATCTTGCTATTGTTCACCTCCTGCTGTTAAGAACTGAGAAATAATGGAAGAGGTTAATGGGACAGAAAGTTGCCCAGGCGGTCAAAACTTCATTGCAGGTTCTGAACACTAAGTGCCATCTCAACAGTCAACAGCAAAAGGGGTAAAAGTCATCACCATCGTTGCGTGCCGCCTACACAACAAAGCCCTGCAGACTGCTGCAGCACTCAGATTTCTTCGCAAATTTTATAGATCAGAGATACTTTATTGTTGAAAAAGAAATATTGTCAAACTGATATTGTCAAAAACCAAAGGGGAGAAATAGTGGTAGTTGTCGTGGTTCTGAGCAAATCAGAACCGAAGGACA
>VXBW01005389.1:131453-147751 GCA_013400375.1 Thinocorus orbignyianus | reverse complement strand
CTGTCCGCTCCTCCTTGCAGGTGGGACCCTTCGATGCTTCCACTTCCGACCCTCCAACGGGCAGAATAACAAAATTACCTGACCTTGGTTGTTCCAGCAATAAGGATAAACAAGGGCCTGTCTGCATACCATTCTGTGATATAATTGGGTCTTATCACTGTGAGACGAAGCAGTTTCTCTGAACAGTGTGCTGTTAATTTCAGAGTTTAGTTAGTTAGAAGAGGCCCAGCTGAGAAAGTAAAATTGTAAAACAGAAAATTGGTTCATTTTACCCCAAACCAGGACAGTAGTAAACTAGCAGAACGGTAGTTCTGAAAGGAGAGGAACTAAAACAGAGTCTACCACTAAGTAGCCAATCCCACTGCTTCCCACCTTTTCCCAGGGTACAGAAAAGAACTGTCCCAGATTAATCACTCACACACCTAGCTCTTTCCTATCTACCACAGTTTCAACATATTTACATTTACAGAGATAGCAGCTATCCATGGGTAGCCTCAGCTTCCACCCTTCCAAACAAAAGTCCTTTCACCTCCAGCTAGCATCTCTACATCAGTCAACAAGGAAACTTGGTGAGAATTTTATCCCTACCTTACTGCGTCTTCACTAAAACCTTGCACTGTCACATGGGAAGCCTGTAATGGCTCTCCTGTCATCAGTTTAGGCTCAACATCAATGACACAAAGCCGTTATTCTTTCTTCTCAGGCTTTATAAAGAATACTAGAGGGGGGAAAAATCACATGGAGGTGAATGGGGTACTGACTCAGGTTGCCTGGTGAGGTTATGGTATCTCCATGCTTGCAGGTTTTCAGGATTTGGTTGGACAAAGCCATGGCAATAGTCATGCTTCAGGGAGGGGGCTGGACTCAAGACCTTCAGAGGTACTTTCCAGACAATGTTTCTAAGTCTCTGGAATTCTGTGATGCTTTTTTTTTTTTTTTTAAACATCAAGACACTAGACATTTTTAACATGTCAATGCCTTTAAAAGCATCCCTTTGTACTAACAGTTGATCATCTGTAAAATGAATACCATACTTCCCTGCTTCCCAAGAGGACTATCTGTATGAATTAGTTAATTAATTATGTGAAGCAGCCGTCTACTACAGTTATGAATGCCAGATTAAAAAGAAAAAAACAATCTAAATAATAATGTGTGACAAAGCCTTCTACTTGTCTAAACTGCTATAGCTCTACTGAGTGAAACAACATGACGATAATTTACTCCAGCTGAGCTACCAGTCCATGTTGTTTATTCATCCAAATGAGCAATTGTTAAGTTGAATGCTGCTCAGTATGAGTTATTAAAGTGAGGCATTTTTACAGTCTAAATATTGTCTCTGTGAAAAGTGATGTTTGCCTCAATTTAGTATCACCATTGGGGAAACTTCAGAGTGTTGTGAAGGACTCCAGAAATAACCATATTTAAAGGACTACACTTACTGAAGACGAGTTACAGTAATGGACTGCTAAGAACTAAATAATCATGCATACTTTTCAAGAAGAGAGATTGTTTATCACATTCGGTTATGAGTGTAGCAAAAATTAACACCTGAAAATTCTGAGTTATTATATGAAGTAATATGTTATATTCCCTCAAAACCATTTCTGTTTTGAAACTGCGATCTCCTATTTAAATCTGAATGGCAAAAAGTGGACCCTTACCATACTTAATTGGCCTCTGTGTTTTCCTGACAAAACATTGCACAGTCAAGCAAAACACCATAAATTTAAACAGTTTTCAAACACAGAACACAGGACACAGAAGACAAGTTCACAAAAAGGTCAGGACTACAGTCATTGAAGTAGAGGAATCAGTGCCTGAGGAGAGGACCATCATTCATAAGGAATGGAAGGCCGCCAGATAAAAATGCAGTTGCTCAGACTTCTTCAACCCTTCCTTAAGAAGAGGGCTAATTTCTTATAGAGCTGTTAGAGTTATGCTGCCTCCTTGAAGAAGGGGCATCACTCATGAAATCACTTCCAAGGAAAGAGGAAGTATGTTCTGAGAAGCCAGGTCAACTTCACAGACAGTCTAGTAGAGAGACAGTGTGATAAGCATTGTAAAATGGTTTAGATAAAGTTAAGTAATTCTTTATTGCCACGGAAAGCAAAGTGAGCTTTGAAGAAAGAGCAGGTGATTAATTTAATAGCATAAAAGATACTGCTAGGACTGGTCATTAATTAATTAAATTGGATACTACTCTTCAGGTAAAAGACTGAGCAAAACCCAATACACTAAGAACATATACCAGTGAATTAGTCACTGGCAGTTTGAATACATTTCAGTATTGTCATGTATAAACCTTATTTGCTAGTTGATCTTTGCATGCTGGTACAGTTCAAGAAGCAGGAGGTGCCATTGCTGTTATCCATAAGTACCTGTCATTTGGAACCCCCCTGAGTGAAGACAGTAGAAATACAGCCTCTTCTTTAATAGTAATAAACTATATTCACAGCATAAGAAATATAGGATAATGTAACATTAAGAAAGGGGGGGAAATGCAGAAAAATGAAAAACTCTTTTCAGCTATAACTCTTATCCATAGAAGGTTATCTAAGGCAAGACAACCTCACTCTTTGCAGACAACATAACTGTTCTCTTAGTATCCCCATAAAAAGATGGGAAAAGCAGAAGGGAGCAGAAGCAGAGAAAGCATGGCTGTGCTTCTGGACAAGTCCACATTGATATCTTCCTTCAGAGCTGCTCTGTGAATGTTTCCTCAGGGACAGTTACAGCCTGCCTCACACTCACATTGCCCTTATAAGTCGGTGCTGAGTCCAAACCACAGTTGCCCTTAGGGCTTAGTGTCCAGTGAACACTCCTGCACCATGTGGGCTTGCAGCTTGCAGCCCCCGCATCTAGCCCTGCTAGACACCAGCAAACTGAATACTCCAGTGTCTAGTACATGGGTATAGATACATTCAGTATAACTCTGATTGTTCTCTGGTCCCCTTAATATAGAACCTGTTCCTCTGTTTGAATTTTCATAGTTTTCCCTACACAAGCCTAACAAAATAACATGCTCAGTTGATTTCCATTACAGTCAGCAAAAAAAGACTGACGTGCTTGGACTGTAACAGAAACTATCTACAAGCAGATAGTGTGGTGGTTATCCATCTAATGAGAAACCAAGGTTAGCTTCTGTAACCACCAAGTAAGGCAAATACCCTGGAAAAAATAGCATGCAATTATGTGGTGGAAGGCTATCTTAATGTATCTGCATCAGAGGTACTCTGGTATTTCCAAATTCTTTTAAAGTTTGATTTTGTAGCCTTGGTAATGTTCTTTTGACATAATTTCTTATCTATCCTCATGAGCTTCTTGCCGTGGCGTATTTTCAACCGTCACATGAGTCAAGAAGAAAACTATTATGAAGTGAAAAAAACACATGCAGCCTGAACAGGCTAACTGATAGCAGGAGTGAGTTGGCATCATTCAAGATTGTGTCCATAGTAGTAAGCTGAAGTATTCCAGGACATGGGCACTGACCCTGAAACTTGCATATCTATACATTGCACAAATAAATTATTAGAATATCCCCCGCCATGTCTTGATCTGCACCATTTAGCCTACTTCCAAATCATCTGCTGGAAAGGCAGAGATAGGCAAAAATCAAATTTGGTGTAGCCACTGTGCTCTGAAGCTTGAATACATGAAATAGTTTAGATGTGGCCAGACAGCACTAGCTGGCTGCACAGCCAGAGCTTGCGTACTAGCTCCATCTGGTTCAACAGCATAGGAATAGCTTATTAGCTCATCCTTCACAATCTGGTTCCACCTCAAGTGACATCTTTCCTCACCTTTCTCCTCTACTCCAGTTCTACTACATTTCCCTGCTAGGCTCACTCCCAATTTCCCTTCTTACCCATTCACCACCAAGCTCATTGTCCTGTTTTCTTTACAGTGTCAGTGTCCCAGCTGGTAACAGCTGACACAACGCAAGACTAAAAGGGAATGTTGACCTTGTGAACCCTTCAAGTGTGGAGTCCTAAACTCTCAGATCCCAGTCAGGAATGCTGCCCATGGTGGATCAATCAGTACACATCACACACCAACCCACAGTATTTTCACATCCCAGGTACCAGCATGGTAAGCATCCCTTTGACAACTCCAATAGCTGCTGTAGCTCTGACAGTGGTCTGTCACAAATGAATGAACCTGCTTTCTAACAGACCTGAGAGTTTTCAGTTCTTGACAGCACTAGTTTTCAAATCAAATTGGGGAAAAGTCCCAGAGTATATTACAAAGTTTTCATTCAGGTCTGCTGTAATATTTAGAATAGCCTCCTTGTTTGTGCTGAAGGTGCTATCATCAGCAAATTAACAGGTAGAGGAGCCAGAGAGTGTACAGAGTTGTATTTGCTCTGTTCTGGAAGGCGGGACCAGCGAGCCCATCTACAGATGCACTCCTGTTAATTCTCTCTGCCTAATCTTGTTTTTAAATCTAGGGTTGAAAAGAGAGAATGTGTCTCTATCTGCCTATTTTATAACATGTTAAACATTTCTTGCCAGGTTTCTCAATAATTCTCATTTAAGCTATAAATGTTAAGAAAGCTTAGAAAATGGATAAACAGTAAAATAAGTGTTATTTTTCATGTCAAATATAAAAAAATATTTCAGTCCAACCATTTTAAGCTATTGGGATACTACTGCCATTTCTTTACCTGAAATAATTCCTTTCAGTTCTGTTTTCAGTTATCAGAGACTGGTAATAGATATAAATTTTCTCTGAATACCAAAGACAGCAGAGAAACATCTCTATCTATGCATAGAGACTGATATGACAAAGAGCAGTTGTGTCACAGTGGGGGCAAAAAGGAATTACTATATAAAACTATATCTACAAATGAATTTTTTGATAAATACTAAATGGGTTATGCAGAATGTTGTGCTCATCTCAGGGGTATTAATAGAAATAAGGAATAATACCAGCATTATAAATTCCTCTTTTGGAGAGTACAATACTGTAGCTCTGGCAGTAACTTAGATGAAGTTTTTAGGCTTTAAAGTCACTTTTATTGGAAGATGGAGCACAAAACAGGAAAGCTGTATTTTCCTATTCTCTCTTCAGAAAGCACCAAGGGATCTTTTAATTTCCACTTGAATAATCATCACAAACAGGTATAAGTCTGGGTTTGATTTCTTTCTCTTTTTTTTTTTTTTAAGTAGGTCATTTTCTTGGGTGGCTTTTGAAAACTGTTATCTATTTAAAGCATGTCCTGGTAACACAGTCGGTGCCACTTCTGCACTCTCTGCCCTTTGCTCAGTAATTCTGTTCATTTATCAATTTGTTCTAAAGTCGCTATTACATTGCGCCCTTAATGCCCGAGAGCTGCAACAGTGGTCTGTAAATTGCTGAGTATTATATTCCATTCTATTAAAGATCCCCTTCTTCAGCTGAGGCACCATCTGGGCCACCCACCACTGTTTTGAGGGGTAGCTTAAGACCAAGAATAGAGCATTTCTAATAAGCAGGTCTAAAAATTAAATAAATAAATAAATAAAATCCCACCAAAACTATCTACACAAATCCTTCTATTTATCTTTAAGACCTGTGAGAAATAAGCACCATGCATGCAGCAAGCAAAGATGACAGGTTTTAACACTGACACATCCCAAAGAGCTAGTGTTAGACACACGCATACAGGAACCCTAGGCCTCAGCAGCTTTAGACTGTAGCATTCAAAGACAAGGGCACTGTGCTTGGCACTTAAATTAGCATAGCAAGGGCAAAAGAAGACTGAAGATCACGAATAGAAGGACTTTTTATTCCCTTGTCTCTTGAAAACATACCAGAAATGCAATAAACTCTGAAATAACATATTTTAGGTAGCATGGCATGACAGCTGCCACCCTTTAAAAACTAATAACTACTAGGTAAAATGATCGTAGAGGTTATGTGACACAAGCCATTTTTAAGTCAGAGAACAAAAGTTATTCTACAGTACATGACAATCTCAATGATACAAGCAGGAAATTCAGCCCCAGCAGTAGCCACACTAGCAAGAACCAGCCACACTTGACCCAGCTGAGTTGCCTGTGAGCAGTGGTAGCTGGTTCTGCAGTAACACTTGTCCTGTTCATGCCATCCCGGTATTTATTATGAGCCTAGCTCTGACTCCCCCAGTGGCCTTGCATGGCTAGGCTGGAGCTGAAAATCCAGTAGCCCTGTACGAATTTAGAGTACGTGATGAGTGATTTATGATCTCAAAGGTGTGCCCGTTGACAGCTACTGATATGACCTCTATTTTCATGTTTATTCAAATGGACATGAATATTCAAGAGCATCCAATTTACAGAGCAGAGAGAAACACTCTCTAATTTTTTTTACCCCTCCTATGTTCTTCTGAAAGCAGTAGAGCTGGGATACAGCTCACTAAAACATGTCCAGCTCACCAAAACATGTCCAGCTCACCAAAGCACCTCCTAGCTCCCTCACAAGTCCACAAAAGCATGTGAGCAAACAAGTGCAGGAATAACTGCACTTTGTGTTGTGCAAATGCACATACCCAAATCTTCTCTGTTCATGTCACTTCACATGTATCCTGCAAAATTGTTTCCTGCAACTGCATAGGGATGAACATTAATCATATTTTCTAGTCAGAGTAACTGAATGAAATCCTATTATTTTTTTTTCCCTATCTTGCTTCTTCTGTTTCTTACCTTTTGCTATTTCTTTTCTTTTGTGGGCCCCACCATCCCTGCCAACATGAAAGTCATCCCACCCTTTCCATCAGTGATTTGGGGGGCTTTGTCATCCCTTTTTTCCAGCTGCCTAGGTGGCTCCATCACTCAGATTTGTTGTCTCAGTGGGCCTCAGAATCCAAATAGCCTCCAGCAACCACTCCAGTATCACATTGCTAAGCAACACACTTATTGGAAGATTTTTTTCTTATTATTATTATTTTTTGAGAGGTAAACTTTCGTTACATTGCAACCATTTCAAACACACTTTAATGACATAATTCCCTTCAGTTTAAAATACAGGAATATATTGCTCAGGAGAGTGAAGGAGCAAAGCAAATGAATCCTGCTGTGGTGCACAGATAATGGGACATTTTTCTGCATGGGCACTGCTATAGAAAAAAAACCTGACAGATAAAATAACACAGCCTTATGTTTTGTGATTCAGAAAGCTTTGCATACAAAACCTCATCCTGATACTGTCTTAACATTCTTTGCCAAGGGAAGAATTAAAATTAGTCTTAGTTAGAAGCTAAGGAAACAGTGGGAATATTAATGTCCTAATTAAAAGAAAGGAATCTTGTATGCCCAATGAAGACTTTCTGTAGACCAAGTCCTTGAAAGAGAATAAAATAAAGTTGCAATCAGTAGAAATCAAACAGTTTCCAGACAAAATTGTATAGGATTTCAGCTGAAGATGAAGGGTAAGGGTTAAGGCTCATTAAAAGTGACAGAGCAAAGTTACTTAGCAACCTGAGTATCTTAGGTTGAGAGACACAGGACTAACTTTACTTCCAAGGCTGGGGAAAACTGCACTTTTAGAAGACTCTAGTGTCTGAAATCATGAAAATATTTACTTTATAGCCAGCCAGGTTCTGTGGGATTCAAGGCCTCAATGTTTTTGAGCCTTACCTGAAGGGTAAGGATGAGGTGCAGAGACAAGGAGGAGCAAGGCCTGGGCCTTTGACCCAAGCTGGCCAACAGGATTATTTCATACCATTAATGTCACAATCAGTATAAATTAGAAAAGTTTGCTGTGCAGCATTCTCTCCCTTGATGGTAGCAGTCAGACAACCCCTTGCCCCAGTGCTGGACCTCTGAGGCCTCCCTTTCCTCCCAAAGCTGTTGTGCTTGCAGTGTCCAACATTTACTGTCCCCTGCTGGGAGCTTCCAATTGAGAGAATTGGCTGAGTATAATTCTTGAATATCTTATATCAGTGTTGTGATTAATACCGGTTCTTTAGTATTAGTATGAACTATTAAGTCTTATTCTATTAAATCTATTTGCATTTCAACCCTTGTGTTTCTTTGTGTTCCCCAATTTCCCTTTCCAGGTGGGGAGGGGTCATCAGGTGAGAGAATAATTATCCAAACAACAATAAATTGTTATGGGTTTTCTCAAACCATAACACTGGGATTTACATTTTTCACTGTTCTTTAAAGCTTTGGGAGACATCCCATGGTTACAGTGAACGCTCTGACAATTTTTTCTTCAAATATTGTGAACATTTGGCAAGACATCTGTAATTAGTCAGTCCTTATAGACTGAGCAGTAGACCCATTTGAAACTAGCTACAGCATAGTTCATTGAAAAAATATATCTGCTACTAATGTGCATGTACATTCCTTAAAAGAAGTTAATCCTTTATAATAGTAAGAGTCTATATAACTAGAAGTAATGGAATCCAATTAGGAGGAAAAAATCAAGGACCGGCAAATATCCCTGACACTGATATCTATTTGGCTGGGGAATGGTATCCCAAGGAAAATTTTGTGCACTCCATCTTTCGTTCAGTTCTCATTTAAATACCCAGAACTTCAATAAATGTTCAACATAACTACCCTGAACTAAGAGTGTGAGTTACAGCCTTACCTCATCTGATTTTGCTTTGCAGAGGCAAGTATTTCACCATAAACAGCAGGGGGGAAAAAAGAAAAAGAAAAAAAAAGAAAGAGAAAAAAAAAAAAAGACCCTGTATCATGAAATCAATTAGCCTGGTAAAATTAAATACTGAACTTCAGATTTTATAGTCATTTTTATGTTTCCCATAGTTTCATCTGAGCAGAGGAAAGAGTTGAAAGCTCATGGAGAAGCACAAAGTTACTTGAAAGTCGTTGAACAGCAGTAAAAACCTTTCTTAGCCTGAAAATATAGATTTATTTCCAATAAGAATACCCTTAATTTTATCAAGAGATCATTGTGTAAAATCTCTGGCAAATGCAACACGATTTCAAAAGAAAGACCTTGAAATCTAAAGGCACTTACACAAGTCAACAGGCTTCAGCTAAAAACCTGTTATAGTCAGAGCTAATTGAGGAAGACAATTCATATTTATAGGATGAGAGTTATTAAGCTTAGTATTTTCACACCTTGGTTCAATAACCAGTTCCATGAGCCAATTTAAAACACCTTGGAAAATAAGCATCAAATACACATCAAATGGCATTAGAAATGTTACTTTACAAAAATGCAGTGGTTCTCAGTGACTTATTGGGCACTTCAGAGAAACAGAAAAGAAAGATTCTATACAACCACAGTAAATTATTGTCTTTATTGTTTCACCAGCATTTTTTCTCCTTTACCTGATCTTAATCCAGCCTATGTATTAATTAATCACTATTATATACATCTTAAATCGCATTGCAGGGCACTTACGATTCAGACCATTGGTTAGTAATTAACCTATCTTGCCTTTAGTCATAAACCTTTACATAGTAGAGCTGCTTTTGATATATAAATCAAGAAGTCTGAAAGATTCAGATTAATAGTTGACCAAATATAATAGATTTTTTGATTTAAAGTCACCCCTTCCTCTTTGAAACTTACCGCTTTCTCAAAGGTAGGTTAACATAACACAAAATTGTGACTTTATGCACCATGAAATTTAAGATTTCACACACAAATGGCAGTGATAAGATTCCTATTGATTTCCCACCACTTGCAAGTTGGTATGTTCAGCATATTCCTGCCAGGAAAGCTCTGCAGGTTTCTGCTAATCTGTTGGGGTAATTCAAGGCAACCATCTGCATCTCCTATTTGCTTCTGTGGACACAACCCATCAGTTTAAGACAGAAAGATGCACTGTGCATGTGTGTTACATCCTTTCAGGCAAATAAGGGACTCATGTTCTCATTCGTGACACGTCTCAACCATCCCTCTGGACTCTGACCATCTGGGGGACCACCTTTGGACCTCCAGGGTAGAGGTATTAGTGAGACCCATGCCAAGTAAGGTTCAGATTGGACCACTTCCATTCTACCTTGCCACATGTCTAGTAATTTGTTTTGCACTATCCTCTCCACCTAAGAAAGAGCTGGCTAGATGCTCTTACCAGACTATAGCTTTTCCTGTCCTTTCCAGAAACCTTTCACTTCACCAAAAGAAGTTCTTCCTTGCTTCTTTCCTTTTAGACATGAGGCTGACCTTTCCAAAGATAGGATGAGCCATTTTGCTGTCCACTTATACTGACTTTGTGGACTGGGCAGTGTGCTAACAAAACCTGGCAGATTTCAGTAAGGCAGTGGTGTGAGCAAAGCTGCATATGTGACTACTAAAACCTGATGTAAAGAATAATCATACCACTTATACAGTAGGAGTCAGAACTGAAATGGAAACAATTATGTTCCCTAGGCCACCTCTTCTTGTTCCCTCCCTTTGCTCCAGAACAGCATTCTGGGAAGCACTGATTAAACAAAAGAGGAGGGGAAGAGAAGGATGATGAGAGAGGATTTAGGAAAATAAATGGATATTCACCTCAAAGCTCTTGGTAGGTGTCATAGTAGCAAGTCCTAAATGCGGCAAAATCAAAACATAAAAACCATTATTTTAATGGTATTTCTGAAACTGGAAATTCTGTGGACCTAACTGGATCTGGCTGAAACACTCAACTCTTGATGGTTGAATACTCAGAAAGGGATCTGAGGCCCATTTATACTACTAATATCTGAATTACATTTTATTCCCAGTTGACTACAAACAATTAATTTGGTTTCATCACAATGAAATTAACCAACNTCTTGGCTCCTGCATAGACATTACAGGGAAAATAAGGGCATAACAACCTATTAACAGTTGCTACCATGTCAAATTTCTCCTAAAGTTAAGTATTTTAAGAATAAAATAAATGCCTGTACAGCTAGGGACGTTACCACAAAATTAGAATGACCGTGAAACACAATCATGTTCAAGTGTCTTTTTTGATTATATCCTTTTAAAAGAAAAAAGTCTAATGCTGTGATATAGGAGCTCATTAGGCCATTCCTTAGATCAGCTTCTTTGGGCTCTTTGTTGATATTTTCCACCTCCCACAGCCTCATCATCAGACTGGCAATGTTCTTGGTTATGTTTTTTTCTCATTCCTTGTGGAATATGTAGATTTCAGATAATTTTTATCCTGTACTTAAATTTCCTCCCATGCTGGAATTAATCATTATTTTTACGCACTTGAAAAAGTAGAAAAATGCACCACTTCAGATTTACCCATTTAGAGTAATTGCCTTCAGTACGATTAATAAATGAGTATATTACTGACGTGTGGAGGTGGTTTTGTTTATTTTATATTCTTTGCCTGACCAGTAGTAGTATAATAGCAGGGATATTAAAAAGGAACAAGGAACTAACATCACCCTGCTTTTACAGGACAAGCAAGTATTCTTATGGAAAAAGAGGAAACTTTCCCTGCAGGAAAAGCGTGTTTTTGGCAAGGCATTGAGGTGTGACTCCGTATCAAAAGTCATTTTCTTGTTCTCCCACAGATCTCCTCTGTTATCTTGTACAAGACTGCTTAGGCTGTGTGCCTGAGCAAAAGATAAAAATATCTTCCTTCCTTTGACTGCTGTAATGACTACTTATCATATACCTTTTAAGGAAAAAAAAAAATTTGCATCTCTATGCACCTATCTTTGAAGGGAGAGACTGAGCTGCCAGGAAAGCAGACATAGCTCTCCCACTGCTTATCACAAGGGGAACACGAGATCCAAAATTCACCCTTCTGCAAAGTCACCCTCACTGAGCACTAGCCAACCCCCCAAGCTTTTTGATCAGACATATTAGATGACCCACAGAATACTCACTACAGTGTGTTATGGTAGATTTTGGAGCAGAGTTCATACAGATTTCTACCATTTGGAATACTTAAAAAACAAAATTACTATTCTTGCAAAGAAATTCTTTTTCTTGACACTACCACAATTAAACCTAATACCATATTTTTGAAAAATACCATGGGGAAAAATAACAATGATCAATTATTAGGAAGCCATACATTTTACTATGTATTTTATCTGTAATTACACAATTTTAGCTACAGACATGCTTCTCCAGTGTAGGCTTACTGTTGTTGTTAATCTCAAAAGTTGACATGAAGGCTTGATTGCTCTAATGGTTATGCCTAAATTCAAAAATTTTCCAATTTGAATTATATTTAAGCTAAAGAATACACACATTCAGTTTAACAATTAGTCAGAAATACTATTTTTGTTTTGTTTTCTTATGATGCCCACTAAAGCAGTTGTCTTTACAGAATATATGGAATTTCAAATGACACCAGGTATTCTAAATCTGAAACTAAATAGTAAGTTTAGGAAAAATAGTTCCAGCTGAAAATAATTTATTTTTTTGCTAGGGGTCAATCTCTGCTGAATCCAGTAATGTCAGAATACGGTCCAGAAATTCAAAGTGAGATTGAACTCCAGACTAAGATGCCTACTTTTAGTTGTCCACATGAGAGTGCCTACAGTTATATTAGATATCAAGTTCCTACTATAATCAATTAAGATCTACCCAGTCCAATCAGCAGTGACTCAAGTTTAGTTCAAATCACTTAAAGTAGACATCTGAATTTGATTAACTAAACTGCATTTTAAACTTTATTCGCTGTGGTGAGTATATTTCCAATAATCTAAGCCAAATCCTGCCTTTCTTATCTGCAGTTGGCTACTCCCATACAATTTGTGTTCTGTTAGTGAAAATGGATGTCTTGCAATCATTTGGAAACCACCCGGTAGCCTGGTAATAAGCAGGCTTTCAAGGTTCTGCTTCATGTATGGACTGCATCTGTCATAGGTCTTTGCATTTTGGACAACTTATATTTGCAGTTACACCTCCAGGGCTAATGAAACCTTGAAATGGTAGATTCACAGCTCATGGGGCAAGGTCTGCACACAGATAAAACTTACTGTATTGCCCATAAAATAATGTTCAGAATGCTACAAGATGATTATCTAAGAGAAAATAGGGATTCAGTGTCACAGACAAATGCACTCAGAAGTCTTGATCAAAAAGTGTCAGAAGTCTTGTTTCAACCTGTCTTCCCTGACTGATCCTATCTCCAGCTCATTAGCATCAGCACAGTATGGTCCCTAACTGGTTAACCATCAAATGCATCTTGGTTACCCTGGGATGATGATGATGATGGTGGTGATGATGGTGATGATGATGATGGTGATGACGATTATCATCATCATCACCATAATTATAATGATCATTATTATTATTCTGTGTTGACTTGGTGATAGAATAGATAGTGTCAGTATAAAAGTAAAATCACTGCAATCCTTTCCATATTTTTAACCTCTCTTGTGGCCCAATAAAGAGATGGGATGTTCAGCCCAGATCTTGGCATGAAGTGGGCAAAGTACAAATGAAACTGCTGATGACTTTAATAAACTGTGACATGAATCATCACCAATCATGTAAACTGGTGTTAACACTGTCCATATAGTTTGAGGCTTTCACAGGAAATGTCTTTAGCCAAGCTCCAAGTAAGAGGACATGAAGTTGACATTTTTAGATGTTGTAAATTGAGAGGTCATATTCATTTCAGGGTGAATTTTGTCACTGCTTTTAATGAGAAAGATTATGAAGGCCCAATGAAAGGTGAAGGCCCAAGGTGAACATGAAAGAAGGCATCGATTAGAGATTTTGCAGAATGAAGAGTCCAGGAGACTGAAAGCCTAATAATTATAGCTTCCATCTTAGTGTTTTGTTTGGCATACTTACAGGACTACTGTGATCTCCTACTGAACATTCAAAGCTGGAGAAGTCCCCATCTGTTGCTGTTAGCTGTGGTCCCAACTGTTCAGATTTTCAGGAGTGTGCCAAAGCATTGAATCATTCATTTATTATCTCCAGCATACTGTTTTCAGTCCCAAAAGTCATTGCTGAGGCAAATCCTTGATACTGGCGAAGACTTTAAGAGGGAAGTTTGGAAATTTTCATTGTTACTCATTATTGTAGGAGGTGATAGATCTATGTGTCAGTCGAAGTCACAAAAATTAGGTTTTCATCCATTATGAATTTATTTTATCTTGGCAGGCAACTCATCTGGAACTTGTCTTCTCGTTTTAGTTACTTGTCCTTGGCAAGTGGTCTTTTAGGACTAGCACTGATTATCATGAATTGTAATTTATATTCATTATATGTTTACGATATTGCCAACAGATGCAAAGTAGGAGACACTGTGCAAACAAATATAAGATGGAACACTGAAGTGTTGCAAACTAAACAGACCATTGATTTGTTGTTTGTTTTTCAAGCACATTGCTCAGTATCAGTATCAGACCCCTTTTTTTTTTTTTTTCGGTGTGCTTATTAGATGTCTTCCTAAAGTCTAGCTTCTTTAAACCTTGTACTTACTAACAGTTCACTGGTGTAAAGTGTGTACTGTGTCTCATAAGAGTTCCTGCAAGATCCAATATCTTTACACAATACAGAGGCATATAATCCAAGGAGACATGTAAATGTAGGGGTTTAATATTCAAATTTACTTCTATAGCCAGCTATCAATACCTCAAAAATAATTTGAATCAAAATGACACATTTGAATAAAACAAGTAGCATCTTTCAAGAAACTTTCTTGGTTTCAGAAGAGATCAGAACCTGCTCCCTTCAAATCCAGTCCAGGCTAGTTTTGATATGTATAACATTTCATTTGTTTTTTCTGTGAAGAGTTATGCAAAAATCCCAAGGAAGACCAAGGTTGCAAGTCTATAAAGCACCACTCAAATATGATATGGACATCCAGACAAGATATAAGGGTAGAACAGACCATCTGACACTTTATCCAAGTCAATAGGCCATCTCACTTTGGATGTACTTTGTGCAATAAAAAGATACAGTGCTTCTAGATCCTATCTGGCTCATGCAGAACCGACTTGAGTTTGCCTTTACGGTACTTCATAAGGTTACTGTGTATGCATATCTTAGACAGTGGGGTGAAAATACCTTATCTCTAAGAATATTTATGTCTCATTACCACAGTAATGAGACAGACTTCAATCTTTATTTAAGAAAATACTTTCATCTGTTTTTCTATAAATGAAGAATTAAGGCAATGAGTGGTTCTGTGATTTCTC
Source organism: Thinocorus orbignyianus (assembly GCA_013400375.1). Classification (NCBI taxonomy): domain Eukaryota; kingdom Metazoa; phylum Chordata; class Aves; order Ciconiiformes; family Thinocoridae; genus Thinocorus; species Thinocorus orbignyianus. The sequence goes on along the minus strand of VXBW01005389.1, from coordinate 132,713 downwards.
TTAAATCCAGTAGGTTTGAAGTTAGTGCGTAACACTGACTGCCATTCTATCATATATTTCTCTCCATACACCTTTACAAGAAAAAATCAAATTTACATGACAATATAAAGCATTCCAGATAGTCTGGCAAAGACTGTTTTCTTCTGCCTATGAAATTTTTCCAGTTGTTACACTGAAAGGAACCATTTCATCCATATAACATGGTCCTCAGACCATCAAGTACTTACAAATTTGGTTAATATATTACATGAGACTAACAACATTAAAGCCAATAAAGTTATCAGAAATATGCCATTATGTACATCTGCAGGATTTTTCAAAACTCTACAAGCAATAAATCTAACTTTTCTCCAAAATCTTGCACTGAAAACTCACAATTAGTGCCAGTGTCTTCATATCACAACCCTGCCTCTGTCCCTTGCCACAGAGACCAAGCCATGTGTCTGACATGGTACCTCTCTAAAATTATATGGTCATGGCCTCCCTGTCTCCCATTTACATAGTTTCCTGGTTTGAGGTAAAATGATCCGATTTTCTGTTTTACAATTTTACTTTTTCAGCTGGGCCTCTTCTAACTAATTGAATTCTGAAATTAACAGCACACTGTTCAGAGAACTGTTCACTCTCACAGTGATAAGACCTGGTTATACCAAGGGTGGTATGCAGAGAGACCCTTGCTTATCCTTATTGCTAGAACAACCAGGGTCAGGTAATTTCCTTATTTACCCTGTTGCAGCGTCGGAAGCAGAAAAGCGTAGAGGGGCCACACCTATAGGGAGGAGCAGACAGGACAGGGGACCCAAAACTGACCAACTGGGGTATTCCATCCCATCCACAACATATTCAGTATAAAAGCTGAGGGATCAAAGGGTCAACTCTTTTTCTTTGATGGTCAATGTCCAAGGAGGACCCTGTCTGTTCACCTGCCTCTGACCCCCATCCAGATCTGGAATCCAGCTCTTATAGATCACTGAGTCCAGTCTGGGACTTTTCCCAATGCCTGCTGGTGACATGACCACCATCCTGGGAGCTTGATGTGGTTTTGTATATTGTATCTATTTCATTATTTTCTTCTTACTTTAATTTTAGTATTAATACTTCATTCTAAACTCATAAATCTCTCCTATCTCTCCTTCTCCTTTCTTTCTGGGGGGGGAGGAAGGGCCACCTGTCAACCTGGTTTTGGTAAATTTGGCTGAAACCACAACAATCAGGATACATCTCATGTATCCTTTTTTCTCATGTGAGGAAAAAAAAAAA
>VXBW01005389.1:95267-127192 GCA_013400375.1 Thinocorus orbignyianus | reverse complement strand
AAAAAAAGATGGGGTTGTGCTGCTATCCAGAGGGACCTCAACAGGCTTGAGAAATGGGCTGACAGGAACTCCATGAAGATCAACAAAGTGGACTACAAAGTTCTGCACCTGGGCAGGAACAAGCTCAGACACCACTACATGCTGCAGGACACACAGCTGGAAAAAAAGTCCCTGGGAGACACGGTGGACACCATGTTGAAGCAATGTGCCCTTGTGACAAAGGAGGGTATGATATTCAGAGCTGTGTTAAGAGGAGTGCTGTCAGCGTGTTGTTGGGAGGTGATCCTTCCCTGAAGCACAGTGCTTGTGAGGCCACACCAGAAATAAGGTGTCAAGTTCTCAACTCTTTGGTACAGGAGAAACATAGACGTGCAGGAAACAGACCAGAAACGGGGCACAAAGATGGTGAATGGACTAGGGTATCTCTCCTATGAGGAAAAGATGAAAGTTCAGCCTGGAGAAGACTCAGGAGGGATCTCATCAATGTGTACAAAATCTGAAGGGAAGGTGAAAACCAGAAAGAACCAGGCTCTTTTCAGTGGTGTCCAGAGACAGGCAGCAGGTATAAACTTAAACATAGAAGATTCTATGCAAAAGTCATGAAATACTTGTCCTGTGAGGGTGGCCAAGCACTGGCACAGGTTATCCAGAGAGGCTATGATCTCCCACTTTTGAGATATTCAAAAGTTGTCTGCACACGGTCCTGCACTACTGGGTCTAGATGACCCTGCTTGAGCAGGGGTATTGGACCAGATGACCTCCAGAAAACTCCTTCTAACCTCAACCATCCTACGACTCCATGACAAAAATGTGAAAAACAGCTTTAGCTGCTCATATTTCAAACTGGATTTCCAAATCATAGGATTAGCAACCCTTTTATTTTCCAGGATAGCAAGTTCTGTCTCCAGCTACTAAAGGCGAGGAAATGTTAATAAAGGAAATGATGGGTGTGTGTGGTGGGTTAGCCTCAGCTAACAGCCAATCGATCACCCAGCTGCTCACTCTCCCACTTTTCTCAGTCAGCAGGACAGGGGAGAATATTGAACAAAGAGGAATGAAAAATCTCATGGGTTGAGATAAAGGCAGTGAGTTTGCTTACCAATTACCACGACAGGAAAATCAGACTCAGTGCAGGAAATGTTAATTTATTGCCAAGTAAAATAGCTATTTAGTTATTCACTCACGTAATGAGAAGAAAGATAAACATTAAAACAAAACCTTTCCACTGGCACCCAATGCAGTTTTGCATAATCTGTTTTGATTTAGAACAATTTACCTGTTTTCATCTCCAAAACTTCAATTATTGTTTTAATCAGAATTGCTCCCAAAATGTGGCACACTGCTGAATCTAGACTTCAGGGTTTGTAGCTGCCTCGTTTGTATATATTCCCTTTCTTCAATGCTAAAAGTGCAAAAGCACGAGAGAAATAGTTTTGGATTCCACTGAATTTTCCCTAGAGGAAGGACACGATCAACCTTTATTTTTCCGGTGACAGGAACTAAATAGTCCATGTTAGAAACATGACCCATATGTTTTATGTTATGGACATGAGTTGTCATGTATTGTGAAAGATCTAAACAGTGCTTGTGTTTCTTGACAAAGCCTTGACAATATTTAAATCAGATAATGAAATAAACTTCTCTGCTGCCAAACTAGAGATGGACCAGAAATATAAGCCTAGATCAGTAAAAACCTGAATTAATCAGAAATCGGTGGCTCACGACCAAATCTGCTAGTGAAAAGCTAACCAGAGAATAACATAAAATAGAGTAAAGGACCTGAGCTGGATGTCACCAGTTTAACTGGAATCAAAGACTCACAGAATGATATGGGGTTGGAAGGGACCTCTGGAGACAATCTAGTCCAGCCCCACCCTACCAGGGCAGGGTATCCCTGAGCAGGGTGCACAGGAACATGTCCATGTGGGTTTTGAATGTCTTCAGACACAGAGACTCCACCACCTCTCTGGGCAGCCCGTTCCAATATGGAACAGCACCCTCAAGCCTTTGAAATTGTGCCATGTATCAATTTGTTAATAAGAAAGAGTGTCCTATTGAATCATTGACACTTTTTACAGCACATTGTACTTGATGGCCATAAAGCTCTTAAGGGGCATGACCTACCAGTAAAACCTTTGTAATGAAATAATCTTTCCCTCAGATTAACTCATAATGAAACTCTTCTATTTTGATGTTTTGAAGTTATTTTGAGACCTAGAATTGGGAACTAACCAAAACATTCTCAAAGGCCACAAATTTCTGTTAGAGAGATACATTTTCAAGACCAGAAATGAGTCCTTGACATTTAGTACAACGGCATTTTAGTGTGATTGGATGTGCCGTAGAAGCAAAACATAGTTTCCCCCTTTTTGGCTGCAAGAAAAATGATGGAGGAGAAAGCTGCAAGAGAAGCCACAATGCCAACTTTGTCAGGGAAAAATTACATCTCAACAGTTTTAATGCAAAAGCCTTTCTGCATTCCTCCATTTGCAGATTTTCATGTCTGAGCTGGCAATTTGCCTGTAGGACTGATCCTCTGACAGAATTATTGTCAGGGAGGTCACCTGTAAATGTCAATCAGTCAGTGCAGAGCACAAGGAAAACATTGGCAGAATATTTCCCTGCAGCTTGGCATCAGATACAAATACTGAATGTATGGTTCTAAGTGTAAATCTTCAAATAAAAATATACCCTGGAAACTGATAATTTCAAATTCTCACTACAGCTTGATACATAGGTACAAATTCTCCACTGATACTTGTTTTTCTCTGCCACTGAGAAAAAATTTGCCACAGTTACTGGACCCAATGAACTTGGAAAAGAGAAAGAAAACATCATTTTATTACAAATATTAGACCCCAGGAACTACTTGCTAAACAGTCAATTAACAGGAACTATGATTATAAACATAATTACACTGTACATCCATATAAATTATATCTAAAATGGTGTTGCCAGCTCATAGAGTTTAATCATGGGCCTTTATCTTAAAAATTTCAGATTTGACATTGTCTGACCACACCAGAATACTNGGAAGAAAGAAAAAAAAATTATATTCCTAACTCTTTGGGTTACGGGAAAAAGCTTGAAAATCGACCACAAAGCCAGAAGGGCCAAAAGGGTATTGTCAGAAGGTAGGTATCTCAATGTGTTAAGACACATCTAAATGTATCATTTTAAGTAACTCATGTTATGATTGTCTGAGTCCTGACTCAGAGCTTTCAAGGCCTTGAAGGAGTAGTTTGGGAATTGGAGGTGGGAAGCAGCTTTCAAAATTCAAAAGTGAGATAGTGGGGTAGGAAGTGTAAACTGGAAGAGTGAAGGCCATTGCAAGGGCAGGGTTACCTGCTGCCACGTCACCCAGCAATTGAGCTTGTCATCTCAAGACACAGATAGCAATTCAAGACAACACAAGTTCCACTCACCTTGCTCCAGCTTATTGATGTCTTTCTTGCATTGGGGTGCTCACATCTGCCCACAGTATTTCAGAAGTGACATAAGAAGTGCTAAGTACAGGTGAACAATCCGCTGCTCTGTCTGCTGGCTGTGCTCCTGGTACAGTCCTGGACAGTTTTGGCCCTCACTCGTGCCAGGGTCACTGCTGGCTCGTGTTCAACAGCACCATCGGGCCTTTCCTGCGCATCTGCTGCTCCCCAGCTGTGTCATAGCAAGAGGTGCTTCCTTCCCAGGTGCAGGACCTGGCATTTGTCCTTGATGAATGAAGCCACTATTATTCCATTCCTCCAGCCTGTCTACAGCCCTCTGGACGGCAGCCAGCCGGTGCCACCCAAGGCTGGTGCTACTTACAAACGTTATGAGGAAGCAGTCACTTCCTCCAGGGTGACAGATAAAGGTATTAAACAGGTGAGTCTCATCCTTATTTCTGCAGGTTTCCAGACATCTTCAGTGCAAACCACTGTGTGTGCTGGGACTTTGGTTCCACCAGGTAAAGTCATCTGTATGTCCCTTTGGGATATACTTCTCTTTGGGAAGACACAATTTCAAACAGGAGAAGTGGAATTAACAAGGAGCTGGTGACTATTGTATTAAAAGGTCTTTTATGTCCTTCTCTGCTGCTCTCTAAAAAATAATCAGCTGTTGATGCATATATACAAGAGACAGGACAAAAACCCAGGACCAAAGATTCGTTACACCAACAAAGGCCAGGCTATCCACATAGAATGAGTAAAACAAAAAGAGAGAGATCTTCTTTATGGATTGTCTTCCTTCTTCAGGGCTGGGAACATGGAGGGGACTTTGCAGTGCTGGGCCAGAATCTTCAATTGGCAAAAGCCCTGAAGTTAAATTATGCCCATTTTTCACTGTGCACCTCCTGTAACACACAAAAGACCTTATTAGAACACAATTAACATAAATTGTATAACTATTAATAGCAAAAATTCATCTACAGAGAGGAAAAATATTTTCTTAAAACTGTTAACAAACATATTGCCTGCCAACAGCATAGTTACACAGACAGCATGAACTGCAGGGTCCCCACATACCCTCTCTCAGCCCATCCTGTCCTTTACTCCATGCTCCCTAGGAGTACATGGCCCAAGCTGGTTTTGAGAAAGGTACATGCTGTCTCTTCTCCATTTTTTTAGGGTTCCCATTTGAAGTAGGCTGCAGCAGAAAAATGTCTTTTTCTCCCTCAGGTACATTGTGTTGTTTTGTTTTTTTTCTTTATACTAAACATAAAGGAGTTCTTGACATCACAAGAAAACACACAGAAAAGCGAAAACCTGGCCACCTCTCACCCCAGGAGGAGCTTGGAGGGGAGACAGAGAGGTCCCAAATAATTACAGTCTCATGCTAGGTCCCAGCCTCAGGACATTTTTTTAAGTGGAGTAAGAGTGAGTTTTTCACGGCAGGGTGCTATGGATTGCTAGTGAAAATATTGCTATATGCAGTATTGAATGAGGAACCAGAAATAAATTAAACAGGTTTGCATTTTGTCTGACAAGGTCCATGAAAAATCACTGAAAAAGCTGTCAGAAAGCAGGTAAATTTTTGACGAATATGTTGCCTGTGCTTGGAAAGTGGAAGCATGCTTGGTAAGAAAATAATGTTTATAATGTTTTCTTCGTGCTAAAGGGCTCAGTTGTTAAAGTTGTTCTAATAAAGCCCACTTCAACCATCTGAATAGTCTCCTAATAAATCAATTAAGGGATCTATTTATCCCAGTGCCATTCTTCCATTTCATCAAGTCAAGAGGAAACAAAAGAATATTAGTGAATAACATGAAAAAATCTTCAGCATCAGTTCCTATTTGTTTCCTTTGCACGACTATAAATAAGACTTCATGTACTTTGAATAAGATTAATTTTAAACAGTTTTCTATCTTCTCCTGTCCTGGTTCCCAGCAGGGCCGGGGCTGACTCTCCCCTAGCTCCAGCAGGCACAGCCATCCCACCCCATTTGCCCCAGGCCCCGGGTCAGCAGGGAGCTGGCCGGAAGGGGAGGGGCGACAATCGGAAGTGGGCGTGGCAACAGCGGCAGCAGCCATGGCAGCACGGGCTGCAGTCGGTACCTTACTGGTGTTTGTACCCTCCATCGTGTTGCTGTTCCCCTGTGATACCTGTTGTCTGGTCAACAGTGTTTGTGCCAACCCACGGGTCTGCCTTTCCCTGCCCATCCTCTCCCCACCGCTGGGGGGCGGCAGAGCCCACAGGCTGCCCCCTGGTTTTGGTGCTGCCACTGAGGCCAAACCAGGACAGGCCTTATATTAAGTGTTAAGTGGCTGTGATGAGGTTCTGCTGTTAAACGTGCAATTACATGCATATTTTATAACTCATATCTTAAGTATTATGCACTTAAGCCTCAAAATTTAATTTTAATTTGTCTTAATCTTGTCATCTGTGCGTCTTATAACCAACACAGAATAAAGACATAACCAAATTTTCTGTAGTTTGACCTAAAAGAGAAGATTCCCACATCTGTGTCTTCTTCCTTTCTCTTCTCCCTGCTGCTGTCCCAAAAATGATGGTGTCTCTTTCTGATAACCTCTTTTGATGTGTAGTTGCTACAGGTGCTGTGTTAGGTAAGAACAGGATCTGTTCCACAAGTGTATGACCAGTTTAGCTTACACAGCATGCATGGATACATAAAGAATATATTTTTGAGGTTAACATATTCACATGTACTTCCTCCATTTCTTTTTGATCCATAAGAAACTCTGGGGTTTTGAGTGCTGAAGGTCATCGGCAATAGAAAAAGCAAATTTTCCTAAGAAATAATCTGACTCTTGAAACAGAGGATGGATAAGGTCACCCTTCAAGTGTTTTGCCAACACAATTTCTATGGTCACTACAGATATGGAGTGAATACTCAGTTCTGCAAAAGTTGTTTTTATTGTCATCTTATTAATAAATGTCCAAGGGGACTTCAATTATTAATCAATAGTGAACAAATTTTATACTAAACCATTGGAGATGGTTTCAGGATTTCTTTTGTTCATTTGAAAGTATTTGAAAGAGGGAGCCAAAACCACCACATTTTTTTAACTCATGCATTTAATTGTATCTTATTTGTTAGCCTTTTTTTTTTTTCTTAAGATACATTGCCTAGATTGATAGCTTAAAAGAAAGCAATTTACAGATACAAAGAAAGATACATCTCCAAATATTTCTTCTCAACTGCACTCCTAGAGTACTTCATTTGGAATTTATGAACATTTTGTACATCAAAGCTTTGCTCATATGACAGCTTAAGAAAAATCTTGAAGCAAACACTTGTTCATTAAAAGAATAGAAGGGCAAAAGAACAAAGCTATATTTAAAAACACCTTATCACCATGGTTACTAAACACAGGCTAATTTTGTAACCAAATTTTACTGAGAGGGCAGAACAGATCCTTACCTCTATATCACCTAATCAAACATTCAGGGCATTCTCAAACAATACTACTACTACTAGTAATACTACTACTAATAATGATAATAATGATAATTTTTCAAAAATTAATAACCACCTGAATACAGAGTTGTAAAAAAAGTCATGAAAAGCCGTAATTTCAAACATATTTATATGTTATCATCAAACACTTTTCCAAGAAGTGCCTTTGTTTTACACCTCTCACAAACCATTTGTGAATAAGGAAAAAATTGTGAAGTTAATGACTACACAATTTTCAAATAAAAGTGTAATGTCTAAAGGCTAACTACTCGTGCTATATAAAATGTTCCCCCCAATTTGCTTACAATAATCAAAATTGTACTCAGTGTTTTGCACTAAGAAAAAGGTAGCAGATGTTCTTGATTGGCAGAACTGCATAAAGAGTTCCTAGTTGCTCGCCTTGCCTATGCACAACCTACCAGTGCTACAAATGCATGAGAAGTCACAGCTGATGGGAATTTTTTAAAATGCCACAGAGTGCAAATGCCTCAGGTCAGTAAAGGAGGGGAAAGATCCATCAGATTAATTACTACCAATAGGCAAGAAAGAGATGCTAAATTTCTTTGCTCATTTAGGATTTGACCTTTCAGCTGAAGCTACCAACAAATGCTCCCATCTAGTGGCAATTTCGGTGGCAGCCTCTGTTATGTGCCCATCCAGCTACGGCCTTCTACCACTTGCATCTTCCAGGTAACTCAATAATGACTCCATTATTAGGACCTGGATTGAGCTGAGCAACACATTTTCATGAGTTACCACCTATTTGCACTCACAGAAGCCTGGACTTCTCTACTTTACTGCAATATATGGGTTGCTCTCCTGTACTTTATGCATCAAAATATTAGTATGCAGTATAAAAATTTCTCCCCCTCAGATAAATTAGTTTGGTGCTCATCGCTTCATGGCACTCTGAAAGTCTTGTTATTTCTTTTAGAAATGATGACAACTAACTGATATTCAATATGCAGAATTGCTTTTTCATTTCTAGTACTGACCAAACCGTTAGGAATGAAAACTTTTTTATTATTATTATTTTTTGGTATGGTCCCACCAGGCCTAATGAAATAAAATATAAAATAAATTATACATCCTATATTATAAGATATTTGTATTATTTCAAATTCCTAATAGAAACTCAGAAAAATATTTCTCAATGGCACTTGCAGCAACTTTTCTTTCAGCACTTCCTAAAAATCATCTAATTATACATCATGTCAGACGTTGGATCTTTTTTGTCAGGCTTCTTGTAGGATCACCTTCATTTTAACTTCATGCAACCTAGGATGTTACTTCTTATGTGGTCAAATACCACTTCCACTTACCAATTAATATTTCAGTATTGCATATTAAGCATTCATTGGAGCAGGAAACAAAATGGTGGTGTTTTCTTTCCCTAGCGGGTGCCTTTACTGCTGACCTGTGCAACCCCAGTCTGTTCTCCTTTCCGTCTTTCACTCAATGAATATTTCAGTAGCGTGTACAAAGTGAATTTATTACAAGATAATAGAACTTAAGAACTAACAGAAAAACACCATGCACCTTGATTCTTAAATCAGTGGTCTCTAAGAGAGGAAGGAGAGAGAAGACATATGCTTAAACATGTTAGGTGACATCTAAATTTGTATCAGAACCTCTCTCTTCCAAAAGCAAATGTCTGTTTTGTCAATTCTACTGTTATTATATAACATGCTAGGAACTGAGTGATAAAGCTACCAGAATTTAATCAGTGATGAGTAAAATCTAATTGCAGAGTCAACCTCAGCAACTGCAAGTCTGATGGATATGCTGTGAAAATTAGCAGGAGCTAAATGTTAACCTGAGGCACTTAGAGGGGGATATGAATACTTTTTTTTGATGTATCCACAAGAGGATATGTAGACTCAACAGGATTTATCTGATTGTGACAGAAACAGCAAACATATTTCTGTTTCTTCATGATCTTCAGTAATAAAAAACATCCTCAGGAGCTCTATGGAATTAATTTTCAGATTTCATTCATTCTTTTATGAGTGATTTCCAACTCCAGATGTGATACCAGTGTGTGAGGGCTAAGGAAATATTTTGAAAGAAATGTTCTGACGTCTTGAATGGAAAATAATTTTCTCTAGTTTTAATTATTTCTAATTTTGATGACAAAAATAATGTCAAGTGAAGCACGTTAAGAATTCAAAATCATTTAGTCAGAATGTGCTATTATAATTCAAATTCACACTTTTCATGAAACACTGGCAGCGTAATCTCAGACTACAACATCAATTTATTTTAGCACAGCATTTCAGAGGTTCTGTTACGACCTCCAAGAAGCAGTAAACATCTTTAAGCAAATTTCATTAAGATTTAGTTTTCAAAAGTGCAAAAGGAAAAAAAAAAAAAAAAACAACTTTGAGAAGACAGAGTCACTGAAATATCTATGACATCAAGAAAATGAAGACCTGAATTTGTTCTGCCACTGCAGCGCCATCTCACTGGAGTCCAGGTAGGCAACACTCCACTTTCTTCATTGCACAGCTCAAACACATTGCTTGGAGACAGACCATCCAGGGTCAAAACCACTCTGTGTATGACAGGGAGCTATATGATAAGAAGTCAGCAAAGTAAAAGTAGCTTGGTTTTACAAGATCACACTCTTGAGAAAGAGGAAGCATCTACGGAATTACAACGCAAATCTACTAAAGCCTGAGACAGGACTGAACCACTACTAGTTATGCCAAAAGCCTACTTGGTTGCTCAACTGTCATAAGGAGTATACAGTGATGGACAGATAAAACTTGATTAACAGAAGAAAAGACTTCACATATTTGAAAAGACAGTTCTGCAAGAAGTTAGTCCTGCTCAGTACCAATTCGTCAAGGAGAAATTGCTCTGAAATATCACTATAGCTACGAGGCAGGGCTCTTGAGAAGTAGAAGATAACACCTTATTCTCTATACAAAACCATTCACATGGGAACTTTTTACCCATTAATAGAAAAGATGACACTGGTAATCAAATGGACAAAAGACAGCCTCAGACAGAACTCACTCACTGAGTAAACTACTTCCATTAAGAATTGACCTTTTCCTTACTAACAACAAAGAAAACAAGAATATGCATTCCAAATGCAGATAACTGGAATACTAAGGTCAGTGGTTTTTTTATGAGGAAAAGGAAAAAAAGACTAACTGAAGCAGCTTCTCTTCCTAGAAATCAAAAGAACTGGGTCTGAAAAGCTGCAGGTCTAAGCAAGTATCAGTTAAGAGAAAAAGAGATGGCCATTGGGCAGATTCAATCCTCACCTGTGAAAGGAAAAGATTAAATGTGTCTCATCAACTCAGAGCATCCATACCTGGAATGTCTGATGAATCTGGATGGAACAAACAGCATCCGGAAAGAGAAACATTGGTGAAGGGTCTTGCAGAAAATAACTAGACACCATACATTCTGTTCTTTCTTTCTTTGGACACAGAGACAAACTTTTCCTCTCAGGAACATGTCAAAACATGAAGTGCAATCTCGTAACTCTCAGGTAAAAGAAAAAAAGGTTAGTAGTGCAGTTAATACAGGACTTTGTGCTGACGATATTAGGGGGCAAACAGAAAAGACTTGAAATTGATGGAGCCTAAAGTGGTAGCAGTACCTTCTTCCTTGAGCTTGTGTTGCATGCCAGGGCTTGAATCTTCCCTATAATTATTTGCTGACCCAGGGAAAAAAACACATTTGTCACACATCCAAGTCTTGCATGTTGTGATTTACTCTGCTTTGGAGCAGTGTGCTAGGCCATTAGACAAATCATCCATAGCATTTTCTAAGACCATGAGTCAATGAGTTGGATTACTGCCAATTCAGAAAATTCTGACTAAAACTAAATGTTAAAAGTTATTCAGTGGAACTCCTGAATTTTCTAAAATTATGATGACCAGAATTTAAAGGTTCCACTTCATTTATAATGGCCTTTGGTAACCTTTTCAAAAATCCAAAAGCCCACAGTTTTTGATTGAAAAAACTCTTATAAGAAATGTTTACTACATATAAGCCACCTCCCTTCTCATGACAGAAGTTACCCTTTTAAATTGCAAATGAGACCATCTGCATCTCTAGGCAATAGTTTAGCCCTTTGGAAATGTTATCTTATAAAAGTTTTCTTAAATTTTATTTATTCTAGTGAGTTTAAATTTCTGTATACACCCAAATTAAAAATCTGATTTCTCAAAGTATAAAATTTGTTATTGGTCCTGTAAGAGTTAGAGGAGCTGATTGGTTCTGCATATACTAATAGGGATCCCTCAATGTTAACAGCTTATTAGAAAAAAACAAACATCACCATCAGGAAATGGTAAAATACACTGACCTGTACTGATTTGTGTTTTAGATGATACCATGACACTTTCATCTGTATCCTCAAGCACTGTACGGTGAATTTTCCAAGCTGTGTCATCCTCACATTGCTGGGGCGCAGTAGTTACATTCAGGACATACAAGATTTGTAAATTTTACAGCTTCTTAAAGCAGTAGTGTTGAACAACGTAGAGGATTTTCCAGTATTAAAAATACAATCAAAGAAGAGGTACTTTGTATAAGAGAATATTACAGAGATTCTTCTGTTCCTTAGATGAAAAAAACCTCCAACTTTCTCAGGGCTTCTAAGAAAAAAAGTGTAGGAGTCGGATTAAATTTTGAGAAAGGAACTTCAAAACAGAAGACTTCTTTTTGCTCTGATCAAGAAAACATTTCACCTTCTGCATTGAACAAAATTTTTTAACAAAACCTAAGCCAGGCAGCTGAGTACTAAATTAGAATTTACAAGCATCTTGTGCCCAGAATTGGAGCAGTTGAAGAATACACGATTGTCTTGCTAAATGCATAGCTAATTGAATATACAACTATCATGTCACTATTATTTTTATTTCAGTTCTTACTGGCCTCACGTTTCTCATTTTATTTCTCAGTGTGTGAGCTGATGCCAGAACAGACACAAAACCACAGATGAAAGGCAAAGAACAAATTTAGTCTCAGTACCTCATGGATCAGGGAATCTCTGAAGCAGCACCCGGGCAGAGGCACACAAACAGGGCATACAGACACAGAGCAAGAGAGTCCTTGTTAGCAAGAGAGTGAGAGAGCAAGAGCTTACACTTGCTGTCCTGGCCTGTATATTTCAATCAAATTTTTCTGCTGTGCTTTGGTCTTTTTCAACAGCAGGGCAGGAATCACAGATGTATTCAGTAAGGTGCCCCTGAGTCCATTCCAGGCCTACATTATCTGAGTGTAGATGTTCTGCGTGTTGAGCACATAAGACTGAACAACAATTAGTGTGATGTATGACGTTTTCCAGCACCCTATATATGAGTTATTTGAGGGTTTTTACAGTCCTCCTTGCCAATCTTCCTTTGCTTTCTCATGCTCAATCAGGGCTTTACAGAAAGATTACAGAAATCTGTGGACAGAACCATAATCTCAAACGACAGATTCTCTAAACCAGGCATTACTGAAAAGTGGAAGCTTTTTTAATTTTCTACAGGTGGTTTAGTCAGACGCAGTGAAATATCAGTCAGGCCAGAGAGAAAATATTGTGTTCTGATTCACGAACTTCCAAAAAGATCTTCCAAGGAAGATAGAGCCAAGAAATTTATAGAATTGCTAGAAACAAACCAAACATTTATTCCTGGTTAATCTTCGCTTTTTTGGTCTGCTTGATTGCTATCAGAGCAGGGAAGGAGACAACTAATTTAGATGTGCCTGCAAAAACTACTAAGGCTATAACAGGAAATCTTGGATTATTTAATGTGCTTTGATCATTGCAAGTGTTCAAATAGCCTTTTGAAAAGAAAAAAAAATATTAATTTATTATATATGTATCACTTATTTCAATTTAAGAAAAAAAAAATCCAGTACTTTTAAAGTCTCAAGCGGTATTTAGTAAAAGGCAGGATTAGTTCCTCAGAGAGTCCTCTTCCTAACATTCAGAAGTTTGGGCACAACGATGGAGATATGTAGTATGGCTGAAGGCTCAAAGAACCCGTGACCTGTGACACAGAAACACAGCCGTGAGTAGCAGTTTAAACAGAAACTATATTCTCATTAGAAAAGGAAGCATTGGAGAGAATTACTTTAATCGTTATTCAGCTAGAGTTCTTCAGCATGCCAATAGTCCTCTCACATGTGTCTTAAGAGGAGCTGGTACACACAGACTTTTGCAAAGTGCAACATTTTTTTAGTCACTTCCGCTGAATACCTTAGAAACACAATTGTATCATTGAAACCTTAATCTAAAGCCTATGATAGGCTATAACAATGAAGAATGTCAACAAGGTAGCACAAAAAATGTTTCAGTAACAAGTGTGTCATTTACTTCACAGTGAGGAAATACAAGTGGGCTTTGGCTTAATTTCTACTTGAAAATAATGAAAGTCCCTCTACGGTGGGACTGAACAATGTAGGAGAGAAACTATTTGTCCATGCTACAGGAATCCTAAGAGATGTAGATCATGATTGGATTCTGTTATTGCTGACGTTTTCCACAGCCATTGAAAGAGAGAGCTGTTGTTCCTAGCACTTACAGTCAACTTTCAAGTAAATCTAGTTACAAGTGAAGAGCACAAACTTGGAATGAGATGAAGAGAGGAAGGTATTTGAGCCAACATCTAAGCCTCTGTGACAGCTAACAGACAGGAATGCACATATACCTGTGTGTCTGTATAAATGCATATATATGCAAAAATATACAAGCATAAAGGCAAATGTCAGCCGCACTTGACAGCTAGCCATGGGTTCCTCATTTATTTCAACAAGGTCACTGAGGAAGGATTGCAATAGAGCATCGGGACACCAGTACCTAAGGAGACTCTCAAGAAGAGAATAAAACATGAGACTGACAAGACAGCAAACCAAGCCCAAAATGAGAACTGACAGAGAACTGCATGGCTTTTGCTTTATTTATTAAGTTGTCTTTATCTCAGTCCAGGAGTTCTCCTTATTTTTTTCCTATTCTTCCCCCTCATCCCACTGAGGGATGGGGGAGGAAGGGGCAGTGGCAGGGCAGGGCAAGAAGTGAGCAAGTGACTGGGATTAAACCATGGCACCATTGCATTTGGTCCTTTCACTGGGCACCACTGAAAAAAGCCTGACTCTGTCTTCTTTACATCTTCCCACACACTTCTCTATCTGAGCTGTAAACCAACCCAATACCATATGGGTACATTAGACTGGCATTGAGTCCAAGCTAATTAAATCAGGGGAAGTACAGCAAATGAAAAAGAAAAAAAGCAAGCACTCCATCGTGATGTAGAGACTGCTTTTAAGCACTAAACAGGGCAGATGAGAGGAATGCTTTAGCAGAGGGGGGTGGATTAGATGACGTCCAGAAGTCTCTTCCAACCCCATATTATTCTGTGATTCTGTAACCAGGATTTATTTATTTATTTTTAGTATACATTGATGTTAGGACCTAGTCCTCTGCTATGGAAACAAATAAAACAGAACACAGATTCCTCATCAATGTCTTTGAGTAAAAAATAGCAGACCACCTCTTACTCATTGAAGAAAACATGAAGAGGAAGATTTTCCTACAGCTGATTCACATAAACTGGAAAATTTAGTTGAAAGAGTGGGTAAGATGTAAACTTGTATGGAAGTGATTATGGAATGATTCTGCTAATGCATCTTTAGTGAGGTAAAGCAGGAGGAACACAGATTTTAAGAATTTAGTTGAAAATTTAAAAATTTTTTTAAATTTTAAAAGCTCCTTGACACAGTACTTGAAACAGATGCGTAAGAACAGGCTAGATAAAGATCTTCCATGACATACTCTGTAGTTTTCACAAATGAGAAGTTCTAGTACTTCACTGTTCTAGCTCTGAGAGTGATTTTCCCAGAACTTCATCCAATCTGTCCCTGTAAGGTCATATTTTGACATCTAATCATTCCTGTTAATCCACCTGAGAATTTTACTCCATTTGCTTTCATGCTTTCTGCACAGCACAAAGTATTTCAGGTCAAGTCTTAAGACTGTTAAGAACAATGATTTCACAGTTCTTGCAAGTCAGCTACTTGTTTAAAATGTTCCCATCAATTTAAGGGATAAAAAAAAGATCCTAGCCACAAGCTCTATTTGTTTAGCTTGTAAGACACTATAATTTCCAGAGCATTTTCTAAACTGGAGCTGCCAGCCACTTGTTCATCTTGTTTTTCTGCCTGATCACATCACCCATCCCTGTCTTTTGTCAGAACTCTTTACATTTTTTGGTTGTTTTTTGGTTTTGTTTGTTGTTGTTTTTTACTGTACAGTGCTTGCACTCCTCCCCAGACTTAAGCTATTTACAAGTTTATTAAGTCTATTCTCCATTCAATCATCCAAGTTCATCCATAGTGTTTAATCATGTATCTAGGACAGACAGCAATAGCCAATTTGATGCATTTTCCCTAGTTTCCTGCTGCTCAGTTAACATCTCCTGAGTGCAGTTCAAAGCTGCATTGTACCCTTCATTTACTGCTGTGGGTTAAACCCTCCAGCCAGCGGCTCACAGGACTCAGCCACGCAACCCTCTCAGTGGAGGCTGGCACAATAATAATGCAGCAAGTCCACGGATGGTCTTAGCAGATACGTCCCTGCTTATTGCAGGGGAGTGGGATTAGGTGACCTTTAAAAGTTTCTTCCAACCCAAATTATTCTATGAACAAATAAAATGCAAATAATGAGTCATTACTAGCTCTTGAGAGAGATTTACCCAGCAGCAAACAAACAAGGAGAGTTAAAAACCAGAAATGGCTTGCTGGGCAACTCCCAAGATAACCAAAAGCACATTAGATTTTTTTGTTCTTCATATCAATGACAGCCACTCCAGGTCACTACAAAGCAGGATACTCTTCAGAGCTGCAGGAACAAAAGCAACTACCTGAACCCGTTACAGAATGGAGAACAGGTCTCATCCAGGGTGTGATTTCATAGTCAGGTCCAACATGTCAAGTTTCATAACTGCAATCGCTCAAACAGGAGCATTACAGATCTGGGAGTACTGGTGTATTTCAAAAAAGATCATGATGCTGCACAAGCTGCCACAAAATGTAAGGGAAACAAAGGAGACATGCCAACGAGCAGCATCATCATTGCAGTTAAAGAGAGGAGGATTTGAAAAAGAGTCAACGAGAACAGATTTGAAAAGAGTCCAAACAAGGCACCCATATCAGAGAGCAACAAAAGGGCACTCAGTACAGCCAGAGGATGTGGGTTCTTTCATACATGACAGGATCGTGACTTAAAACCCATTCAAGCAACCAGATTACTGAAATGTAACTCCCACACCAGTTGAGGATAAATTTTGTAACGTTATCCTAACAAAATTAGGGGATTCCCTAAAGCATTTGGAGATGGTTTGCCCACAGGACTCGAAGATAAATCCTGAGAAAGTATTTCAAAAGTAAGTTTAAAAATGAAGGCAAAGTCACAAAGCCTAAATATTGTCACTGGAGATCAGTGTCTTGAGTGCTATGTTTAATTTAAGATGAATAGGCAAATCTGTGTAAGGCCCTTCAGAAACAGATGGGGTAAGGTTAAAAGTAACACTATCAGGAGTCATACGCTAGCATTTTTGTGATGAGCTAGCTCTTCAATTCAAGACATCCCCATTGTATCAGACAGCTCAAAGTTGCTGCTACAAAGACTTGTCCAGCCTAGACCAGAACACTAATATGGAAACATTTCTATTTGGAGTACGTTCCTTAAGTCAGAAACCCACGCACGTGAAGAGCAGCCCTTTTCCACATTACTTATCCAGCCTGACTGTAGATTTGCCAAGTCTGAGTGACGTACTTGTCACCGTGTCTTTGACAGGAGAGCTGGGAGCCTTCCTGGGAACTGTGAGGACACATCCAACATGCCTGTCAAAACAGGGACTGTTCACACGTAGTTAAGAGGATAAGACAGAACCATCCTCACGTGACTTCCGCAGTTGCACCAGGAATCTATGGAAGCAGCTGAAAGGCAATAAACCAGCTCCTTGCTCCATGGTAGGAGGGTGCCAGCTTGTCAGGATGCTGATCTGGAGCTTCTTCTAAAGTAAAAAGTAGACACACTTCACCAGTGAGAGGTGGCAGCATTCTCATTGCTTGGGTGTGGATTTCTACTGTTACCATGTAGAGCTGGCACCGTTTGTCTGCTCAGCAAGTCCTGCAGATGGGTGCTGGTTCCACACATACCACAGGAGCAGCCCAGGTTCCACAGCATGACAAACCCTTTGTTCAGCAGGGCAACATGGCAAGGCATGGGATGAACCTGTGCTTTTTTGCTTATGTTAGAACACACATTTTTTCAAGACTCTAGGACCAATCCAGCTACTCTTGGAATACCTCCAAGGTCCCAAAGGCACACCACCATCACTCTTGGCTTGCAGACACACTGCAGAGCAGCTGCCTATAGAAATTGGTTCTTCTGCTTTTCTCTTTGATGTCAAAAGATGTTTAGAAGTCTACAATATATCGAGCTCAATGGCAGGGATGTTGAGTGCTCCTTCAGAGCATAGCAATGAGGATTTGTTTTCTAGGTGTGAAAACAAAAGGTTGTTCTACTCAAATTGAGGGCATCACTCAGGATTTAAACACCTAGCCTCCCACCTCAGTGAGGGTGTGAGTTATTTTCTGCCAAAGCTACGCTGCCTATTAATGCAACACAATCTAGCATATGGAAGAGGCTTTTTTCTCAACCTTTGTCTTGTCTATGAAAAACTCTTTCTTCCAAACACACTCCTTTCCTAGAGATGTAAGAATCTTCCAGCCTATTGCCAGGTAGTACTTGGACAAACTTTAAATAGTACAGGGCCATGAGTCATACTGGAAATAGTATCAAAAAATAAAAAAAATATGTCCTAACACTGTACTCAAAGCTAGTTCAGGAAAAATGTAATCCTGCTTCTTACAGCCCCCTTCTGCTTCCTTCAGAACCAGGGACAGGATTAGTTAAGCCTGAATATGGCCCTGCAGTGATTGTATTAGTCAAGTATTAGTTTTTCAGGAATGTGTTTTCAAATAGAGAATAACGGCTGGCCTGTGCAACTCCATGAACTCAGCGGCATATTCCGAAATCACCCAGGATCTTCATTTCCAGAGCTTTTCCGTAGGAGCTCTACCCCTCATTTTTTAAAATCCTACAGTGAAATAACTCTGTTATCAGTGTCTGCACAACCTGAAAGGTTTATTTTTCTAGTTAAGGATATTAATAAATGTCACGGTTTAGCCTCAGCAGCAACAAAAGCACCACGTGGCAGTCCCTTGGCTCCGCCCCCCCAGCGGGGGGGAGGGGAAGATGAGAAAGAAAAGGCAGACTCATGGGTTGAGATAAAAACTGTTTACCAGAGCAACAGGTATTGCAGGGAAACAGTAACACAGATGGAGGAGACAAACATGAGTACAATACCAACCGCACCATGCGCTGACCCGACCGGACCGCCACCAACACCGCTGAGCGCACCCCGGTGCCACCCGCCCATATATATGCCTATGCTGTGACATCACCATGCCCACTCCGGGTTGTGGCCCCTCCCCTCCCCGGCTAGCTCCCTGCTGCCACAGGGAGTGGAGTAACTGTGCCAGATAGAGACAGGGGAGAATCAACCTCATCCCTGCTGGAAACCAGGACAATAAAACAACCATTATTTCTCCAAAATCAGCTTCTGAAAAAAGTACCTGCTTCACAGCTGGGAAAATGAGGAGTTCACATTTCACAACTGTGATTTTTTTTTTTTCCCCCTCCACGCACAAGAAGTTATGTCCATCGTTAATAGCTTAGCTTTCAAGTTCAAATAAAAAGCCATTTTACATTCAAAACTACGCATGTCAAACCAGAAAAAAACATACTTTTCTTTACAACAAACAGAGGTTTTTCCTTATTAGTCCATTCCAAAAGAACATTCCATGCGAGGCAGATAGCCCTGCCATCAGCATGTCGATCATTTCTCTTTGTAAGGGATGTAAAGGCAGCAGGCAATTAGAATCCAGACTCACACTGTTCCAACTGAAAAGTTTAGAGAACAAGTGCAACTCCAAGGAGCTTGGGAAGTGATACCTTCAGACTCCACATTGTCAGCATGAAACACTGCAGTCCCAGGATATTCCTCCAAGTGTTTCACACAGTAAGTTTGTGAGCTTCAAGGGAAAGGGGACTATCCCAGCCATCCACAGCAGCAGTCTCTCTTGCTGTCGCCACTCTGAAGTCCTCCCAGCTGAAGCGATACACTTGCTACATGTGGGAGTGTTTTCAAACTCTGTACACATTCCAGCAGCACCATCATTTATGTTCCAGCAGCTCAGCAGAAGCTGAGGGCCTGCTAAATCCATCTGTATTTTACTTCCTCACAGGAATTTTGATACGTTCTGGTGAGAAGTCCCAAATATCCAGCCTTCAGTAGGCACCACGCACATGTTCATCTTCACATTTGCTTCAAGTGTATCCACAGTCTCTACCTTTACAGCAGGTATTTGGATGATAAGGATTTTGACATAATTCTCACAAAATGCTCAAAAAAATTGAGTTGCATGTTTTGCAGACAACTTGCATATCTTCTCCGGGGAGGAAAAAAAAAAAAAATCAGCATGTTCATAACAAACAAAATTAAAACTAGAGCTTAATCAACCTTACATGTGCTTCCAGGCGGTGAACACAGGAGGATTAGGAAATTCACCAGACATGCATGGCTTACCTCTAAAAATCAGTGTTCCAGAAATCAAATTTGTACTGTCTGACCCTCTAAATATATCACTTTGCCTAGAGGTGAATCTGGAAGAATGCTGTAAATATGGCTTTGTTAAATGCGCTTAAATTTTTGTTTATTTCAAAGAAATAATATTCTCCATAGGCATGAAATTGATTGGAGTGCAATCTCTTTGAAGAGGAGGATGTTAAAATTAGTCCAATTTCCAAGTAATTTCTGTAATAAGCACATCTCACCAAAGCTGGTCAAGAACACTAGAATTTCCAATTCATTTAATTACCCAGAATTGGCAAGTATCTTAACTTAGAAGAATTTGCTTTAAAACTTAACTATTAATAAAAATTGATATCACAAGCAAACAAGGCTTTTCCTTTTTTTTTTTTTTCCTTCTGGAAAAGCATTTGACAAAGTGATTCTCAGTTTCATTTCTTTGTTTGACCTTACTTTGCAGAAGGTTGCAAGAGAACAGATCTACACTAACGTAAGATGCATTATCAATACAAATTATCATATTCAAACTGAGAGCCTGAAATAATGTTACTTCTTGAGTATTTCAAATTGGTTTAGGCCATTTCAGAAAAATAAATCCCTTTCTCCTTTGCTCAATGGCACAAGCAGTGCTGTATTTCCCTACCCATACCCAGAGATCTTTCTGCACTGGCGCAATGGGCTGAGTCCCTACTGACGGGGAAACAAGTTACATTCTACACTTCATACACTTTCTTCAACTCAAATCCTGACAGGCACACAAGTAGTTTAGTTTGTATTTTAGGATAAACCACATGATAGCTGCTACCAGGGGGTAATGTTTTTCAAAATGTTGTTGTAGGCCCCTGTCCAATTCAGGAATTTGTGTTGGGAAAGTCAAATAACAGAGGAGCTTTGAGGCCAAGTAATACAATTTCTAACCAGTAGAAGACACCTCAAAGATTCTGAAGAGTTATGTCTACATGAGCATTGAAAGGGTTCATTAGTTTTTAGCTTAAGCTGTTGCATTATCCAAGCATGAAATTACTGTTCTCTGTGGCAGGACTGTGGTACAGGTACACTCTACCTAGAAACAGATGACCGTTTTCAATTAAAAAAAAAATCTTAAGTCCATCCTGAAATCTTTTGCTGAAGTCAAAACAGAAAATATAAAAAGGCAGCAAATGTTTCTTGGCACTCTTTACCAGAAGAGGCTTTTCACTCATTTCTGACAATCACCAAGAAATCTGCAGCATACTTCAAAAAAAAAACAGGCTGCTACAACCTATATTGCATTTATAACCTGTAGCTCCAGACAAACTGCCAATCACTACAGAACAAGCAGCAAGATGAGGAGCCACTGGGCACATGCTGCTGCTGGACTCTATTAACCACATTCCCAGTGACCACAGTTTGTGTGTGATGTGTCACCAAGACCCCACCAGTTTCTGAATGTTTACAAGCCTCCAACATTGTAGAAGCCAAACAAAAAATAACACCCCCCCTAACTTAAGCTGGGTCTGACAACAGCACTGCATGAATCTGAAAGCTCACATTACAAAAGTGAATTTGGAATCTTTCACATAAAACAGTGAAACAATTACGTTGCCTTTAAGCGAGACTTCAGTTCAGGAAACTGATAACTCAAGATGCAGTCAAGGACATTCGCTTACAAGGTAAAATACCATACTATACTATGACTGGAAGATTCAAATTTCCTCCAAAACCTGCAGAAATCTATGAAATCCTAGCCCAGAGCCAACAGCTACATGAGTGAACTATTTTAATCCTTCTACAAGAGCTGCCACAGCAGGGATAACTTCGTGGAAAAAATAATAATGTAGTGTTTCACTCGCAAGTACTTTATCAAGGCAGCACAGGAGAAAACCAGGACATTTTTTCTTTAAGCTTCTGCAAGTATTGATCAGAGCCAAAGATTTTAAGTCAGTACCACCTCAAATGTCACTGCTAGTTTTTGCTCACTGGGTGACACTGGATGGACAATTCCAGTTAGTGAGTTCAGCACACAGTCAGCTTCAAAGCCACCTCACTTAACAGCAAGGTACGGTACACACAAAACAACTCAAAGTTTCCATCACATGAAGCGCTGATTAGAGATGAATTTCTGAATCTATGCATTCATCACAGTAACATTAGTGCATAAAATTAGTCTTTTAAAACCTTTTCAGTTAAATGGCTCATTGAACTCCTGAGAAACTTCAGTGAGGATGTGGCAGGTGAAGAAGGCACTTCCTGCACGTTGCACTTCCTGCACGTTGCACTTCCTGCACGTTGCACTTCCTGCACGTTGCACTTCCTGCACGTTGCACTTCCTGCACGTTGCACTTCCTGCACGTTGCACTTCCTGCACGTTGCACTTCCTGCACGTTGCACTTCCTGCACGTTGCACAGGACGAACCTGGAAGTGAAGAAAAGCCTGGGAGCAGGGGAAACCTACAGCAGCATCTACCCAGGGACTGGTCAGGTGCCTCAGGCAGCAAGCACTGAGCCTGCACACAGCACCCCAGCAGCTGTGTGGCATGAAGCCAACGCTTCCCTGCCCATCTGCCCCAGATGAGCAGCAATGTCCCTAGGGAGAAGTTAAGATAGAACAAATACAACTCTGCAGATTTGGGTATCACAGCTCAATCTTACATCCAGAAAGATTAGCAAACAAATCTGTATGTCATACAGCCAAAGGAGGAAGTGACAATTATCATTGGGTAAAGCTGAAGATGAAATATGAACAGAATCCCCACCAAAGGAGCAGTTAACTATTTAAGTGAGCTCACGTAAGTTTTCCATCAGAACATCCACAAAGAATGCTCTAACTCTTGATATCTTCTGGACACAGCTTCCAGACAGTCAACATCAGATTCCACCTTCTGTTTGTGTTACTTGAACTTCTTATAAATAAGTCCTTGCAAGTTTCCCCAATGGCCACATTTAGCATTCAGCCAATTCCAGCCCAAGGGAGCTCAGGCTGCCCGGTCAGGCTAGAACATCAGACACTGCTGCAGGACACCACAAACCCATGTGTTCCTGGAGCAGCTGGCACAGAATGCTTGTTGAAGCACTTCAGTTGTTTGCTCCTGTCAGAGTCCAAACATCAGTTCCCTGTGCTCAGGCATTAACTAAGCAACTCACCCAATACTTCTTGAAATACTGAATTACTAAAACTAAAAATGCAGGCGTTCCTGAGAGCCTGCTTTTCTGCAAGGCAGGACAAGGCACACTGATTCTGAAACTGAACAGAAACCCCTCAGCTTAAACAGTTTGCAAACATGCAAGCGTGACATTAGATTAATAATTCCTCTACATCTTGATAACAGCTAAGAAGCACTCTCATGAAAAGATCAGCCACGTTGCAATCCCATGCAACTCGGATGGACTTGCATGGACTAGCAATTTCCCTGGAGTAGCATTAGAAGTTTAAAAACCTGTAAACATTTTCAGAGTCTGTCAAAAGATATTTAAAGATATTTTTCAGTCTTAGAAATATACCTCAGTAACTAATATAGCTAAAATAACATTACTTCACAAAGACAAGGAGAAGGACAAATGTTTATGAACTGTGTTTATATAAACATATTGGCTTGTAAACAGGTTGACAACATTTGTGTTAAATATTTAAGAAAACTTCCAACTAGACAATTCACATTGAAGAGAAAAATAAGTTAAAAGTTATAATATCTTAATTACTTCATTGGTCATTACTAAGTCAGGCACTAGTCAATTTCAGACCTGAACTGTCTCCCAACACTGCACCAATCCTGAGCATTGCCATTACAGGAATGGTTTCCTTGGATGAAGCAAAAGCCACCTCCTGGTTACCTGCGGGTGCCCATGGTGACTCAGTGGGGACAACAGGATGAACATGACTTCATCTTCACCAGCTGGGAATTCACTGTTGCAGGGGGAAGTTTTGGCCATAATTTAAGGAGAGTCTTTCATTAGCTCTAGTTTTATAATGGGAATCCCAGAAATACCAGCAACATTAGTACAAAAGTCAAGTGGCATCCCTTCCAATCTTCCTAGCAGGGTGTACACCAGCTGGTTGGCAGGATTTCAGGCAGCTTTATTTATGAGCTTGAATAAAAAACATCTAAAAAGGTAGGCATGAAAGTATTTAAGAAAACTTAAGTTAACAGAAAAGCATCATGAATTATGAAATAGTTACAACAGTTCATCAAATTATCTATCAGAAAGTTACATACACAGTTAATCAGAAAACAATATTTTCTATATATTATTCAAAACCAGCTTCAATATTTTCTCCTGATACTAGTGATACTCAAAAAGTGATATTCAGTTTTTTACCCCTTGAAGTGAGTACACTTATTTCCTACGTTTTTACAGGTGCAGGGACACTTATTTGGATACCAATTCAGTATGGGTATGACTTTCAAAATAACTTTAATTACATTTTCCCATCCTGAAGGCAAAAAGCTGTCAACGGTAGTAAACAGACAGTT
Source organism: Thinocorus orbignyianus (assembly GCA_013400375.1). NCBI lineage: Eukaryota > Metazoa > Chordata > Aves > Ciconiiformes > Thinocoridae > Thinocorus > Thinocorus orbignyianus. The sequence continues at coordinate 103,176 of VXBW01005389.1, read as the reverse complement.
CATCATCACTCGTGTCTGAATCGTCTTCATCCACTTCCCCTTCAATGACCGACTTCTTGCCTTTGCAGCATGAAACAATTAATCCAATTACAAAGACCTGCAAATTTAAAATAGGTTGTAAAAGTTAGTGCTATTCAATGAAGAGGCACACAAGGGCAACATATTTAAAACAAGATGGCACCATAGTGATGCAAGTGATTCAGTGACAGCTACTGTCAGTTACCCAGCCCTACTCAGTGACCTTTCTAACCAGCATACTTACTGCAATGAATGCCCAGTTCCCGAAGTAATAAGCAGCACTGAAGAACCAAAATTTATGAAGAAAGAGGTATGTGCGAGTAACAATGCACTGATCTGAAAGGAAAGCAGTACCAATTAACCCAGAACAAACAAAAGCCAGTTGATTCCAATTTACAGGATAATAATTCAACAGTTTTGAAGACTACTCAGCTCTGAAGAAAAAAATTACACTCCATTAAACCAAGTTTACTCTCCTCTGCCAATATATTTGCTATTATGGGATGCTGAATGTGCAACCAGGTAACACCAAGCCGAGTTACACAGGCAGCCCCAGCACTGTTGTGTACAAGTTCTCCTACAGAAGTGGCAATTACTGCCTGTTCTGACAGCAGTTACTCACCCAGCTAGCAGAGGGCTTATTTGTGCCCAAGACCTGACAGCACTGGTTAAATCTCGTGCCTTCTCTAACACCCTAAAACCAGCCACACCTACAAATGCTACTCAAGTAGCATTCTCCATTGTGAAGTGGCAGATTTTCACAGAACTCAGAATCCAATTGCCAAGGTGTTTCTAAGACTGCCGATAAGCAGCATGAGGGCTTGTATGGGACACTGAGCCTGCGATGCTGAGAGGGGATGTCAGAGCCCAGCCCCCACAACATACAGGCCAGCTGGAAAACCGCCCAGGGACAAACGGGGGCGCCCAGGGACAAACGGGGGCGCCCAGGGACAAACGGGGGCGCCCAGGGACAAACGGGGGCGCCCATTTTTCTCATTTCCTGTGCTTCAAACCCCACCTAAAGCCCAGTGCAGAGCAGAAATTGGTATCTGCACAATTTGAAGCCTAGAGAAAGCAAGCAACCCAGAATCTGCCTGTTCTTCCTTCAGATCCGACCCGTGTTGAGAATACCCCCCAGGTGCAGTCAAAGAACAGACTTCTCCCCTCTAACATTGTGAGCAATATGTTGCTGCTTATATAGTTTAACTTCTACTAGCCTTCTAACGAGCTTGCAAGCTGACAATCATCAGTTTCTGAAGGTAAATATTTAAAGCTTCAACTTCCATATTAGATAACAAGCTGCTTTAACAATACCAAATACTACAGCTCAACTCAGGAGTTATGGATGAGTCTTTTTCAGGAAGCTCTGTGCTTGACTTTGCAAAGATAATCCCCCAAAACCAAATCCCTACAGTATCTAGCATGCTTGCATAGGAACAGAGAAACAACTCCATTCCTTCAACAGATCACCAATGACTTATACTTGATAAAAAAAACAGAATAGTTCAAAATAATAAGTTAACACTAAATTACACAGGAGACTGCAGAAGTCTACTACGCAGTATCAGCAGACAAAAAAAAAACTTAGCCTGGGATTTCACAAGTAGTAGCCATTAGGGATCCAACACACAAGCAGGTCCACTCTGCAGTTAACTGAAGTGCAAACCAGCTTAATGAAAGTATGACTCTCCAACACATACAGAGTAGAAGCACAAGGAAGGAATTTGGCTAATCCTTCCTGCTTTTCCAGGCTAGATCTCAGTTATGCAGAAAAAACTAAATTCCACTCTTCCCTCCCTCCACCCCCCTCCCTCCCCAGCCATTAACACCAGTCATTATTACTTAATCCACAAAAGAAGGAAAATGATCATAAGATAACACACCACTCCCAACATTCCATCATTTGACAGCATGACATGTCCATGGAAAAGGTGAAGCTTCCAACAAAGAAACACTGGTAAAGGGAAGATGCTTCACAATGGCAGAGTATTGCCAACATCATCTGCAGATCTCCAGCTGGGTGTTGGAACTGAACAGCTACAATACTTCCAAGATGATTCTCCACAGTAATTGGGTTACATAGGCAATGGCAAATATTTTAGGACAGTTTGACCTTGACAAAACATTCCTATGGAATGTGTCACCATTCCAGCAAACTAAATTTTAGTTATTCCTTCTGAATGAAGGTAATACTAAATAGACCAGCACAACACGACATTTTTAGATCAACTTACTCCTTTATATGACATAATTTAGAATAAGTTATAGTGGATAACCTGAATTAAGATAACTATTTGTTATCTAGAACGATCCTTGTGAATATTACTGACGTGTCTTGATCATTTGGAACAAAAAGTGTATGTGGAAAGCTACCGAGATTCCAATAGATAGCTGCCATCACTTTAGGAGTACAGCATATTACATAGCATTCACAGAACAACAAAGCCAAACATCCAGGATTCAAGATACACTTTTTTTTTAAAAATAAACTCAAGGACAACCCAACACAACAACATGTTTTAGTAATTGCAAATCAAAGGCATTCACACAGGCCAACTCTTGTGTTCAGCACACCAGAACACCAGTTTTGAGCATCAGGTACATTGCTGCCAGCAACTAAAGCACTTACAAGAGAAATGGTGCAAAGTATTCGAAGTATTCAAAACAACTCATCAAGAAGAGGTGAAATCTAGAAAGTTTTTTCAGTCCAACCCCAGTTGCTACAATTAAGCAACAGAGTCTGAGCAAATCAGACTACCTGAATCTCTCCCAGAAAAGTCAAGACTGATGAGTTTATCGCTGCCAGTGAGTGGTACTCTCAGTGAGCATTAGTCAAGAAGCTGTTTATGAGAAACAAATACCAACACAACCTGCTCCAAGTGTCATTTTGAAAGATAACACTTTGGTCTTCTGAAGCCTGCCACAGAAGAGCTTCTATTTTCCATCATAAGAATATGACAGCTTAAATATGAATTGAATTATTATATTTGTCAAAATATCAGAACAGTTAGAAGTGCATGAAGTCTAAAAATAGGCAAAAGTGAAGATGCATTAATGATTCACGTGAAGTATGGGAGAGACAGGAGAGAAATCCCCACATGCCCCTTGGTAAACAATATGAACCACCACCTACATACTAAATTTGAAGATGAGTTTAAATACAAAGGAATCTTGCAAAAGACACCACAGCTTGATAGATTGGGAACAAAGAACTAATGGTCCAGTTATCTCCACTAGTGTAATCGTTTAAAGTTATCTTTTCCAATAACACAAGTAGGCAGAAAATTTGAGGCGCTTTTAACATCTTGCAGAAGAGCAGTTGGAATTCAGTTACAGAACCCTGACTATAAGATGAGAAGACAGGACAACTATTACCTTTTTTATCAATTAACAACCACCGTCAAGGCTTTTTGTCAGTATATAAACACATACTTAATTCAACTCCTCCTTATACAGAGAAGCTGAAAGTTTGCTAGAGTGTGAACAATTAAGAGTTTCAGCCTGAAAAAATCTGGGCCACTCTGAAGGCCATAAATCCTTTGCTGAGATCAAATTTTAATCAGGAGACCAAAGCAATCAAAGTTGATGGTGATCTCAAACAGCAGCATCCACATCACAGCAGTCAGTACAATTCAACTGACCAAATATAGTTCATGTGCAGAGGGAAAGGGAAAGGACACTAAGAAACAAATCCAGTATGGTTTTGATTAGCTTGTTTGGGTTTTTTATGAAACCAGGCTAAAACTTGTTCCTAGCTTTAATCTTTATTCCTCTGTGAAATTTAACTAAGTAAAATGTTACATTCTCTCTCTCAAAAAAAAATAATACTAAGGCCAGCATAGATGGAAAGTCAAAGGAAAGCTCCACAGTTATCCATCTTGTTAGTCACAACTCGTATCTCCAGAATATCTACAATACATCTTCTGAAAAAATAACTGGTCAAAAAAAGGACAGTCAATAACACAGATGAGCACGAGTTATACTGGATGCTACAGGGAATGAAAATTAAGAATAAGAAGATCACAGGAAAATAGCTTAAGATGTCAAGTTCAACCAGCATTGTAGCAGGATTGCAGAACACTTACCTGTGAAGTTGTACTGAGGAGTTCAGATCTCAGTTTCCCTGAATACACTACAAAATGTAGTAAAATACTTCTTTGCCTGCTTGTATGAATATATACACACCGAAGTGACACTGCAGATGCTAAATTAGTCACCAGCTAGGATTTATATTTAAGGTCTTTTACATACACGTTAAAGCAAACGGGAGGTTTTAAAGTTAACTGGAATGTACCATTACACAGGGTTTCTACTAGAAATAGTTACTTCTTTAAATCACAGAACTGTCAGAGTTGGAAGGGACCTCTAGAGAACATCTAGTCCAACTCCTGCTAAAGCAGGATCGCCTAGAGCACACCACTTGGGGTTGCATCCAGGTGGGGCTTAAAGATCTCCAGAGAAGGGGTGTCCACAACCTCCCTAGGCAGCCTGTAGCTAAATAAGAAAGCTAAATAAATTCAACTAAGCAAGCTGTTTTCTGGCCATAGCTACGTATCAAAACTTTGTATTATAACAATTAATCAAGAAAATTTCTTACCTTCAGGGGCATCTGCATCACAGTCCTTAGATACAAATGTTGTCACGTTACTTGGCTGGCCATCGATTGTCTTATTACTCTGTTATAAATACAGAAGATTAGTACACTAAATTAGCCCCAGCAACATTCTTCCATGCACAATGACAGTGTCTGAAACAAACACATCTCTTAATAAATCACTAATTTTATAAAAAAGACTTTTTCAGTTCACTTTGTTTCATGCAAACTCATGGAAGCATGAGGACCACTACTACCTTAGAAGAAGCTGATCTAAAAGGAGTATGATAAGGCACAGAAATCAAACTGAGGTGTAGCCAAGAGTAAGAGGACAATGAGTAGACAGAAACAACAGGATAAGGACAGATGGCATAAAATTTCAGTTATTCAGTGTACATTTAACTCCTGGAGCCAGACTACTGCTATTTCAACTGGCTGTCACCATTACAGGTTACACAAAAGAACAGTACTGTACATCATAAAATTATACAGGGGCATACAAAAGACAAGATTCTGATTGTTCTGTGCTATTTCAAAATGTTATCCTTATCTTGATTCACTGATTTTAAAATAGTAGGAATTTAAAATACGACATGCAACAACAGCTAGATGCAAGGGTTTCCTTTAATAACATCTACGCTATTTTCAAGGTCTGATAATGCCTTTTCTCCATGAACACACCTGAAATTTAAGACTTCTAACATATCTGGATTGAACTCTAAATGCTTTCCCCAAGCTCGAGGCACTGAGGTGTACCTTAAAGTCATAAAACCAGCCCTTCTTTCTCTAGCAATCCTTACTGCTCTCCTACACAAGGTAAAACCTTGTAAAGGTCCACTTATTTTTAAGTTTTTCACATGGATGTGAAGAAGTGAAACATTTCAGAACAGAGATAAAAAGTCAAGCATTTTACGGTATTAACCCTTCCTAATAAAACTGGAACTACATTTACCATACTAAGAGGAACGGTAATCAACTGAACACCATTTTCATTTTTACTTAGTTAGAATTTCTAATATTCAGATTTAAGATATAAATAGTACTACACAAAGCAAATTACCTAAGTATTAAACAAAGCAAAAGTAGCCTGAAACAAAGCAAACACATAGAAGAGCTGTCAGAAGCTATTACTTATATTAAAGGATTAATTAAAAACTAACAATATTTACAGTAACATTCAACAAGACTTCAGGAGCACCTCATCCAGTGAAAGAAAAAAATAAAGCACATCTTTGCCAGCGCAGAATTGGTTTCTACATGCTAGAACTCTCCCAAGACAGTCCGCTGAACAGACCAGAATCTACTCTGGAGTCCGGGGTTGTGAACGTACTATTTGCCCTATTCTCTCTTCTGAGGATCCTGAGCTTTCACCATCCCATGCTCACTGCAAGCCAATACAGCCCTTGGTCACTTCTTCCCCGTTTTCACACCAGGTCCAAAGGCCTCTCATGACAGCTCCTCGATTGCTGTGTCAGGAGGTTGGCAGCAGTGCGCTCCAGAAGCATCCTGGACTCTTTGTGCTCAACTACCTTGATTTTCTACCACATATGTGGTGGCTCAGGCCTCCTGCAGGGACCAGAGGCTGAACATGAAGTTACTTGGGGGGTCTTAAGGGATCTGCTGCTACTCCCTCCTGATCAGGCAGCCTGTAGCAGACAATATCATCCATGCTGATCTGCACTCTGCTCCTAACCCAGAAGCATTTAGCTGGCTTTTCCATCCCAAGGCAGACCTCCACATTCCCACTAACCCTTCACATAAAGGTCAGCTCTTCCTCTTGGTCATCCCAGCTTGTCCCTCTTACATAGCCCACACCTAGCCACGGCAGCACTCAGCTGTGTGAGCTATTTCACCCCATCTCTGATGGCAGTGAGACTCCAGACCTGCAACTGCATGCAAACCTCCCACTGCTCCTTTCTTTCCCCTGCTGCATGTTTTGGTATCCAGGCATTTCAGAGGCATCCACATTGTGCTGGTTGCCCAGAAAAGGTATTAGACCTTTGCCCTTAGTGCTGTCCTCTCAGCATTTTAGTAGGAGCATATATACACTTGAGGTAGAGTCCCTTTTGCCCCACAGGGCATGGAGAAAGTGACTGGATGTGGAAGGTGCCAGCAGAGATGTGACTACAGAACAATTCCTCAGAAGAATGTACTTATGCAATAGAGCACTCAAGTTGCAGACATTTTTACTATGAGTACTGTCACAGCAAAACTCTGTTCCAATTCTATCACAACCAGTACAAGGCTGAAAGCAGGATGCCTCAAGGACAAGCAGGAGACAAAACCAAACACAGTAACCCAGTGTGTGCGCTTCAGAAGCTGAAATGTTTTTGATGCCTAAGAAAACAGCAAGCTATGATAAGAAGGGTTAGGTTACAGCCTGTTACACTTCAATAACTCATTCCTGTTTGTGTTCAGGATCAAGAACTTAAAAGATATGTCTGCACACTTGGCCACTTAAGGGACACTTAAGAATCCCTCCATTGCTAACCAGCACTGATCCAATCTGTCACTCCTCTTCATCGCCAGCCACCATCGCTACTCATTTCAAAATGCAGATATTTAACACCTAGTTATCAGGGCAGTCAGACACAGAGAATGTCTGGTACAATCCTTTCAGACAATATCCTCCCAAAGAATCTTTCAGAATGTATTTACTTGGTATCCCAGACAAGTCCAGATGCAATTTATCAGCATACTCTCCATGTTATTTTAACAGTAAAATCAGTTTCTACCCAGGTTACTTCCTGCACTTCAAAGAATACTCTTTGAAACGGGCCATAAGAAGCCAAAACCCAGGCTGGCTACCTTGACCACAATATAGAATCATAGAACCATAGAATGGTTACAGTTGGAAGGGACCTTAGAGATCATCCAGTTCCAACCCCCCTGCCATGGGCAGGGACACCTCTCCCTAGAGCAGGTTGCTCAAAGCCCCATCCAGCCTGGCCTTAAACACTTCCAGGGATGGGGCATCCACAACTTCCCTGGGCAACCTGTTCCAGTGCCTCACCACCCTCACAGGAAAGAACTTCTTCCTAATATCTCATCTAAATCTCCCCTCTTCCAATTTAAAACCATTACCCCTCGTCCTGTCACTAGAATTCCTGACAAAGAGTCCCTCCCCAGCTCTTCTGTAGGCTCCCTTCAGATACTGGAAGGCTGCTATCAGGTCTGCCTGGAGCCTTCTCTTCTCCAATCTGAACAGTCCCAGCTCTCTCAGTCTGTCCTCATAGGAGAGGTGCTCCATCCCTCTAACCATCTTGGTGGCCCTGCGCTGGACCTGTTCCAACAGTT